>OZ014477.1:7879551-8213921 GCA_963965965.1 Trididemnum nubilum | reverse complement strand
GTAGAAATTAAAAACAAGCAAAAAGCCTAATACAGTACTGGGCTTATTCAAATTGTGCTAACGATTCTGGTTTCAGTATTAGAATAAACTTGGCTTGATGTTGAAGCTGAACTACAGCAGATGAAAGAGCGGTACCTGTACATCCATCTTATTCTGTATTAGCCCAAAGCTTTCGTGTCAGCAATGTCCCAGACTTGGCATTCTTAAGCGGTAGCCTAAGACTAAGAGCAGGTGTATGAAACGTCCATAGGCATAGCCTAGTTTGATCGTCCATTCTGCCATTAAAAGGAACTCGAGCTGGTTTAGTTTCAGTTAAATTTATTTGTCTACTTTTTTCGTGATAGTAATTGCTCTCGTTGTAGGCTAAAGGCTGTTTTAGATCTACTAATGCTACTGTATAATTTTGTATTGCTGGTAATGGTATGTTAGTTGGTACTAATACTATCACTATCAGTCTTGCAAGCGTCAGACTATAGCCTACTGCTGGTACATAATGTAATAATAATGACATGGTATTTGTAAACCCCGTAAGATAATACTGAAAGTCACCAGCATATCTGCCAAAGGGGCACGGTAAAAAAGCAGATCAGTGTACAAGAAATGAATGCAAGAAAGCACTAAGCTGCTGAGTGAAGAGTAGCTACAAACAAGAATAGCCTAGGCAAGCAAAACATGCTATACAACACTAATGAAATGAGTAGCCTGATGACAAGGCAGTCTGCAGTGGTAACATGAAGTAATAAAAGCAAAAACACTAACATGAAATAAAACAGACAAAAACAAAACAAAAAAACTGCCAAACCAAGCTCTTTTTCTTTTTTCAAAAGAAAACACTCTGGAAGAAACATCTACACTCTAAAAAGCAGTACTGATACTCTGTAAAAGGCAGACAGGCAGTAGAAAATTCACTGTAACTCAAAAATGTAGAATAATAATTAGGAAAAGGCTTGGCGCACGTTCCGTGCGCGCAGACATTTCGTAATTAAGGCTAAAAAACCAAACCCAAAGCACTAGCCTTAGCCCTAACCCTAATTCTAGCCCTAACCCAAACCCTAACCTAAACCCTAACCAAACCTAGAACTATAATAATCAAAATAAAAATTTTCGAAAACGAATGACGTCATCGTAATGTTTGTTTATTTAACCGCGCACGTTCCGTGCGCCAAGACACTTCGTAATAATTATAATAATAATTGAGTGCTTTATACGGCTTAACATGTACTGCATGCGTTAGTTAAAAACTGTTGCAGACAGTTGCTCAAAGCAGTTGAGTAAACAATTTAAAAGATAATGCATCTACAAAAATCAAATCAAAATTTCAGCAGTACAAAATTCGAAAAATTGACATCGATGACTCTCACACAGTAGGTGTGGTAATGCAATCTCACAGGTACTGGTAAAAATCATTTGTATAAAATCTAAAAAGTATAAACCTTAATGTTTCCATGTAACACTGAAGTGTACAACACACACTCATTTTACACAATATAGCGACACATCAATTACAAAGCACTACCATAACTACTGATTCCATAGATACTGATCTGCTTAATACTGCAATGGTATGTCAATTATCATAAGCCAATTTAAAATAATGTGTTTTAAGGTTGGATTTAAAAGCATTTCGAGGTTCAATACTACGTAGTGTTAATGGAAGATTGTTCCATGTTTCAGTCATTTTGGTAAAAAAATTCTTTCGTGAATCCGCATTGTGATTAGAATTGTGTACAAGCATGTACTCATCCCGACCAACACCAACCCTAAGATTAATAGTTGTAGTTGGTGGTAGGTTTCAAATAAATCAGTTAAATAAGATAGTGAATACGGTTCACAATGTCGAATGATATCAAACACAATTTGAACATAATGCGATACTTAACTGGCAAGAAATGTAACTGTTTTAAGTAGGGTATAATGTGTTCTCGTCGCTTTAACCTATATGCAAAACGTACAGCTCGATTTTGAATTGAATAGAAACCAGCAAGTAAACAAAAAAAAAAAAAGAAAATCACATTTCAAACATAAGATCAAGACTCAACATTCCAACCCAAACCCGTTACCAATGTTCCCTATAAGCGCAAAAAAGTGCGAAATTTTTTCCGGCATTTTCGCACTGAAATTTTGCGAACTCCGGCGTTTTTTCTCCCGCCAAAAACTGGCATTTTTGTTTCCCTCCAAAAACCTTAGACAGCCGCGGTTCACGGCGCCTCGCTCTGGTATGTCGCAGAAATCGCGGAGAAAAGTTGCAGAACTTAGACGAAGGACCTTTTTTTTTCTTTTTTTTTGAGATCACATTTAAACTGGACAAAAATGATGAGAAAATTTTCGGCATTTTCACATTGAGTTTAGATTGTTCGCACTATTTCCGGCATTTTTGCAGAAGGTGAAAACTTAGAGGGAACACTGCCCGTTACACCAATGACCCTCAAACTTGATTCAAGTGTTAATGTTTAAACCATGTTCAAAGGTCATTGTTACAGCAACTTTCACATTACGTAATTTTGGTTATCTTGTTTTGAGTCTTCCCTCTGGTAGATCCGCCATGAGCTGCTTCCCGACCGAGGCATTTCTTTTTCTGCAAAATAAACATTTTCCTAAAACCTTACGTACCGCCGCCGCTCCCTTGATCACCCAATACTTTTGTCTGAGCGACGTCCAAGTGATGGTCATTCCAGAATGGCCCATCGCACGATGATGATTTTCGATCAGCAATCGCGTGACGTGATGGGAAGAGGGAAGAATGATGGGATGTTTCACGCCAAAATCCTCATCTGCATTCCTCAATCGTCCTCCGACTCGAAGGAGACCCTGAAACAAAATAGGACGGAGCTTCCTGAGGGGGTCAGACTCCCTCAGCTCCGGCAAAGAAGAAATTTCGCTCTGAAATTCTGAATGTTGCACTGCAGAAAAAATAGCATGCTCGGCTTCTTCAAGTTCATCTACCGTGAGTGGTCCTGCGGGAATAGACTTGCGTAGAAGTTTAGATTTCAACCTCAGGATCCAAGCGACCGCGTTTTGAAGACGTGTCCAGGAGGAGTATCTGCAAAACAAAAGATCAAGTGTAGACTGTTTTGTATCTACATTCATGCAAGTTACCGGTTTTTGAAGAATGGCAAACTCATTCGGGAGACCAGGAAACTCGCAAGGGGCAGCCGGCCAGCACCTTTCATCCTCCAAGAGAAACTGGGGTCCAGAAAACCAACGGGACTCTGCTGTGAGTTTAGCGCTAGACAAGCCTCTGGTGGCATCGTCGGCCGGATTGGATTTGGTATCCACATACTTCCATTCATTTGGATTTGATCCCTCATCAATCTTTGCCAACCTGTTGGCCACGAAAACTGGAAAACGTTTGGTAGAATTATTAATCATATATAGTACCGAAGTACTGTCGGTCCAGAAGTAAGTTCTCCAGTTTTTCCCATCGAGTTCATGCTTAATGAGGCGAGCCATCTTGACGGCTAGGACAGCTCCCATTAACTCCAGCCTGGGAATAGAAACCATCTTGATCGGAGCGAGCCTGGATTTCCCCATCACAAAGCTGCAGTGTATCTGTCCTGTAATATCAAAAAATTTTAGATACGACACCGTGGCGTACGCTTTGGAAGAAGCGTCGCAAAATGTGTGCAGCTCCACGGTTAAATCCTCAAACTTACATCCCGGAGGAATAAAACATCGTTGTACCTTTAAACTTGACAGCAAGTTCAAGTCTTGGAGCCATTTGATCCAACTGGCGGCATCTTCTTCCTTGATGACCTCGTCCCAGCCTAATCCTCGGCGACACAGCTCTTGAAGCAACATCTTCGCTGGTAAGGTGACAGGTGCAACTAAACCCAACGGGTCGAATAAAGAGGCAATTACAGACAAAATACCTCTTCTTGTAGGCGGCTTCTCCTTTAGTTGTACTTTAAACTCGAAATTGTCTGTGACGTAGTCCCAGCGAACTCCCAGAACTCGTTGACATGGTTCTGTCATCTCATCCAGGTTCCATGCAGCCTCCGACACATCCTCCTCTTTAATGTTGCTGAGCACTTCCTTCCTGTTGCTCAGCCACTTTGTGAGTCTAAATCCACGATTTTGTAAAAGAATGCCGAGTTGACTCACCAAACTCGTAGCTTCCTCTTCAGAAGCCACGGACTTCAAGCAGTCATCCATGTAGAAATTGCGCTTCACAGTTTCCACCGTCTCCTTGTCAAAATCGTCAGCTTGGTCTATGGCAGCCTGCTTTAAGCAGAAGTTAGCACAAGATGGCGAAGAAGCAGCGCCAAACAAATGCACTTGCATACAGTATTCAACAGGAGGTTCACTCACTTCTCCGCCTGGCCACCACAGAAATCGCAAATAGGTGTGGTCTTTCGGATCCACTCTTACTTGATGAAACATAGCCTCCAAGTCTGCCACGATTGCGACGTTTTCTTTCCTGAATCTTGTCAAGACTACCAAGAGATTGTTCATCAGATCCGGGCCCGTCAATAATTGATTGTTAAGTGACTTACCTGCGTAACGAGCTCCACAGTCAAAGACCACTCTTACCTTTTTAGGCTTGTGCGGGTGAAACACGGGATGATGTGGAAGGTACCATCTTCCTAGCGAATGATCTTCTGTTTCATCTATCCGTCGAGCAAAACCCTTAGAAATATAGTCCTCTACAACACTCACATACCTTTTTTGAAGCTCGGAGTCCTTTTCCAGTCTTTTCTTGAGGTATGCAAGCTGGATCATCGCTTGGCTCTTGTTGCTGTTCAATTGAGGGGCTCCAGGGCGCCATGGAAGAGCAATTTGATAATGTCCATCCTCCGTGAGGGTTGTGGATCTCTCCATCACTTGAAGAGCATACCTGTCGTACCTGGACATCTGGCAATCCAGATCTGTGGAGAGGCATTCCTCCAATTTCCACATGCACCTTACCTGTTCCTCCAGTCTTTCATCCGCACTGAGAAAGTGAGCTTCGACTCTTTCCATATCGGAAAATTTTCCTGAAGTAGGTCCAAGAAGTGACCATCCCAAGATTGTCTTCACTGCATATGGCTCTCCAGGTTTTCCTCTTCGCTCGTCCTGTACCCAGAAGGCTTCTGGAGCATCCACGCCGATCAGTAGCATTACCTTTTCGTGACCTAAACTGGAGAACTGTAAATCCTGCAAATGTGGCCAGCGTCTTCTCTCACGCTTTCCGAGAACGGGGTTAGTACCTACAGGCAACTTGTCGACGGATAAAACATTTTTCAAGTGCAGAGTACCATCGTCATCAACAGAAGATACTCGCAGATCGACTTTTTGCCCGACTTGAGGCACTGAGCTAGTCAAAGTCGACAGAGAAAAGGAGGTTTGTTCGCCAGTAACATCCAGCTCATCGAGGAGTCGCCGGTCGCACAGAGAAGTAGTCGATCCTTGGTCCAAGAAAGCAAAACATTTAACTTCCTTAACACCTGCACAAATGCGTACCGGCACCACATTGAGGAAAGCTTTGTTGTTTTTGCTCGGCAAACTTGCGAAGCATTGTTGATCTCCGACGCCCTCTGCTGACGGAGACTTTGCCGGTCGTTGTTCGCTGGAAGAACTCGATGATTGCTTTGAAGATTTATTCTCCTCATGTCGATCTCCGTGAAGCAAGAAGTTGTGTTTCCTTCCACAACCAGCAGCCTTACACCTGTTTTGAGACATGCAGTCATGGCCAACGTGACCCTTACGTAAACAGTTAAAGCATAAGCGTTGCTCACGCACAAATTTCCACTTGTCGTCCAGATTAATCAGCTTGAACTTAGAACAACTCCAAATCGAGTGATTAGAGGAACAGAACTCACACTTGACGTCCGCCTTCTGAGTGGACTTCGATTGAGAACTGTGAGCCGGCTTAAAGAAAGTTTTACCTTTATCGTCGGTGACCTTTGTTGAGTGGCTGGCGACTTTAAACGATGGCTTCTTAGTTGACTTGAAAAGAACACTGGAATAGGAAGAACGAGCAATTTCGGCTTCCTCCCGTACAAACGTTACCAAATCTTCAAATGTAGGCTCACGATCTTGCTTTTCCACTGAAGCCGCGAACCTAAGCCACCTAGCCTGTAATCTAAAAGACAACCAGCCAACAATCTTGGCGATGTTGTCAAAGTTATTGACGTCAGAATAATACTTCATATACTGCAATGTGGCGTTGCATTCTTCTAGATCCTGAGCCAGCTTAATTAGTCCATTGGAGTCCTCCGGCTTGATGACTGGACCTTTCACCAAATTGGTGATATACGAACGGGCGATCACGTTTCTCCGACCAAAATTTTCGAAAAGGATTTTCTTTGCCTTCTCGTATCCTGTATCCGGGTCAAGAAGAGCACAATGCTCTATCAAACCTTTAGCTTTACCTTCGCAATATTGAAGAAGATATAGCAGCCGCCTGTCTGCCGACACCGTGCTTTCAATCGTCGTCGTGAAAGTCATCATGAATCGGTGGTATTTGGTCGGGTCGCCGTTGAATTTCAGTAGCTCCAACTTTGGGCTGTCCAAACTGCTCCTGAAGGCTGACACAAGCGTATTAAGAACGTCGCGATTCGACTTCCCTGCATCCTGCAAAACATCGTTAGGGAACCGCACTTCATTACAAGGCCTGTACTTAAAGGGAGGAGTGGCTCCGTGGTCTCTATTGGCTGTAGAACAGCTCTTCGGCTCGGGAAAGAGGGGCTTGGAGAAAGAGTTAGGTGACGAAGTTATACCTGCGGTTTGCGGCAAAACCTTTTCGCCGCTCATGGTGACGTCTTCTTTCTTGACATCACGATCACCTTCTCCAGAGATAAATCCGCCTCTGTGCAGTTCCTCCTCGATTACTTCATTCTCGAGGGAGGCTTCCCGAAGCTCTTGTGTTGCTTCCAGCAACGTCCGTTGTCGGCGTAATTCGGCCTTCTTTCGATCCAATTCTTCCTCTTCCCGTTCCAGTCTTTGTAAATCCTGTAACTGAGACACACGTAAGCGAGCTACTTCTTTACGAGCCACCAATTTGGCCTAAAAGAGATCGGATGCAGAGCTGTGGCGACTTAATCCCGCTCTACTTGAACGGAGAGTTCTAGGCGCAGTGATTACGCTAGAAATATCCATATCGACACCCTTACGTTTAAGGTAATCGTTCACCACTTCATCGAACTTAGATTTCGAAACATGATGGTACTTTAATTTTTCATTAAGTACAGCCTTCATAGACTCGTCAAAGGCATCCATAGCCAAAAATTGCAATTTAGCATAAAGTCGATTTATCTCACGTAGCAATGGCAAGACGACCTTGGTGTCCTTGTCTTCATCCATCATCGCTCTTGCGTCATCGTAAAGGTTGAAAATGATTTTTTCTATTTCATCAAATCGCTTTACTACGCTGTCGGTAATTTCAGAGGTTGCCATAGTTCCCTGTAAAACAGCTGGAAAAACGAAAATAGTTTCACTTACTACAAAAATACGACGTTAACAAGCGTGATGAATATCCAACTCCCAAAGGACCAAAAACACAGGAAATCTCGGCAATGTAAACGAGCAGCTAAGAATTTCGAAAGTGTAATCGTAATTTACGGTTGTCCTCTGACAAATTACACTTGCGGTTTGAAGTCTAAGAATGCGCTCTGCTCAAAGAAAACACGACGCACAGCTAAGTTAAATCAATCAAAGAAATCTATTAAGCTTAAGAAAACAAATGAATTGCGTCAAAATTTAAAACAGCTTGGTTCAATCGTTAGCAGCAAAAAGTAAATTAAAAAAAAAAAAGGCACAAATTTAATCAAAGCAAATTCTAGTCCTACACAAATATTATAATCCTACACACATATAAAATAGCAAATGGCGGCAATTAAACCCAATAAATATCCCACTATTTATGAATTCAACTATAAACCCCAAACTATGAATCTCAAAAAATACTTTAAAAGGTTACAAAAAAAAGAGAGAATTTACTTTAGAGAAAAGGAGTCTAAGAAAGTACCTTCCTTCAACCAACCACGGCCAAAGTCCAGCAAAGTCTAAGCTGAGAACCAAATTGTCTTCGGCAATGGAACAAACAGGAATCGACCAAAGTCCTTGATTGAGTGAAAACTGGTAGCTGGCGTCAATCCAACAACGGGGATACAGTACTACGCTTCCTTCACGTAGCGGAGAGTGGTGAGCGATGAGCGGTGAGCGATTCTTAGCTGGTTCCAAAACGAGAGGACAACCAAACTTCTGTCTTCGCAAAACGAGTGTGACGCAATCGACTTCTTCGACCCAATTCACAACTCGTCGTGATGCAGCTCTTCGTCCTTCTTGACTTGGAAGCCGCTCTTCAATACCCAGCGAATCGAACAGCACCTAACTTCTTCGGAAAAGACTGCCCAGTGCAGCGATTCCAGAACATACAGTAAATCAGCTCAACCTGCCGTGCAGACCAACACTATGGGGCACGGCCAACGATAATTCAACACTTCAGTCCAACACTCCAGTTCAACACTAAATCCAAAGAAAACACACCAACGTATATATAGGCCAAAGGCACGTGGTCAATTTCGTGAAGGTACAAGAGGAGAAACGGAAAGGTTTCCGGAAAAACAAGTTAGCAAACGCTGTAAATAAGCCCCAAAATAACCTAACCCAGCGGCAAGTTGACTAGTAAATTTCCAAGTTCGTAGAAAAGTAAGGAGAAAAACGACCAAAACTACGCAACTTGGCGTCGAGATACGTTTGCATCCAAAAACACGTAAAATGAAAATTCTTACTTATTGAGAACTATGACACATCCTAAAGGACAAAACACTACGTAATAAACAGCGGATTTCGAGTAAGGGCCATTATAACGGAAGGATTTCGAGTAAGGGCTTTAGTATAAAGGAAGGATTTCGAGTAAGGGCCATTATAACCGACAACCATTCTTCCAATGTTGCTGCATTTAAACTATTGCTTGCTTCATTCAATTCTCCTTCACAGTTGCAGTTTAAGCATCCTGACAGTACTTGCGTTACTTATTTGTTTTTTGATACTGTTCACTTACTGAAAAACATACGGAATAACCTTCTGAATTCCACACAGTTTGTTTTTCCGTCGTTTAATTTTAGCATCAATGCCATCCAGTGCTCATCTCAAAATGGATACATAACCTGGAGAAACATTCATGAAATTTATGATCAAGATTGTGCTTTAAAAGCAAACTTACGTTAAGCTCCAAAACTGACGTACCAGTCACTACATCCGGGAAACAAGAAACAAAGTGTCACCCTTGCTCTGTCCATATTTGATAGCACCACCATTGCTGCTTGCAAAAGCTACTTTCCTGACAGAGGCGATGTGACTGCTTTTCTCACTCTAATCAATCATTGGTGGCTGGTAAGCAACAGCAAGCAAAGGTTTTGTCCAAATCCATTAAGCAATGCTGTTATTCCAAATGATGGCAAAATTTCGTTCCGAAATGCAATGGCCAGTTGGATTGAAGATTGGTCTTCTTCAACTTCTACGTTTTGCTTGTCGAAGCAAACAACAGATGCGTTGGTGCGTACTCTCCGTTCCCAGTCTTTACTGATTACCGCACTACTTGAGGAGGGATATGAGTTTGTTTTAACTGCAAGATTTCAAACTGAGCCACTCGAAAGAAGATTTTCGTGATATAGACAAATGAACGGTGGACACTTTTTGGTAAGTTTGTGAGAAGTGTTGTCTTCGGAAAAAACTTTACTGTGGAATTCCTTGTTGAAAGAAGACATTACCTGTTGGGACAAAGCCCAAACATCGCAGTCCTTGAACGAAGAAGTATTTGAAAACCTTAAGCGAGCACTTGAACCGCTGTCGACTAAAATTTCGGAAGCATCACTGAGTGATGACAGCGAAGAAGTTGCTGTCTACATTGCCGGTTATGTATGCAACCAGTTAAACAGTAAAACTAAGTGTGAAGATTGTATGATAATGCGAGCAAGTGAGACTGACACTGCTGCCGAACCATCATCACACTATTCACAACTCTTGTCCCGTGGTGGTTTATCAATGCCATCAAATGAAATCAAAAATTATGTTTGCAATAGTTTTGCAATTATAGACTTGGTCGAAGACACTCTGTTACACAACTTTTCTAACATTCCTATAAGAAGTGCAGCGCGTTATGTGTTGCGTCATTTTGGCTCAAATACTGTTTTTGCATGCCAGGATCATCTTGATTTTACAGTAAATCTGGTGTCAAAAATTAGCGTAAATGTTTACTTTAACAATAAGCAAAAGCTTGTAAATGATACAATACGAAAAGAGCAGCTAGCAGAATTTAAAAACGTCAACAATCGAAACGATACTAGTTGAAGAGCTGAACTGCAATATTGTGTTTTTCTACATTAAAACAACAACAGGATCATCTTCTGTCAGTGCAATGCAGCTTTGCTTACTATTATGCAGGTGCATAATATGCCTAATTTTAATGCTGTCAGTAACTGCAAAAAGTTTAGCTTCTGTATTTTGTGTGGTTTCTTATTATTTTCAAATGTTAGTATTTAATTGAGCACCTGATATGATCATATTTTGAAATGTTTTTAGCCATGTTTTATGTATATAATATATGAAATATGTGTTACTTGGGAAAGTATCAAACCCGGGGCCACTTGTCTTTTAGTCATAAAGTGAGTCACAACTGAAAATGTTAAAAGATATTTTTGTAATTTAAATCAAAAAACTTCAAATTTATACTCAATATGGTTACTTTCAAATTGCAACAATAGGCCTCTTAGAAATTGGCGCCTCAATGTAACATGTGGGGCCGTATCTCGAGTAGGCCATGGCTGAAATAGTGACTCTTAAGACGACGTTTGAACTGTGAAACACTGTCACAATGTTTAACAGATATAGGCAATACATTCCATACTTCCGGAGCTGCAAAACAAAACATAGACTGTAATTTCACAAAATTCAATCCTAGTGGATAAGGTACCAGCATCACACAAATCAGCGAACTTACATACCTACAGGTAGTGGACCTAGACTTACCACTGACCAGTATGCTAAATCCAAATATTGTAAACTGTGCCATAGGCTATTTCATTCAACATTGCAAACCATATTTCACTATCTTATTTAAATGATTTATTTGAAACCTGCAAACCAACTACAACTACCGGTATTAGTCTTAGGGTTGGTGTTGGAGCCTACTTGTGCACAAGTCCAATCATAATCTAATGCTGATTCACAAAAGAGTATTTAAATGGTTAAACTTCATTTGAAGTTCATTAATGTAAGTTTCTACTAAGATATTTTTGATTTCAAATTTCTTCCACTTTCATGTTGAGCAGCTGAGTTAGATAAACCCACATAGCTGATGATTCAGAGAACATTAGATGGGTCAATAAACTATATAAGCCTGAAATGCCGGTGCATTCTCAGCACCTCTCACCTTCTAAGCTAAATCTTCACAAAAGCATGCTGGGTAGTCATCTTTAAAGATCGTGTTAATTAAAGGGCATATAGAAAACTGCTATGGTTTATCAAGTTATTGTCATTGACCTGTGACAACTTGTGAGTGAAGCATTAATTAAGGAAAATAAATTTTGATTCTCCTCCTATTTTTGCAATTTGTCAAATTATACCACTACCACTCAAGAATGAAAGCTATGTGGCAAAAATATTGTAAAAAACTTAAATGAATGCCTGTGTTTAAATTTGCATAATTTTAGCCTTTTTTTTATTTTAGTTTATGTTGTTGAGAAGGGGGCAAAGGTGTTGGCAGAAAATTTTTCAAGGGGGAGGCAATCAGAATGGAGCCTGTATTAACTACTAAAAATGGAAAAAAAAATTTAATTAGGGCCATGGCTCCCCCTTGCCGACGCCTATGGGAAGGGGGCTTTAATTTTGAAACAACTGGTATACCAATACTATTTGGTGAATTGCAATGCAAAAGAGCGTTTTTAGAATTATATGTGGCTGTAAGTTTCGTTGATGTAACGAAATTTGCTTTTGAGTTGCTGGTAATTTATAGACCGCTTTATGTTATTTCATTTTCAAATGGAGTGAAAAACTGCATAAGACCTCGTAAAAAGTGCTGAGATTTGATATATTGTAAACTATTATGTGAGATTTTTGAATGACGTTACTCGATTATTTTTGATAACTTCAAGAGATTAAATTTTGAACTCCAATAACCACAAATCGATTTAAGTTAGTGAAACAAAATTTAAAAGAGGCACATTTAAATTAACTGACAAGTTTGACGTCCTCTGCCGCTGTGCAAGCCCTTAAGGTTTGTGCAGTTCGGCCAAGAGTCTTGTCCAGCTGGGGAATAACTTTGTTAGAGAAGCACATTTAAATTATTGATCTGACTATCAATGACTACGTTTTTTACAAAATCATTCAAAGCAATTGGATTACTATTTTTAAGTTTAATAAAGTTCAGAAAAAGTTGTTTAATCCCCAGATATCGCTTGCAATGTCGCATTCTAGTTTTTACCTGCACGTGTAAGATTGCATTACCGTTCTACTGTGTGAAAATTGTCATTATTGATTTTTCGAATTTTGTATTGCTGAAAAAAATTTTTTTTTGATGTTTGAAGAAGCATGATTCTTCTAATTGTTTTTTCAACTGCTTTGAGCTGTCTGTAATAGTTTTCAACTAATGCATGCATTATTTTATGTTAAGCAATATAAATTACTCAATTACTATTATCAAATAACTATCAATGGAGTAACTTGGTCAGTTGGTAGCAGAATCTAAGAATGTCTTTTGACAATGTTACTTGGTAGGCTAGGTCAGATATTTTTTCGCTATAGTATTCAGGCAAGTTTTTATTTATTCAAAGTAACTTCTTTTTTAATTCTTAGGACTTCTATATTTAATTACTGTAAACCTACTAGATATTGCTGAGCTGTAATTCACTGTATAGACTACTACCATTATTAATATCCAGTCCTAATTATTTTTGTTGCAATATTACTTAAATCATAAAGTATCCAAATGGCCAGTACTAATAATCTTTACACAAAGCGCATTGATGGCCCACGTCAAGATCTTTCTGATGCATACAGTTTGCCTGCTAATTTCTTAGAAATTGAAGTTATCAATCCTGAAACCCATGGAGTTGGATGGAGACAAAGATACACTGATTATGAAATAAAGATGAAGGTATAGCACGTGATATTTCATAATGTTTATATTCCCAGGTCCAGTTGGACTTAGAATTGCTTAGTGGTACAATATATAGATGTTAATAGATTCTTTTGAACAATAATTATGGAATAGACATTGTGCAAGTTTTTGTACCTCTAGTATTGTATTATAGCCTTACCAAAACATACTTTGCGTAAAACAGATTAATTTGGAATAAATTAAAAAACAATTATTAAGGGGGTTTTGTTGCTTAAAAGCAAGAAATAAATTTCTTTAAATTTATTTGAAAAATAATTGGTGTATTAATTATTATCTCAAATCTTGCTAAAATCAGTTTTTGAATAAAATTGAAAGTCTATGATTCGCTTTAACTTTTGTTATCAAGCACTCTGCTTGGGTCTTGGTGTGACTCCTTTTCACTGAAGGCTGGTTTGAATAATTTGTTTTATGTGTGGAGTTAAGATTAGTAGCCTATCATAGATAGCATCATAGCAAATTACAATACCAAAAGATATTAAATGCCCAGCTCTGTTTGTCCTGTAAATTAATTTTAAGTCTGAAGGTAGCCTTAACTTTAGAATGTTTATAAGAGAATCACATATTCGTATTGCAGAAATGCTGACTTTCAATTATTATACTTATTCTTCAGGCTTTTTCAAACTCAATACGCTTTAACAGTTGTTTGGCAGTTTCCTTATGTTTCATTAAAAAGATGCTCTCAGTCATCTAAAAAAGCCAGCTGGACTGAAACTATTTTCTTGCAAAGACGTAATTTTGAAATTCTGGTTTTAAGAACTATTTTCATGAATGAAAAAATCCATGTAAAACTTAAAGGGGACAGAGTATCCAGTCAATTCTGTTAGTTTACTATAGCTAAAGTCGACATATAATTTTTGAAATGTTTTCTCACTTTGAGGCTAAGGTTGCAAAAATATTTGATAAAAACTAAGTTATAACCCCATAAAAAAAAGATTTTGTAAACCCTGAATCTGCCTTCTCAGCCTGAACATCATGGGAAAAATAGAGACTAAATAATTTTTACCCTTTTAGTAACATCACATGACTATCCAATTTTGGTAAAACCCTCCTTTTTGCTTGAAATTTGGTGGGAAGAACAAACTCAAGGTATCCAAAAAACATTTTAGGAGGATATGTTTTTGTATATGTTGAATATCTTTGTAACCGCAGCTCCAAAATGGGAACAATAAATTTCAAAAATTGTGTTTCAATTTCAGCTGTTGTAAACTATTAGAACTGGCTGGATGCTTCAACCCTTTTAATGTGATGTAATTGAACTAGTTAATCACACTGTTTCGGTTTTACTTTTAGCTTTTTGGCTGACCTGCTGGTGCCCAAATCTTCTCAAACTATTTATGCCCATAGGGCCGTAACTGATATAAAATATAATTGTCTTTAAATTTTGCATGGTACCAATCCAGTAGTAAAGAATACTAATAGTTATAGTTTATTACAAATTGGTCAACTTTTCTAAAGATAAGTTTATTATTTTGCCAAAATTTATTTGCTGTGATCCAGCAAACAGACGGATTCCATTCCCAGTTGGGTCAAACTCAGCAGACTAGAGAAATTGGGATTTACAGCTTTTCTTGTTCATGGTCAGCATCAAACAGCTAAGAAAGAATTCTTCACCAAAATGTGTAGTAGGTGATGACATATAGCAGCTTGACTTAGAGAATAAAGGGTCGTTTTGCTCTGTTCCTGCCCAGGCAATTTGGTGAATAAAGATGTAAATGCAAGAAGCAGCCAGTTGAAAACGTTCATCACCTTCCATTAAAACATACAGTTTATTGTGAAGTGTGGCAAACCAGCACTTAGTATGTTACGTGCATATATAGTAAGCATTTTGTTGAAAATATGATGACTTCCAATAATAAAAATTAATACCAGCAAGCACAACACTTTTCAATCAAATCTATCATTATTCTTGCTGTAATACACTGAAGAGTGTAACGAATTTGCGGGAATTATCTCCACATCATTGTACCTACAGGCAACACAGCTTTTTTTTTGAAGAGACATGGCAGCAGTGGCAAACCATTGGCAACACTGTATCTGATTTAACCAGCCCAAGATTTGAACCTTAGACCTCCCACTCCAGAGATGAAAGTATTATCGCTCAACTAACTAGCCGATACAACACTTTTCAAGTCTTTAATTTTCCAGACCAACCTTCCTGTTTTCAAACAAAAAGAATCTTCAGTTCGAAGGCGTTACAGTGATTTTGAATGGCTTGTTAATGAGCTTGAACGAGACAGCAAGGTATACAATTTAAATAACATTGCATTTTAAGATAGATTGGGTTATGCTATGTCTCTAATTATGTTGGTTAGGCTGTAGATTTGCAAATTATGAAAGTTGTTACGCTGAAACGATTTATGTGTCTTGATCCAAAATCTTTCTTGTTGTCGAACTTCATTTAAGTTTGGTGTTCCATAGCTGGATTTTGAACAGAGATTCGAAGCTGCTATCAGGACAGCATTTATGTGTAATTTGTCTAGTATCCACTCAACGTAAACTTGCCACCAGATTTTTTAAACATTTCGCTACTTAAAGTTTGTTTCTATGCCTAATAAAAGGCTCATTTCCTTGATTTGTACTGTTGCACTAGCCTATGTAGTGGAGCTAACGTTTGTTTGATTGATGTTCATTCTGCGTTGAGCATTTTTAAGATTACGACGTTGTAAATTACATGTCTTTATCCCATCATCCACGAACCTTTCGAAGTCCTTAAATTTTAAATTCTATGTAATTTGAAAACACTATGCCACTGAATAATGTTTTAATGTGATCTATGTTGTATAGTAGTCTTGTATAAACACCGGACATGAATGTACACTGTAGGCCACAGTATTATTTGAACAATTTTATATTTTTTTATGTTATTGAAAGTGTGTGTCTTAGACTGCAATATTGTATTTGCATGAGTTTGTACGAAAAGTACGGCTAATCAGTGACAAAACGATATACGATTTCAAAATTGAAAAACGCATTGCTTATCCGCTGCAAAATTTGCTATGTAGTTACCTAATCTTAACCCTACCAGCAGTTGGTCATGGCAGATTATGTGTTATTGCTGAGGTAGCTGAAAGTGGAGCTGTGATTGACACATTTCTCTTAATGCCTTTTAGATTGTTGTTCCATCATTACCTGGCAAAGCTTTGAAGATGCAACTTCCGTTTCGCAACGATGAGGGATTGTTTTCCGAAAGTTTTATTGAAGAAAGGAGAAAAGCGTTGGAAGTTTTTATCAACAAGTAATGCTAGCTTATCTTAGTTCTCGTTTTTCAAAGGAGTCTTCTAGTAAATTGAGCTTGTTTGGTTAATGGGTAGAATGATCATTACCCTTACCTATGTAGATCGCAAACCGGGAGATATCCCCCTACACAAAATTAAGCGAGGATAATTTGTTTTAACCCATACGGTTATGATTTTGAATGTTGGTTATATTCTGCTGGCTAGTCGATCATAATTGGAAACGTTTCATAGCGTTTGTTTTTATGGTCATTACCTTTTGGCTAGCGGGTCCCAAATTTACGAACCAAGTCACAGTACCGCCACAAACTGACCGCTAACATAAGGGTTAATTGCGGTCAGTTGGTTTTTGGTCAGTTGTCTTGGACCCCAAATTTAGGTTTTGAAAAGTACGTACTTGGTAATTCGATTTGAATTTTTGCGATAACCAACCAAAACTGTTAAGCTCTATAATGTAACTAACAATATACCAATTGTAATGCAATTCTCAAGCATTTAAGGGTGCGTTAAATATAGTTTATCTGGACCGGCCAGTTGATCGAGCTGTAACGCGTTCATCTTTGGAGCTGAGGCCTTAGGTTCAAACCTTGTGCAGGTCAAATCAAACACACTGTTGCCAACGGCTCGCCTCCCTTGCCACATTTCTTCGAAAGGAACTGTGTTGTCTGCAGGTGCAATGACGCGGAGACGGTCCCCGCAAACTCATTACACGCTTCGGCGTAGTACAGCTAGTATAGTGAAGTTTTAAAAATGTTAAAACTATAATTTTCTTCGGTCTAGTCTCTAGTTCAATTGTTTTGTACGCTTGTAGAGTCGCTGGTCACCCCCTTGCTCAAAATGAAAAGTGCCTCCATATGTTCTTACAAGAAGAAGTTTTGGATAAGAAATACGTCCCTGGCAAAATAAGAAACACTTAAATCCCATTTCAACCATTTTCATCTAGACTTGGTGACACTGGCCCAACATTGCAATTGTGAATCGAGTGATGGCTGTATATTATGTGGTTGATCTAACATGTGCAATTTTTTATTTTATAAATCATCACTTTGAGTCTTCTTTTAGTTTCAGTAATTTTGCTGATTATTTTTGATGATTTTGTTTTTATTTTTACCGTTTCTTTGTTGCAGTCTTAATGGTTATGTTAATCGGGAAATTTCTACCAGTAACAACCGAGAGGTTTTCTAACAAAAGATCATAAAAGTGTAGGTTTTCATTGTTTGATATGTTTGTGTTGGCGTACCGGTATCTGTAGGTATCGGTGCTGCTTGCCTGCTTCTACTGTATTTCATTATCTGAGCAAAATATTTTCGGAGCGGAAAGCATGCAGAAAACTCGAATTTAGCCTGGTTGTAGTTACAGTACTACTGTAAATTCACTTGAATATATGTGCACTGCGCTACTGTATTTTAATTAATTTTATGAAAGAATGGCTAACCAATCGTAAAAAATAGTTAGTCTTAACCACATATTTGAACTAAAGAATAACTGGTTTGGTAAATACGTTGAAAAAAAAAAAGGAGAAACTGGCTTATTTTTGCCTATTGGACTCGGAGCATTTTTATCTTCTAAAATGTTGAAGTGTGCTTGTGAAACTAATCTTTTTTATAGCAAATGAATTGATTGGTCCCACATATCACATGCAAAAACGTTAGCCACAGAATTGTTGCTGGGAATTTTTATCATCAAGTCGGGACTATTGATCTTTCAACATAAAATCATGAGTAGAATGCTCGACTAGTATGTTGAATTTTTTTTTCATTACACAGCATTGAGATTTTCCTCTTTTCTTATTGCCATTTTGCAGTAATCTGCATTCCCTATTTCTTCCAGTTAAGTCAATGCGACAGTATATGTCAGACCAGAGGATTGCATTGATTTGAATGGCGCCTTTCACACTTGGTCGTGGTCGGACGTTTGGTCGTACGACACAAATTTTGGCCGCATCACATTAAATTTTGACCCATCTGATTCGTACAACGAGCTGTCGCCAGTGTGAAAGGGGCCTAAGAAATTTTATTCACCAAAACACATTGTCAATGTAAGCCGTCCGCTTAAGAAAGCTATATAACTGAAACTACTGCAAATTTATTGTATATCGACTTATGGAATTTCCGGGTTTGCGATGTAAATGAGCCTTCTGTATCATATGTTGTACAATCGAATATTATTCTTCATTTTGTACTGTATATTTTTCATCGAAAGAGACAAAATGCAATGAAGTGCCACAATCAAAGATTAAAACTGAACTTCTAGTGTTTGTCTACCTTCGAGATCAAGCAGTATTTCATTTGTAGTTTCGACAAGGAGATAACGATAACGAATTTTGTATTGCAGGAAACACAGCCAATAGGATAAAATAGCAGCTTAATACGAGCAAAATTCTTGAAGCTGTTTCCTTATGAGAGGCTGCGAAAGACCAAAAAATGCCATTCTAAAAAGACTGGCTAGGTCGTCGAGTCTGCAGCCTCCCATAATTAAACTAAAACAACAAAATTATTTTCTAATTAACAATATTTGAGATAACATAGATTCCTACAATTGTCAAAAAAATAAAATGAAACACCAAACAGAAAATAATGTTTTGCAAAAGGCTATCGGTACCGTAAATTTAAACAAGGGCAATTTTTTGGCTTCGTGATTAAAAAAAAATTAGGTAATGAACCTAAGATGTGAAACAGGATTATTTTTCTTCAAAAGTGTGAAGTAGTGCAGTTTTGATTTTTTTGGAGAAGGCGCTTAATCCTTTATTGGTATAATTCAGTAATCGAGTTGGGAGTATTTTCCACAATTTGGTTCCACATATTTTAATTGATCTTTGAGTAAGTTTTTTGTTGACCTTTGATAAATAATAATTTCCTTTTTTTGAATTTCTCGTTGAGTAGTTATGAAAGTTTGATGCAGGTGTAAAAGAGTTTCGAAAAGGTGTTGGCAGCGTTTTATTTTTGAATTTACCCATGAATTGCAGTGTTTCAAGATTGTATATATCCTCAATTTTTAGTATATTCAATTTGCTATACAAGGAAGAAAGTTTTACTTTTTGCTTATAGGTTTTGGACAAGATCCGAATAAGTTGATTTTGCTAAACTTGAGCTTTATTGATATAAGTTACTGGTGCCTTTCCCCAGCTTGTAATGGCATATTGTAGATGGGGGTATGCAATACTGTAATAAACTTGCTTTAAAAGTTTCGGAGTTAAATAGTGTTACAGTTTATACGTGATTCCTCCGGCTATGCTTAGCTTTTTAGAGACATATTGCAAATGCTCAGTCCAGTTCAAATTTTCGTCGAGAATTATCCCTAAATACTTAGTTGAAGTTTCTGGAAACATTTTTTACCATCTATGTCTAGAACAAAATCATGCAGTTGGGATTTGCTTTTGTTTGAGTACAACATGCAATGTGTTTTGTCGAAGTTTAAAGAAAGTTTATTACTAGCTACCCATGATTTCACATTTTTCAATTCTTTTTCAGTTTTTGCTTTAAGTGTGTGTTTTGATTTTGCGTGGCATATTAGTACTGCGTCATCTGCGAACAAAGCCATTTTTGAGTCAGTGCAAGTTGGTAAGTCATTTATATACACAAGGAATAAAAACGGGCCTAGAATACTTCCTTGTGGGACACCGCAGGTTATTGGAATCATAGATGAGCAATGATTGTCGTTAGCAGAGATATACTGCATTCGATTATTTAAGTATGATTTTAGAAGTTGAAGGGGTCGGCCTCTCACTCCGTAATGCTCTAATTTAACAAAATTTTGTGATTAACTAAATCAAAAGCTTTCCTAATGTCAATAAATGTACTCTACTCACAGTATTGTTTTTGTCTCTTAGATCTAATATCGTTTTAATGTAATCGAGGATAGCAAGGTTAGTGGAGTGTTTTTTTCTGAACCCAAATTGATGATTTGTAAATAAATTAAATTTTTCCCAGTATGCAATTAATCTTTTATGGAGTAGAGTCTCAAATACTTTGTTAATGGGTGATAGAATTGATATGGGTCGGTAATACATTTTTATTGTTGCTTTTGTATAAAGGAACCACTTTTGCAATTTTTAGTTGGTCTGGATAATATCCTTTTTCAATACAGGAATTGAATGATCTACTAAAATAACTAGCTATGATAAATTTTGTATGCTTGATTTATTTAACCGGTACGTCGATATACCCCGGGCTTTTATGGCTACTTAAACCATTTATTGCTTCAATTATTTCATAATCATCTGAAGGATTTAGTATGATAGATTTGCACTGACGTTTTTTCAGATGACAATAATAGTCTTCTTTTTTTAACCAAAACGGGAAGGGCAATTTTATTACCTATATTTGCGAAATAGTGATTAATAGCATTGCGTATTTTGTTTGGGTCATGAAGCACTTCGCCTTGGTCATTCAGCGATGTTGGCAGTGTGGCAGAGCTTTTTCGATTTTTTCTTAGAATGGAGTTAATATGGGTCCACGCGCCAGAGGTGTCGATGCTGCTGAAAAGCGATTGGTAATATTTGCGCTTTGATAATTCTTTGCGTGAGTCAATTTGTTTCTGCATTTTTTATATTCTAAAAATATTGCATTGCTTTTTGTTTTCAAAAATCCACTATATAGTTTATTTTTTTGTTTGATTTGATTTAATAAGTCTTTGTAATCCAAGGTGGTTAGATGTTTTGTACTGTTTTCTGCTTTGTTTCTTTTTGAGGAAGTATAAATTTGTTAATGAAGTCAACAAATTCAGCAGTTTTGACAAATCTGTGCTTGCCATATATTCAGGTAGTGATAGGGACTCCTCAAGATCAATAAGCAAATTTTCTATCTTGTCAGGAGTTAATTCTCTAAGAAGAGGCCGAAAATTCTTTTTTTTTATGTCCGACGTTTTGTATTCTACTAACAGTGGTAAATGATCACTAATATCATAAGTGACTACGCTAGGATAGATAAAAATAAGCAGATCTTGAGAGCAGTGATAAAAAATAAATTTGAGAGAAAGTTTAATTATTCCCCTTAAAAAAAAGTCGTAATGTATTAAGTGTACTGTCTATGGGTAGCTCATCCACAAAAACAGTAGCCTGCGTGGTATTTGACAGCAAGATTAAAATGAAGTAAGCACTGCAATAAATCAGAAAAGAATCGATCAGCGTCAGTTGCAAAGTCATAGATAATAAGAAATGTGTGGCGGTCCTCCTTCCAGCCTGTCACGGGAGGGGCCACAATTTCCTTCCAGCTTGATAGATTACTCGAGTGATTGCTTGTTCTCCAATTTATTGTATGTTACCAAATTGAATTTACAAAAATTACCATAATCGTCGATTAACGCAGATGAATTTTTTTAGTTGCTTATCCTGCCACGTTGGCAGCCAAAAGAGAAAGACTGATTATTTTTCGTTGCGTCATAGGAAAAAAAAGAGTTGCCAAAAAAAATATAATTACAAAAGACGGAGTTAACCGCATTCCCGCAAATGGATGCGTTGTAACATCAAACAATTTTTTCCTATTTGCTGATTTACGGCGAAGCGTATAACAAGTTTGCGGACTCCCTTCCGCGTCATTGTGGCTAGTAAACACAGCAAAGAAAAAAGAATCCTGTCACAGCGGTAGCGAGCCGTTGGCAACACTGCCCGATTTGACCAGCCCGAAGTCCGAACCTTTGACCTTCCGCTACAGAAACCAACGCGATACTGCTCGCACAGTTGTAAGTCGGGTCGGGTTCGGGCTTAACGTTTTCCAAGTGTTGGGCTTGATATACAGTACGTGCTAGTGTGTTCGCCTTTTAGATGCTATAAAAGCGTATTTCAAATAACTTTGCAACACTGAAAGACGACTTCATTGAGCATAAATGCGATTATTATTACACAATTTTTATTATTACGGCACAATTTACCAGCAATCCGCAGTTTCATTGCGAGCAATATCCGATATCCGTCCATGTTTTTGAATATAATTATTTTGTTTCGGGCCTGATTTAAATTACTTTTCGAGTTCTACTTTAGGGCTCGTACTTGTCGGCCCGTTTACAACTCTGAGCTCGCATCATACAATGCGAACAGGCGGGTAACATTAGGTAACGTGCTTTTCACAATCATCACATTGCTTTCCACTTGCGGTACTAGTAATTGTTTCGATTTGCCAAACCGTTTTCGTTAATTGGTGAATTCTTAAAATGAAGATCTTCTACGACTTGCCAACCAAAACCGTTTTGTTTTTTTCCTGCACGGCAGCGATGCAGAGTTTTATAACTGAAGTCAATAACGTGTTTCTATAAAGTCGCAAGATTGTGAAAAACCAATAATTAATCAAACAAATGCAAAGATTAGATAGAAATTTGGTCTTCACTCTTCAGTCACGAGTTGAACTGTAGGGCAGATTATTTTTTTATGATTTTACACAAGTAGGCTACTACACCTTGCATAGAAACTATTTAGCGCAGCGAAGATGTTACAACAAAAAATAAGCAGAAGTCCGTTGTGAAACACTATTTACAATCATGTATCAGAGGTGACCCGATCTGCATATTAAAAGATCCGGAACCGATCCGTATCCAACGAAGAGATCCGGATCCTGAACCTTTTAAATTTTGAGATCCCGATCCGGATCCGGCAGTATGCAACTACACTTTGTACATTTTAACGAGTATTTTGACAAACCTCTACAATGAGTTTGAAAGTAATCAGCAAAATCAGATCCGGGTCCACATCTTGTAATGAAACTAGATCCGGATCCGTTGCCACCTCTTTTGCCGTACATTATTTTGCCTAAGAACATAACTTTTACAGCGCTCAACCATGATTTATGACCAGTGGTGGGCAAGTTACTTTGTAAAAGTAACTGAGTTACGGTTACTTGGCAAAAAAGTAACTAAGTTACATTTACCATTAAAAAAATAACTAGTTACAGTTACTTTTAATAAATTTAATTGGGACTTCGCGCGCGCGCGCGTAAGACCTTTGTTTTTACTCGGCCATTTTGATGGATGAGCAGCGAAATTTATTAATTTGCTTATACCTAAAAAACGGTTCAACATAGAAAGTTGCATTTTGGACATAATAAGACAATAAATAAGAGCATCATGTACGCGTATGCCAATTTTGAGGAACCTAGGTCTCGTGATCGTGATTTAGGAACTTTAAATTTGAGAAAAAACTGCTATTTTTGTCTGGAAAATTTATTAATTCGCTTATAGCTATAAATTTGCTGAACATGGAACGGTGAAATTTGAACACTACTTGGGTGCAGATAGAGACCGTAAGCGCTCCAAGTTTGGAGGTGCCCAGTCACGAGATCGCGATTTCAGAGGCCAAAAAGTGGACAACTTTAAGCCGGTATATCTTGGTAACTACCAACATTAGCGAAAAAAGTTTGTGTTTTTTGAACATACTACTTACGACATACTACTTACGAACATACTCCTTGGATAAAATTTTTTCTTATTTTTTTCTTTTTCTTTTTTTTTTTCTTCTATCACTATCTCCTTTTAAACCACAAACAGCACATGGATCATACTATGAGCTATTATAGATATCCAAAAGTACTGGTACCCGCCTGAAATCGGGGGTGCCACCAGGCGCGTAGCCAGGATTTGGAAAAGGGGGGGGGGCTATTTTGAAAGAGTGAGAAGTGTGCAAACGACCTTGACTCGAATTTTCATTGATCTTGAATCAGTTTCAGACGGTTTGTCCGAAAATTGAGACGAAATGTCTCGGAAAGCTCGGAAATTCAAAGGTTTTTTCCGCCCAAAATTAGGTGAAGGTTTTCACCAAAATTGAGAGTGATTTTTCGGCCGAAATTCAAAGGTTATTTTCGCCCAAAATTAGGTGATCTCCAAAAAAAAAAAAAAAAAAAAGGTCTCCACCAAAATTGAAAGTGATTTTTCGGCCGAAATCCGAAATTCAAAGGTTTTTTTCCGCCCAAAATCAGGTGATCTTCAAAATAAAAAATAAGAAAAAAAGGTCTTCACCAAAATTTTTCGTCCAATTTCGCAAATTCTGACGTTTGAGGGGGGCTGTTTTCGTGTGGGGGGGCTATTTTCCATTTTTCACAGAAAATCGGCCTCAAAGGCACAAAAAACATGCGATTTTGCCGCCCCCCCCCTGGCTACGCTACTGGGTGCCACGATGGGGGGTCCCCCCAAACGGGTTCTTCAAAATTTAAACTTTTTTTTGTCTTCAAACGGCGGTGAATCATCCAGCCAATTCCAGTGGTTTACAATAGCTAAAATTGAAGTATAATTTTTGATATTTTTTGTTTTAATTTTGGGGCTGCGGTTGCAAAGATATTCAACAAATACAAAAAGATGTCCCCCCCAAAAAAACTTTTTGGAAACTCTGAGTTTTGTTCTTCCCGCCAAAACCACAGTACGCCTAATGGTTTAGAGAACTGTGGTAGGCCTAATAGTTTAGAGATAGTTTATTTCTAAATAGTTTATTTCTACATAGTTTAGGCCTAATTAGGCCTAACTATCTCCAAACTATTAGGCCTAATAGTTTAGAGATAGTTAGGCCTAATAGTTTAATAAGATTACAGTAGGCCTAATAGTATAGAGAACTGTGGTTTTGGCAGGAAGATCAAAACTCAGAGTTTCCAAAAACTTTTTTCGGGGGGACATCTTTTTGTATTTGTTGAATATCTTTGTTGCAAACGCAGCCCCAAAATCAAAACAAAAAATATCAAAAATTATACTTCAATTTTAGCTATTGTAAACCACCGGAATTGGGTGGATGATTCACCGCCTTTAAAGCTAGACCAATGAAATTTTTAAGGTGGGTAAATTAAAGGGAAATATAAAATTTGACAAAATTTGGGGGTACCAAAATAAGGGGGCCTCTTTCAAACAAGGTCGCCTGGATTTAAGTTTTTGAATCTTTTAAGCTAGACGCATGAACTTTTCAGGGTAGGCAAACATAAACAAAGGATAAAATTTGATAAAATTTGGGAATAAAAAAAAGAAGGGGTCCTCTTCAAACGGGGCCGCCAAAATTCAAACTTTTAAATCACTCAAATTAGACTGATAAAATTTTCAGAAAGGTAAATATATGTAAAAGATATATCATATGCCAAAATTTGGAGGTACCATAATGGGGGGTCCTCCTTGAAGGAGGACGCCAAAATTTAAACTTTTAATAGCTAAAGCTAGACACATGAAATTTTCAGGATAGACAAATGTGTAGAAAAGATAAAATTTGACAAAACTTTGGGGTACCACATTGGAGAGGTCCTCCTCAAACAGCACTGCCAAAATTAATAGTTTTTATCCTGTTGAGCTAGACGCATGTAGTTTTCAGGATAGGTAAATATAACAGAAAGTTATAATATGAAAAAATTTGGGGGTACCAAAATGGGGGTCCCTCAAATAGGTCCTCAAAAATTTAAACTTTTCAACCATTTAAGCTAGGCTTAAGAAAGATTAAAAAAAAATTGGTAAGATAAAGTTATGACTAATTTCAATTGCCACAAATTGGGTAGTCCTCCTCAAATATGTCTTTCAAAAATTTTAATAAAATTTTCAACATAGGTAATAAGATAACATGAAAAAATTTTGGAATGCCATACTATAGAGGTTCTCCAATTATGTTGACACCTGCCCCATTAACTACAAAAGCTTAACAAATTAAATCTATTGAATAGGTTAATATGAATCTAAGATTAAAGGTAACAAAATTTGGAGGACCACGTCGAAAAGATCATGCCAAATGGGCCCTGTAAGCTAATCGCATTCCAATTTTTCAGTGTATAACTTATGTAAGCATTATGGTTTCCCAATTGTCATTCTTGTCTGTAGTTTACTAAATCGATCGTTTTATGCCGGAAGCTTTTCCTCTATGCCTTCATTTTGATGCCCTCATCTGCCAACACGATTGTAAATAGACAGTAATTTGTAGCTTTTATCTGAACAAAGACACATAACCAATCGAAGTTCGAGCAGAAAGGACACATTAGTTGACGGCAAGAATAGCTTGTGAGTAGTCGACAATATTTTTGAGTTAATTTACTGGCATCCTTTGGTTTTTAGTACTTTACTAATTAATTGTGTTTTTAATTATAGAAAGTAATTATGGGAATTTAACGCAAAATTTTGAAAGCCGTTAACCACAAACCTGATCAAGTTATTGAAACATTATGAAATTTGAAAGCAGAGTATTTCAGATCTCACTATCAACAACCATAAACCAGAGATCTGACTATCAACAACCCTGCCATAAACACGCTTAACGCCGTTGTAAAGTTCTTTAGTTCAGTAAAGTTAGATACTTTCGCGAAGTCCCCGGATATCGCTTGCAATGTCACATTCTAGTTACCGGTATGAATTAAGTATCGAAAATGTTGATTTTGTACTTTGGAACCGGTATTAACAGATTTCTTTCTCTACTTATTTTCTAATCTTCATGTGGTGCCTCTGCACACGCTGCTTATGGCTATCGTTACTGTTTTTATAACAAAAATACACAACGTAACACATTGATACCCTTTATTTAATTGCTTTTCAAGAAAGCAAGCATCTCAAAATATTCATCGCTGAGACCAGAACGTTTGGGTTTCAAAATATGTTCGCCCTTGCAGTCTTTGTGTTTCAAAATGTCTTTTCAAAACGAAAAGCAACAAAAGGGGTAAAGCGGCTATATTAAAAACATCGTTATCTGCTGAACGAACACTACACGCTATTGGTAAAAATTATGCAATCAAAACAATCCCTGCAGAGAAGATATTAGAACGTAACTTATTAGATCGTTAAAGGCGGTGAATCATGCAGCCAAATACGGTGGTTTATAACAGCTAAAATTAAACTATAATTTTTGATATTTTTTGTTTTAATTTTGAGGCTGCGGTTGCAAAGATATTTAACAACTGCAAAAAGATATCCCCTGAAAAAAAGTTTTTGGAAACTCTGAGTTTTGTTCTTCCCGCCAAAACCACAGTAGGCCTAATAGTTCAGACTCTACTCTGAACTATTAGGCCTACTGTAAGAACAAAACCACAGTAGGCCTAATAGTTCAGTCTCTACTCTGAACTACTAAGCCTACTGTGGTTTTGGCAGGAAGAACAAAACTCAGAGTTTCCAAAAACTTTTTTTCGGGGGATATCTTTTTGTAGTTGTTGAATATCTTTGCAACCGCAACCCCTAAATTAAAACAAAAAATTTCAAAAATTACCTTTTATTTTTGGCTAGTGTAAACCACCGGAATTGGCTGGATGATTCACCGCCTTTAAAAGGAGGTCTTTAATTTAAAATTGTTCTAATTAGAGATGGCGCGGATGACAAAAAATGCATCCGCATGCTGCGCTGCGTCCACAAACCTTGTCCGCATGCTGCACCGCACCACATCCAAACACAACTAAGTTCACGCTGCACCGCGCCACACCGCAAGTTAAATATCCATTAAATTTCCACTAACATCAGAAAAAAATTAGCTCTCTAGCTTACGACAAATAAAAAAATTGATTTTAGGGGTAATATTTTGGAGAGTTTTCAAAAGGGTCGCTCTCTCAAACCATGTCAAAATATTTGTTTTTGAAACATCTGCCGATATGAAAAAAAGTAATGCCATGGCTTAAGCCGTTCAAAAAACTAATTTCGGGGGAGTCTATTTGGGGGCCCATGGAGGGGGTGGTACCTCCACACTATGTCAAACTATTTGTTGCTTAAATATCTACCAATATAAACAAAAAACTATCACCCTAGCTTGAGTAATTAAAAAAATTAGTTTTTTAGGGCCCCATTTTGGGGGGGTTCTGGGGAGAAGCCCCAAAAAATTTCAGGAGACAAAATTGCACTTGCAGCTCAACAAACTTACTCAAAAATTAGATATCGATGTTGCGTGGTTTAGGAGAAGAAGAGTGCACAAAATTTACAAAGCAAAAAATGAAAAAAGAAAAAAAACTCAATGCCACTAAAAGTGTAGGTAGGGATGAAAAAGTATCTTGTGACATATAACCATGTGAAATATTTTTTGCCGTACTTAAGCCGTTTTTGAATAAGACCGCTTTTTACACCAAACTTTTGAAATAGTTTTCAGGTCCTAAACCTGAAGTTACGGGACTCATTGCCTTGAAATTTGGCACACACAAATACCTTATGAATCTCAAGCTACTGTCATGATTTCATGTAGCTAGACCAAACCATTATCGAGTTATAAGTAGAAGTCTGAAACTTCGCACTCGTTAACTTTGATAATGGTCGAGTAAAAACTAAAAAACATGCGACGTGAGATCGGTCGTTTCAATTATAATGGGCCTTCAGGTTTAATCTGCCTTGTGTGTGCTTTCTATCAGTTTTTCTGCACCATGTTTTGGCAATCAAAAACAATCTACCAGTCTACCTGATGATTCCATGCAACTACTGTACTAATCTTGAACCAGTAGCTCAAATAATGAAATATAAGGTATCACTTGCTCTGCATGCTGTCACAAGCTACCGTACTACACTTGTATGAAACTATCCTATGTATTATACCTTTGCTGTTTGCATGTGTGTTTGATTGTGGAATAAATTTTGCTATTACGTAGGCTATTCTGTCATTGGAAATTTGTGCAGCCTAATCTTCGTACTCCACTACATAGGTCTACCATATCTGAGATAGGCTATAGACATAAAACCGAAAGGCTAATTCTTGATGCCATGACCTGTTGACGAATAGGCTACACTGAACTAACTCTGTCACTCTGAAATGCAAGCGCATGTGTAGTAGAAACTGTTGTCTAGCCTTGGGCTTGTATCAATACCATAGGCCAGGCGCGTAGCCAGGATTTGGAAAAGGGGGGGGCTATTTTGAAAGAGTGAGAAAAGTGCAAACGACCTTGACCCGAATTTTCATTGTTGTTGAATCAAAATCACACGGTTTGTCCGAAAATTGAGACGAAATTTCTCAGAAAGCTCGGAAATTCGAAGCTTTTTTCTGCCCAAAATCAAAAAAAAAAAAAAGGTCTTCGTCAATATTGAGACTGATTTTTCGGCCAAATTCGGAAATTCAAACGTTTGAGGGGGGGCTGTTTTCTTATGGGGGGGGGGCTATTTTCAATTTTTCACAAAAAATCCTCATCAAAAGCATTAAAAACGTGCGATTTTGCATACTTCACAAGCCAATGGGGGGGCTCGAGCCCCCCCCCGCCCCCCTGGCTACGCTACTGCCATAGGCCTACTGCGTACAGGGTGGATGTGTCGCTAGGCTTTGTTTTGTGCCTCTACTCTGATGATTGTTTCCCACAAACCTGTTTCTTCAACGTTTGTCTGCCCTTGTTTCATCTTCTCACCCAAAGTCCTTAAAGGGGGCCTTCATTTGAAATAGGCTATTATTTAAATAATCCGGAATATTTTTCTGAACACGTTATCGAAAGTTCCGTCCAGAAATTCCTCACCGTTCTTGAGATATCCTCTAAAATCTGCTAATACTCCGCTAATCCGTGACGTCACTTGCCCGAGTTTGGCTGAGTTTGTATGGGCTGTGTAAGGTATAGAGTAGGTAGGCAACATGTTTATCCTTGTCTAAATTAAGTGAATTATACCCTATTTTATTCAAAACTGTTGCCTACCTACTCTATACCTTACACAGCCCATACAAACTCAGCCAAACTCGGGCAAGTGACGTCACGGATTAGCGGAGTATTAGCAGATTTTAGAGGATATCTCAAGAACGGTGAGGAATTTCTGGACAGAACTTTCAATAACTTGTTCAGGAAAATATTCCGGATTATTTAAATAATAGCCTATTTCAAATGAAGGCCCCCTTTAACCTTTCCTAGTCTAGCCTACCAAAACCAAAATCTTTTTGTTGGTGTCAAAAAACACGTTCAGCCGATCAAAACTAAGTTTATTGTAGCCAAAATAGCCGATTCTAGGATGCTCCGCATTCTGAAAAAATAAACTTCAACTGAAGGTACCTTTTACTGTTTTAGTAGCATGCATTGTCTTCAATTCATTCAATAGTTACCTCCAGACTAACCATTATTGTTCATAAAGAGAAAATCACCAGCAATAATTGCAAAAAAAATGTAAAAAATTATTGCACGCGGCGCTGCGCTGACGCTGGACGTAATGCAGATTTTAGTTGCCACGCTGCGCGGCGCGGTACACCAACAACAGCGCGCGGCCGCGTACGCTGCGCTGTTGCCATCTCTAGTTCTAATATCTTCTCACAGCATGGTTAAGGTTGCCACGTTAGTGCACAATAAAAAATCCGTAATCCGTAGCGCCAACAGGGATTTGATAGAAGTGTTTCATTTAACCAAAATTTAACGATTAAAGAATCTTTCTTAACAGGACCAAAACTAAAAGTAACTGTAACTAGTAACTTTTTAATGTCTCCAAATAGTAACTAGTTCCCACTCTCGTTACTTTTTTGAAAAAGTAACTAAGTTATAGTTACTAAAAAAGTAACTAGTTACAGTAACTAGTTACTGCCCACCTCTGTTTATGACGTCTCTCGGGGAGAGTAGGATTAGTTAATGAAAAGAAGAGTGAAATTTTCGACGAAAGATCAAAATACCCAATCTGACTCAAATTTGTTTTTCTTTCATTTGACCATTGAGGGCAGAATTGCCTACTGAAATACAATTAGATTGACAGACATATCATTATTTTACGAATGGGAGATGACTAGTTAAAACCATAGATGGGCAAGTTAATGCAAAACGTTAGCTACGTTAACCACTAGTCCGTTAACAAACTTCACACCTCCGTTAACGTTAATCCGTTATTTTCAGCTTTAATTAACGGAAGTTAATAAAGTCCGTTAATCCGTTAACATTTTGCGTGTAATTTACATTTCTTTTTATTCACTCGCTTCTAGAACACGTATTGACGCTGTTGAGCTGATTTTAAGGAAATATTTATTGCTGTGGGGGTCTTTTTGTGTTTTGAAAGTTACCTTTTACAGTCTAATCTAATTTCAAGATAAAAACAAGTTCAAATGCACAACGAAGCTGCAAGATATTAACGATAAAAACCTTAACGGAAGTTAACAGAACTTAACGGAAGTTAATTTAGTCCGTTAACATGAAAAAACTTTTTAACGGATTAACGAATTAGTGAAAAAGTTAGCTTCGTTATTAACGGATTAACGATTAACGGACTTGTGCCCACCTATGGTTAAAACCGTTAGAAAATATTTGGAAATGGTGTAATACAAATAAAGACATTCCAATTAAAGCCCGTGGAACTATTTTAAATTTTCCTACTAAGTTTAGCGAGCTAGCAATACAAAAGGATTGAAATCGATTTCAAACAATTTCTCTGAAAAATGATTATCTTGCAACTGCCACAATGCAGAAAAATCTTCCAGAAAATGACGAAGTGGATCCATATCTGAAATCACATTCCCATTCTCTTGGCAAGCTTCCATCGATCCACCGTGTTTTTCTTCCACCACAAAATGATGGGCATCAAGAGAACTCATCCAATGACACAAGTCATCCAAAGACCAGTGAAAAGATAAATAAAAACTGTCATCTCGTGTTTTAGTGGAAAACGGCAAAGATTTGAAAATGGAAGCGTATCTGTTAAAACTCATTTCGTACGCCGGTTTGATTTTTGGTTGATAAGACAGCCACTTGAAAATGTAATTTTTAATGAGCTGAAAAGACTTGTGTTTCAAATTCTCATTTGGATTTGAAATAATGTTTGCAGTTGGAGAGTGATAACCAATAATTGCCACACATCCAGTTTTTGGTTTGAGAACTCTTTTTACTTCCTGATAAAACTTTGGCAAGTCAAACCAATGGGCTGCAGTAGCGACCACGACCAAATCAACAGAGCCGTTTTTCGCCGGAATTTTCTCTGCACTTCCTTCCGTGTAACGAATATTGCTGTGCTTATTCTGTTTTTCGGCTTGTTTGAGTTGTTCAGGGCTGACATCTGTTCCAATAATTTCTTTGAAATAAGGTTGAAAAATGCTTGTCGATTGTCCGCTTCCGCAACCCACATCAATCATCAAATCGAGTTTGGAAGTTAAATGAAGTTGCGATTGTTCGCAAAAACTTACAATCCTCCTAGCGATTTCGTCTGTGTAGTGGGGGCGATATTGCGAGTACTGCTTTGCTATGACAGGACATTCATAAAACCTATTCATACTTTTCAGTTTTGTAGGATAAATTTAACTAAGAAAAGTGTTATACTATAGCTGAAATAACCGAAGTTTAACATACCCGGTAAGAACAATTGAGTCAGGACTTGCCCTATAGACTTTTTTCTCGACTTAAGAGCACTAGCTCCACCTCGAATTTGGGCAAAATAATGGTCGAAATAGACGTGAAAGGCTTTTTGTTCTTCACTTATAGTTTGGACAAAATAAAGACTATATAAGTTATATATGAAAAAAATTATTCGGCCTGAAATGCTCTGATTCCAATATGCGTTCGGTTACGGCCCCAAAAAGCATTCCTGCATTCAATATTTTTTAGTTTAAGTGCTGGTTGTAGTAACTAAAAACGAATAACGTTGAAATTAATTTTGAGTTTGTCGTTAGATTAGCCATGATGATCATATTCAAAACTACAAAATGTAAAAGCTGCTGACCCTACCCTTTCAGCATGTTGAGTTTGACTACAACAAAACAAAAAAGCCCCTACAAAGACGTGACCTGCTCGCAAAATTTAGCTCTCTTACAAATTCGAGTTCAGAATTGAGAAAAGAGGGAGTACGGTGCCCTTTTTTGGTTATCTAGACAGCTAAAATATAATGTCCCGCTTAAAATACGGCAAAAATAATTTTTGATTCTATAGTATTACTTGCCGACATCGAGGCCACAAAACGCTTACGCGCGTAAATACGCCTGTTATTTGACTACATACATTATGCTTTTTTCTTTATTTTAGCATTTACAAACATTGAAAAAGATTTCAAGCGTATTTTCGTGCGTAAATACGCGTAATTGGTGAAAGCCGTCCAAGGGAGAGCGAATTTGCCCCAAAAAATAGTGCTGCCGCCTCCCTCTCTCTCTCTCTCTCGCAACAGGAACAGCCCAACAATATCAATCATTGCTGTACCTAGGGTACATCTATTACTTTTTTTTGATTTCTCCTGCAGTGATTATGATTTTTTTTTTCTGATTTATCATTTTTCGAAAAAACCAATAAGGCTGGGGCCAAATCTCTAATTTTGTTTTTTTATTTTTGATTAAACTCTTTTTGACTGCAGACTTTTTGGTATTGCATGCTAACCTAGGTATTATTATTTATTATTTTCCTGTTTCATATTCACTGCCATTCATCTTTCTCTGATTAAATTGTTCATTTCTTCGAAGCAGCTTTACGTCTGACACTTGACAGACACAAGTGTTTTAGTCAAAGCAATTCTTAATTTTGTGACGTAACTTATGTTGCTGCTGAATATGTCATATAACGTTTGACGTTTTATTGCCGGTTATAACTGTTATAGCCTATTCCTATTCTTGCTATTTTTGTTCTTCATAATTTCGGATCGCCAGTTCGTGATCGTTTAGCAGCAATGCTTTGATACATTTCGCACAAGTTGTTTAGAACCGTTGAATTTGCTTTGGCTTATTATGCATTGTTAAATTTATTTTTAAATCTACCGGTATTTAATATATAACAATAGGTAATTTTTCAAACATAAGATTATAGAAACTCGTTTGGAGAATGCTAAAAAAATTAATACAGTTAAAAGGGCATTCAGGTCAAAACTTTTTTTGCTTGATTTTCTATCAAAAAATCTTGACAAATCTAAAGACAAACTTCACTAAATTTGAGCTTTCTACGACCTTCCGTTCTCAAAATAAGACAATTTAGATTTCCCCTTAGAGAGGCTTTTTTCTCTTAGAAAATTTTCCAGGGTTGCCAACTACAAACACGATTTCAAAAAAGCTAACACACAGTATGTTTGTAACTCTCAACAAGTGTTTTCGGCAGCATTGTTGTCAAAACAAAGTAAAAGGGTCAGAATTGTAAATTAGCTTCTTGTCCAGTAAATTCAATCCAACTTTCCCAACGTTAAGACTTCTCTCTCAATACTGGCAAAATGGCAACCCTAAAGTAAAGGGAAAATTGTTAACTTTGAACTGCAATGTCTCGAAAACGGCAAGACGTAGAAAGTTCAAATTCAGCGAGAATGCAGTTTAGGCCTTTTCTAATATTTTGGTCCACAGTGAAAAACTTGACTTGAATGCCCTTTTAAGTATTATAATTAAAACTAATTGAGGTAATACCATAGGTGGGCACACGTCCGTTAATCGTTAATCCGTAAGTAACGAAGCTAACTTTTTCATTAACTCGTTAATCCGTCAAAAAGTGTTTTCATGTTAACTGACTAAATTAACTTCCGTTAAGTTTCTGCTAACTTCCATCAAGGTTTTTATTGTTAATTTCTTGCACCATTCATTCATCGTACTGGTACAAACCAGTTTGCACGGTAACACTTGTTGCGTATTAGCTCGAGTTTTATAGAAGAAAGCGAAGAAGAAGCTCTTTTTTGTGGCAAATAATAACCCGCAGCCTCATAGGTCTATTAATTATCGCTGTTCGCAATTTTCAAAGATTTTCCGATCGCAGCTTCGTTAGTGCCTTTGAACCTATTTTTTATGTTGAAATTAGATTAGACTGTAAAATGTAACTTCCAAAACACAAAAAGACCACCTTAGCAATAGATATTTCCTTACAATGAGCTCAACAGCGTCAACTCGTGTTCTAGAAGCAAGTGAATAAAAAGAAAAAAAGAAATGTAAATTACACACAAAATATTAAAGAATTAATGGACATTATTAACTTCCGCTAATTAAAGCTGAAAATAACGGATTGACGTTAACGGAAGTGTGAAGTTTGTTAACGGACTAGTGGTTAATGAAGCTAACGTTTTGCATTAACTTGCCCACCTATGGGTTATACACAGAGGTGGGCAAAGCGCAATTAGAAGCGCAACTTCCGCAACCTCCGCAATTGCGTAAGTTGCGTAGCGTTTTAATTTTTTATTTTGAAAAATTGTGGAAGTTGCGTTGCGGAATAAAACCTTTAAAATTTGTTGCGCTTTAATTGCGTTGCGCTTTCAAAATTTTTTTTTGATTAAAAGCGCAATTCTATACATTAAACTTAATTTTGCTCCATTTCCATTGTAATATTGATAAATTTCGGGCTTGTTTAGCAAATTATTTACTCTTTTTCAGTCTAAAATTGCAAAAAACGCAGAATTTGCATTGTGTTGTGAAATTTTGATTGCGGAAGTTAGATTGCGCTTTAACTTGGCACGAAAATGCCGTTCTGCAATTGCGGAATTGCGTTGCGCTTCAACTGAATAAAAAGTTCATTGCGGAAGTTGCGCTGCGCTTCAGAAAGCAAAAAAAATAAATTGCGCATTTTGCGCTGCGCTTTTACTGGTTGAAAAGATCGTTGCGCTTAGTTGCGTTACGCTTTTGATATAATGTTATTTGTGCCCACCTCTGGTTATACACAAGTGCCCAAACTTTCTTCCACAATTCTCCTTAGTCGCGAAAATACGATTTAATCCGTTTGACTCCGTACCATTGGCAACCCTGCAGTTCACATTTTTGTAATATCACAAAAGGCATAATTTTGCGAAAATTTTCGCTGACTAAGAAACGTGATTACCAACTGGTAGCAACAAATCTAATAATTTGGCTACTTCTGCTGGAACCCTGTAGACCTAGGCAGTAGCGTACGCAGGATTTTCGAAAGGGGGGGAGGCAGGAAATTCAGAAAATTTTAGAATAATGAAGACCAGAATGAAAATTTTCCAGCCCAAACCCAAGTCCATTTTCCTGCCCAAAATTAGGTGAAGACTCCCCCCTCCCCCAAAAAAAGAAGGTCTTCACTTAAATTTGATCCGGTTTTTGGCCCAAAATTAGGTGAAGACCATAAAAAAAAAAGGTCTTCACTCAAATTTAGTCCAGTTTTTGGCCAAAAAAAGGGCTTCGCCCACCGTTTTTGTGCTCAAACCTTCTGCCCAAGTTACAAAGGGGGTGCATGCCACAATTTTGCCTACCATTCTATGCTAATTATACTATCCTGGCCACCCAACGGGGGGGCATGGCCCAATGCCCCCCTAAATACGCCCCTGGACCTAGGCTACCAGTACTGATCAGCAGTATGTATATTGTGATGTCACAAAATAGCGAAATGCTGGATTGCCAATGATACGGAGTCAAACGGATTAAAACGTATTTTCGCGAATGAAGGAATTGTGGAAAAAGGTTTGGGGCACTTCTTTATTACCTCAAGTAGTTCTCGTTTCTTCAATGAAACCGATTTTGAGTAGTATCTCTTTAATGTTAAAATTGATTTTCAGAAACCCGTATGATAGAGCACTAACTATAAATTTTTTTCAAAATACGTGTGGTGATACTCGATTTTATATACCTTTCTGAATTTGTCTGTTGCCAAATTTCGAGAGCATGGATATTTTCGAACTTGATTTTCATAATACACCAAATTTTCCCATGCTCTGTTTTCACCGCTATTGAGGCCATTTTAGTTAACTTTCACACAGAAAGCTCAATAACGTGATCATCCGCTTCCTGCGCCCTATTTCAGTTGTGTTCATTACAATATCATGGACTTGATACTTTATTCAGAGGATGATAGGACGTGTTTGACTAGTGATATTATACGGATTATACTATATTACACGAAGTGATATTACACGAAGATTACGACACTTCAACTTCAACAAATACAAAACGCAGGTAATAAGGCCGAAATGTCAGATCTCGTTTGTGGAATGGATTTAAAAATCGAGTTGGTATCCCATCAAAAGCTATTGTGATTACTTCAAAATAGTGGTAATTTAATTTTGCTAGGTCTATCATAGCTACGGGTTGACGAGGTTGAAGTTTTTGCATCGTCAATTAGAGAGTTTGGATTATGTAAGATATATTTTGCTAACCGCTCATTGCTAATTGTTATTACTTTTTATGAGCATTTTTGATGTTGGGAGAAAGTGAAAAAACTGTAGATGCAAATCACAACTTGTTTTTTCTTTTTAAAGTTTCCCCTTGTCTGGTATTGTTTAATTGCCTTAGTCTATGTGGTGTCAGTAATAAGGCCCACCTTTAATTTCACTGCTTTGACATAGATGTCAAAGGCCTAGTCAGTTAGAGGTGTAAAAAAGGATAAACTGGCACTCAAAAAGTGAGAAACCGGTCTACGTAACATTAATAGTGCCAAGCTGGCAATTATTTTCTTTAACAAAAAAGCCAAATTTTTGAGCAAAATGCAAGAATTGCAAAGGTCCTACTTTGTGTCAAGACCTGTTTTTTATTGCATAATCTTGCAGGAAAATGTGAAGTATGCGACTAAATAAATTGTGTAAGTGCTAATGTTATTAGTATTTTAGTGCATTATTAAAACACTTTTGTACTGGGCCTTATTTGCTGCATATGAAAGTAATAAGGCCCGCCCGCTAAATTATTTTATTTTAATTTTTGTTCAAATATGCCTTTACTGCAAAGACTGAAAAATTTTTGGATTGTAGTCATGAGGTTGCTCTACTTACCAGCCAAAAATGGATGAAATATATTGTTTGATTAAGGAGTTATGCAAGTTACAAAATAAGCGAACCTTATTTGCAACATGTACTAACAAAGTGCATACTGTATAATGCACATTGCACAAAAACTGTTTCTAGTTTCAGAGACTAATACAGGAAATAATCTGCCATTGGCAGGGCCTCAGAAAGAAATTTTGTTAAGGGGTACGAACACGAAGACTGAAAATTCCGATTGTGTTCCACCGGAAATTAGGTGAATACCATAAAGCAGGGATGTGGAAGCAGTTAAATTTTTAATGCTTCCGCTTCCAGCTCTTCTTGAAGTTTTATGCTTCCCAGTTCGCGTCCGCTTCCAGTCTCTTTCATCAAAGTACTTCCGCTTCCACAAAAATTTAACCACTTTCACCGCTTCCGCTTCCAGCTTCCGCTACCACATCCCTGCTCTGTATGAAACAGCTAATTGTATTTAGTGTAAAAAAAACAGGCAAGTTTACTTTGTAAGCTATTCTATTTGACTTGTGTTGTCGACAGGGCATGATATGCAATGGAATGGAAGACGATTTTTCAATATTCCATACTGACAATTTTCTTTCATTCCAAACTAAAAATCTTCCATTCCATATTTCATTCCATACTGAAATTTTCTTCCACATTTCATTCCATACTTTCATACCAAAGAAATTTTAGACTGGAAGCAATGCGACGTACATTTTGCTGCTTTGCGTCTTTGCAATGTCGTAAGCAACTGCTCGTGAAGGTGCATCAACAATACTTAGATGCAACAACCGCTATCTGGTATGCATATTGCACATGGTTTAATGCATAGGCGTAGCCAGGATTTTGGATTGAGGGGAGGGCTAAACTGTAAATCACATGTAATGACGTCATCAGAAATTTTCGAAAAGAGAAACTTTTTATCAGACAAAGATGAAAGATCAAAAGCTGGGGATCTGATTTAGCACGTAACCAGGATTTGCTAAAGGGAAAAGACTAAACCCGCAAGTTAAAGGTTTTACTAACATATCGAAGTTGGGAGACGTGGTGAGCAAATTAGTGCAACTCAAACATGTCACAGACGAGGCCTGGGGGCGGAGCCAACTGCCGCCAGATGCTATGGGAGTCTGGGGGCGAAGCACACAGACGCTGGGCAATTTTTTATAAGTTTTTGGGAAAAAATGGCTATTTTTATGCCATTTGGATCACATTTTGCACGTTTTCAGAGCCATTTAAAAGAAGAAAGTTTTTGAGATTTGAAAGCCAATTGAATAAATCCCTCCCTTTACATACAGGCCAAGTTCAAAACACGTGGAAAATCTTGCATTTTGGGGTTAAATTTCGTGACTTGGCCTGGTCAGGGGAATCAAACTACATTGCTTTCTGCAACAGTTTTAGCATTAAATCATTCACTCGAAGATTTGCCTTTGAAGGTTTTTGTTTTGTCATGAAAATAATCAGTTTTAGGAATATGTACGACCAGGAGCCCAGGTACCCTCGATTCAACTTCAATAATTTGTTCAAAAAGCATTTCCCCTAGCTAAGTTTTTTTCAAAAGCATTTTGTCGCGTGAAAACTGACAAGGTGGAGATTGTTACTCAAAGTTGGTAGGTGGTGGAGGTAGATTTTAAAGTTATTGCAAGTTGATACATTAGATGCAAAAAATGGTTACTAATCATGCTATAGCAATATAAAAGTTAGCTGGGGGCCTAAAACATATTATTGCATAAAAAAGTTGATGAAGGCCTGAGATTGCACCTTTTAGAGCAAAAACACTGAATTTCTCCCTGCCCGTACATTTTAATTGGTTGGCAAAAATTTAAATTGAGAGGGCCCGAACCTCTCCTGGTTATCAATATTAATATTATTGCTAATTGCTGTTGAACGCATGTACTGTTGCATTCGAAAAATGCTAAAAGAAACTGAATAAACAATAGACTTTGTGTCATCATTTTTATCATTGGTAGCATTTCAATTGGGGAAGGCAGAGGGCCTGGGCCCCCCGGTTACGCCTATTGTTTAATGATTACCGTACAAGTTTGCTCTCATATCAACTATAAAATTTGTCATAACCAAACTACTAAACAACATTTACCGTAATAGAAATACCAAGCTTTAACACCAAAAGAATTATTGTAAGCTGAAAACCTAAAAACATAAATAAAATTAAGCTGAAACGGGAATGAAATAGCAAACACGAGTTTTTGTGACGATGCAAGAAAACAAAATCTAGGACTTGGCAAATTGTTAATCTCAAAAAAAAAACAAAAACAAGTCAAACCTAACAAAGTCGTCTACTATAACATCAATGCAGCAAATTGCAATGTACTTACTACGATGCAATACGTACGTTGTTTGCGCAATATAAACAACCAAAGTACCGCGATTGGTCGACAAATAATACGTGTAGATATTGAAATTGAATGCTTCTGTGACAATATTATTTATCACCACCCGACATCGGTATGTATTTTTTTGTAAATACAATGCACAAAATGTAGTATGGAATTGGTATGAAAGTATGGAAGATTGTCTTCCATTCCATTCTTGAAATCTTCTATTCCATTCCATTCTGGCATATTCCATACCGAAATTTCCGTTCCATTCCATTTTCCATTTCATTCCATACCATTGATACGAACGATAAAGTTTTTTATAACCACGTCTTGCGATATGTGTCAGTTTGCCAAACCGTTTCTCTTTAAAGCTAAACTCTTAAATTTGAAGATCTGCTAAGACTTGCCAATCAGAACCGTTTTGTGTTTTCTGCAGGGCAACGATGCAGAGTATTATAGCCAACTTCAATAACGTGTAGGAGAGCTATGCCAAACTCTCCCAATCCCTTTCTCCTTCTGACAGCTGAACACTTGATTCACTGATTTTTAATGGAATTTATTATTATATTGAATAAAGAAAAATACAGAAAAAATGAAGTAGTCTCAAATACGATGCGAAGACCAATTCAGGGCCTTTCTTCCAAACTACAAGACTGTTACCTCACAGCCAATAGTCAAATCCATAAACAAGGATGGAGAGGAAGGGGATCACAAAACGCAATTTACCCAAGTTAAGCAGCATTTATCACGTTTCATCAAAAACTGACACTGTTCACTTCACACATTTTTTTCACTACTCAGCTTCCAGGCTCCAAGCACGTTTAAATAGTTCCAAGCAGTAATAGTACGTGGAATCGCCTTTGTCTAGCATCCAAAGGCCGGAAATTAACAAACAAAGATTGGCAGTTGCCACTCTACAGTCGTCTCAAAAAAAAAAAATGCACGAAAAGAAACCTTCTAAAACAACGATTCTAAAATACGGCCTTTGAAGATGCGCTAATTAACAGCTTATTTTTAACAAAGTATAATAATTACTCAGTAATTTAACTCAAACACCGATTAGACAATAACAAATAATCTTTTCGATTTAAGTCACAAGATTGCGAAATCCAATAATTAATCAGACACAAATGCACAAAGATTTAAAATTGGGTCTTCAGTCACTAATTGAAAAGCAGGGAGATTATTTTTATTGATTTTAACAACCATGTTCTGGTTGTCGATTCCATATTATTATTATTATTACAAGATTCGCATAGGCTAGGAAAAACTTTTGGTGGATAATCGGTACCGGCAAAGTCCAAAGAATAACAATTTTGTTGAGTCATAGAGCTCAGTCAATTTCTTGACCGAACTACCACCAAGCAAAACAGTCGTGCGAAAAAAAAAAAATCTTCTCTGTAGCAAAAAAGAAATTTGAGAGTAAAATAACCCTCCTTGCAATGCTCAGGATAGCGCTATTTCGGTCAATACCAAACCTCGTCAGCTGAGCTGGCATGAATCGAAATGAGTAAAAAACAAAAATTTTTTCTCACTATTTATAGAATTTCTAGTCGCTGAAAACATGCCAAGCCAAAAAAATATAGAAGGCCCAAACAAAAGAGCAAAAATTCGGCAAAACCAACAATAAGCTCCGAAGTCAAAATTATCGTTTCGCCAGCGATCAAAATGCAAATGAAGCGTTGAAATCGGCTACGAGTTTTAATGAACCGATCAAAAAATTATTATTATTGTTACATTTTACCCCAACGGTTGTAGCCAGTTTGAAAATCCAGAAGCGCCTGATTTTGAAAAAAATTGCTTCTGCTTCCAGCTCCTTTTCAACACTTTCACTTCCGAGTTCGCTTCCGCTTCCAACTTCTTTCATCAAAGTGCTTCCTCTTCCACAAAAAAATTAACCGCTTCCACCGCTTCCAGCTTCCGCCTCCGCTTCCATATCCCTGCCATAAAGAGAACGTCTTCGCCGAATATTCGACTAGTTGTTTTTGGCCTGCAATTACACAAAACAGGTCTTCACCAGGATTTGGCTTAAATAACGAACTAGCTGTACCGGTATCAGTGCTAATCGCGTGCTAACAGAATCACTACTACTACTTGGATGAGTGAACTTATAGGTTCTCCCGGATCCCCTGAACCCGGGCGCCCCTCTATGGCGGCTCTTGACCATTTTGAATGGCTAAGCTGCATATTGTTTAAAAACATTTGGGCCTAAAAAAAAAGTCAACTTCGTAGTAAATTCAACAACGATGAATAAGTGCAACTAAACCTATTACCAAAAATGAGCTATTTAGGTCAACAAGAGTCTATTTCGCAGTTATCTTTGTAATTATTCAAAATTTATGCCTCATCTAATGTAATGTCTCAAATGCAAAAGCGGCACGCTGAGGCCCAGGCACGGACAAGAAAAACTGATTTAGATTGGTATCACTGACGTCGAAAGTTCGATTCAAGATTTGGCCGGACGTTACAGGCGAGCGACTGAAGACACAGGATTCAAAACCTGTCGAAACCTACATTGACATCACTTCTGAAACATGAAGTCTTGATTTAAATATGCGTTTAACATAACATCGCTCGTAGCAGCCTGGCAGTTTTAATTGCTGCTTTAATGATGGAATTGTTTAAAAAAACAAAAATGCCGATGTAAATAACTTTGATTTGATCTAATTAAACAAAAATTGCTAAAACATTATAAGTACACTTCTGTAGTCTAATCTTTACGATAGGTATTTTAACGACGAAGAATTACTGATCTGCAATATTAACTAGACCAAGGGTGGTGTAAATGGCTTTGGCTGAACAATTATTTAATTGACGTTACTTCATTATTACTTTTCAAGTTTTCGAGACATTCAAATATTGAAAACAAACAACTAGAAGCTGTTAAAATTAGTGAAAAAAATTTCAAAGAGGCGCATTTAAATTATTCATCTAACGATTAACGACTACAAATTTCCAAATTCATTTAACGCAATTGGGTCACTAATTAAAAGCGTAATGAAGTTCAGTCAAATTTGGATACTGTCGCGAAGTCGCCGGATATCACTTGCGATGTCACGTTCTAGTTTAGCTCATATCCTTTCACGACTCTATAGTCTACCCAACGCAGTATTTTACAACAGTATGATATGTAATATGTTCAATAGTTCAATACTTGCTATCAAGGAAACACATTTTTACATTTCTCAACAAGGCAAAAAAGCTGCGCGAGCCGCAGCTTAGTTTTCTCCATTTATCACAACATTGAGTCAAGGAAGACTAGCCATGACGCCACCGCGTAAAGCGGAAGAGTCTAGAACACCAAAAGAAACGCACTCAGAATCAACACGCTTGAGTGATTTTTGATAATTGCTTGATTTAAATTCACTAAACTCGTTCATTGTTTATTAAAAAATACCTTTGTTACGTATTCTCAAAACTTTCGAACAAACACACAAAATCAAAATTGGAAAATCACTCAACAGTGTCGATTCTGACTGCATTTTTTTGGTGTTCTAGACTTTACCATAAAAGCTGCAAAGTGAACAGCTTTTCTCAAGAGTTTCCAATTTTTTTTTAATTAAAATAAAAATATTAATTAAAAAAAAACGAACAGATAATGCAGAGTATGCCGCAGCTTTTTCAGCTTTGATTACCAGCAGCCCTTGGCCCCCTAGACCCGGCCCGGAGTATGATGTACCTCCGAAACGTCGCTGTTGTATGCATTGGCCATCGGCCTGACTAAATCTTTTACAGTTTTAAATCTTTTACGTTAAAACAGCCATTTTAACCCCATTTGAAGGAGATTTTGCATGCGGTTGAATATAACAGCTTCAGCCCGGGCCAGTGGAGCTAGAAACCGGAGCTGGAGTGGAGTCGCTGCGCTTTTTTGTCAATCTTCCAAAAATTTTAGGAGTTGAATTGGATCAGGAGTGCAATCTCCCATTTTATTTTTTGATTTATTTGTTTTTAGTTATTGACTTCTTTTGACGGCCATTTTCGTCATTTTCGGTTGTAACTTAAATTTTTTCCCAAGCACTTAGATATCGGAGTCTTTTAAAGTGGAGTGTTGTTCTAAGGTTTCGGAGCTGGATTGGAGTCGGAGTCAAGATGTGAAATTTCGGAGTGGAGTGTGAGTGAAAAATAAGACACTCCGCTCCACTCTCCGGGCTACTGAGTATAGTGTGCATGTACAAAACAGGCTGCAGAAAGCGTGCATGTTTGGGGTAATTTTTTTAAATGACTTGGCGAAAGTAGGAGTATGACAAACCCATCCTCCATTTATCGCTCGGTCGCTCCACTGCTTTGGAATAACTACTTTTGCAAATTTTGAATACGGATCATGGTTGCTGGCCGACAACAAACTCGCTTTATTGTTAAGTACCGGTAGCATAGTAATAGTATTTTATTTCTAGCAAAAAAACATGAAAAGGTATCCTTACATTTCGCAGAGGAACATCTCACAGAAAATGATTTTCCAGAAAAACATTTCCTAGAACGTTCTTTTTCCAGAATTAGCATTTGTCAGAAATTACACTTGTTAGAATTAATTATATCTGCAATAATGAACACTTACTGCACAGATATGAACGATTTTGCGTTGTGCTGGGAGCAGAGTTGGAAACAGGCCGACTAGTTCAGGCCCGAACCGGCCCGAACCCGAAAATATAAACCCGAACTCGCAAACAAATTTGAAGTCCAAATCATGCCCGAAAAATTCGAAAGTTAAGTTAGGTCTGAAAAACGTAAGCGTTATTGCCCAGTTATCTTGATTATATTTTTGTGCACCTAAGACAAACAGCACGTTTATGGAGCGGCGTTTGTGTACCGTAATTTGTGCAATGTTTTTTTGCATATTTAATTAAATAGTCATTTTAAATAAATAAATAAATAGTCATTTTAATTAATAATTTTAAATAAATAATTGCACAAGTAAATAGTCAGAAAAACTGCGCTCAAAAACAAGCGTCAGGGCATGGTATGGAATAGAATGGAATGGAAAATGGAATGGAACGGAAATTTCGGTATGGAATATGCCAGAATGGAATGGAATGGAAGATTTCAAGAATGGAATGGAAGACAAATCTTCCATACTTCCATACCAATTCCATACTACATTTTGTGCATTTTTTACAGAAAAATACATACCGATGTCGGGTAGTGATAAATACAGTAATATTGTCACAGAAATATTCAACTTCAATATCTACGCGTATTATTTGTCGACAAATTGCGGTACTTGGGTCGTTTATATTGCGAAAACAGTGTACTTATTGCATCATTGCAAGTATATACATTGCAGTTTGCAGCATTGATGTTATAGTTGACGACTTTGACAAGTTTGACTTTTTTTTTGAGATTGACTATTTGCCAAGTCCTAAATTTTGTTTTTTTACATCGTCACGAAAACTCGTATTTGCTATTTCATTCCCGTTTCAGCTTAATTTTATTTATATTTTTAGTTTTTCAGCTTACAATAATTCTTTTTGGTGTTAAAGCTTGGTATTTCTATAACGGTAAATGTTGTTTAGCAGTTTGGTTATGACAAATTTTATAGTTGATATGAGAGCAAACTTGTACGGTAATCATTAAACCCTAGGCGTAACCGAGGGGCCCAGGCCCTCTGCCTCCCTTCCAATTGAAATGCTACCAATGATAAAAATGATGACACAAAGCCTATTTATTCATTTTTTAGCATTTTTTGGGCGCAACAGTACATACGTACCACAGCAAAAAGCAATAACTTAATATTGACAACCAGGGTCCGGGGCCCTCTCAATTTAAAGTTTTGCCAATAAATTTAAATGTCCAAGCCGGGAGAAATTCAGTGTTTTTGTTCTAAAAGGTGCAATCTCAGGCCCTCATCTAACTTTTTTATGCAATAATATGTTTTAGGCCCCCAACTAATTTTTATATTGCAATAACATGATTAGTAACCATTCATTGCATCTAATGTACCAACTTGAAATAACTTTGAATTCCACCTTCACCACCTACCAACTTTAAATAACAATCCATCTCCATCTTGTTAGTTTTCACGCGACAAAATGCTTTTGAAAAAAACTTAGCTAGGGGAAATGCTTTTTGAACAAATTATTGAAGTTGAATCGAGGGTACCTGGGCTCCTGGTCGTATACTACATATTCCTAAAACTGGTTATTTTCATGACAAAACAAAAATCTTCAAAGGCAAATCTTCGAGTGAATGATTTAATGCTGAAAATGTTGCAGAAAGCAAAGTACCGTGACTCCCCTGACCAGGCCAAGTCACAAAATTTAACCCCAAAATGCAAGATTTTAAACGTGTTTTGGACTTGACCTGCAGTAAAGGGAGGGATTTGTTCAGTTGGCTTTCAAATTTCAAAAATTTTGTTCTTTCAAATGGCTCTGAAAACGTGCGAAATGTGATCCAAATGGCATATAAGCCATTTTTTCCAAACACTTACAAAAAATCGCCCAGCGGCTGGGTGCTTCGCCCCCAGACTCCCATAGCCTCCGGCGGCTGGTGGTTCCGCCCCCAGGCCTCGTCTGTGACACGTTTGAGTTGCACTAATTTGCTCACCACGTCTCCCAATTTTGATATGTAAGTAAAACTTTTTAACTTGCGGTTTTCGTCTTTTCCCTTTAGCAAATCCTGGTTACGCGCTAAATCAGATCCCCAGCTTTTGATCTTTCATTCTTTGTCTGATAAAAAGTTTCTCTTTTCGAAAATTTCTGATGACGTCATTACATGTGATGCACTGTTTAGCCCTCCCCCCAATTCAAAATCCTGACTACGTCTATGCATTAAACCATGTGCAATATGCATACCAGATAGCGGTTGTTGCATCTTAGTATTGTTGATGCACCTTCACGAGCGGTTGCTTACAACATCACAAAGATGCAAAGCACCAAAATGTACGTTGCATTGCTTCCAGTCTAAAATTTTTTTGGTATGGAAGTATGGAATGGAATATGGAAGAAAATTTTAGTATGGAATGGAATATGAAATGGAAGATTTTTAGTATGGAATGGAAATGGAATGGAAGAAAATTGTCAGTATGGAATATGGAAAAATCGTCTTCCATTCCATTCCATACCATGCCCTGACAAGCGTTGCAAAAATGCGCTGCAGACTTTTTTGTATATTTGTTAGTGGAGTGTGACAAAGCGCTCTCGGCTGCTCTCTGATGCGCTCTCGCCTGCTCTTTAATACGCTCCAAAACATTGCAATTTAGGATTAGGGTACACAAACGGCGCCCCATACACGTCTCAAAACCGAATTAAGCATGAAATTTTGTCAACTTTAGGCCCGAACCCGACCCCAAAAGCCCGGCCGACTTACAACTCTGGTTGGGAGAGTTATTTTATTGATTAAACTATGATAGTTCAATAACGTGCAATAATGTTGTATTGAACTACAGTTGAATACAACATTATTGTTCTATAATGAACGATGTAATCGCTACATTGCGCACTATATACAGTATGCTATACAACCAGCTGGGCTGAAGTCCTCCCTTTTTAGCAAAATTATTTTGCAAATTTAACCAGTGGTACTATTTAAATGTTGCAGAAACCGGTTCTCTCGAAATGGTTGACGCAAATTAAAAAGTTTTTTTTTTCCTGTAAAGGTAGACGGCTGATTAGTGTAGCTCAAAAAGCGTTTCACATGAAAAAGGTTTGGCTATCTTGAGATTGTTTTTGGAATTTCGCAATTATTTGCAAGAGTACTGGTCATGCTCGGCGCCACGGGGGGGCATTCCGGCATTTCCGGGGCCGTGCCCCCCCAAATGACTGATTGTGTCCCCCCAAACGAAAATTGTGCCCCCAAGCGAGGACTATGCTCCGAAGAAATTAAGAGGCTCGGGGCTACCGGAGTGCAAAACGAGGCCTAAGACTCCAAAATTGGTGTTTACCGCCCTACAATTCGTGAGTAAGAACTGTTTTTTCGTAATTTTTGTGGACACACACCAGATTTCATAAAACATTTGGGACGAAGACCTTTTTTTTTTTTTTTAGGTCTTCACTTAAGAATTGGTGGAAAATCGCAAGAATTTTGAGACGACAACCAGAATTTGTGGAAATATTTGTACTGAACACCCTTTTTTTTGGTCTTCACCTTTTTCGTTTGATCCACACTCGAATGAACTTCTCGTGCCCCCCTCGAATTCACATATCTAAACTTCTCGTGCCCCCCAAAATTTATTTCTGCCCCCAGTCACGCTATCCTGGCGCCGGCCCTGGTACTGCTAAAAGCGAAAACTCCTTCAGAATAGGGACAAATAAGAGTACTGTACAACTTACTACACGTGCATACGCGTAACTGGGATTTTTCTCAGCGGGGGAGGGCTTGGCCCCAAACTGAAAGTTGTTTGAAGCGTCGTAAAAACAAATGCTGGGCAATTTTTATGATTTTCCTTCAAAAAAAAATCTAGCTACTGTATTTAACAAGCTCCATTTGGGTGATATCTTGCACGTTTGTATAGATCCACTTGAAAAAATCAATTGCTAAGATTTCAAAGCCTGTTGACATTATAAATCAATAAGCCACTTCATCCCCTGTTTCAGTTTTCACTTTCCTTTTTTATTAGCATTTAAAAAAAAACTTTTTCGGTGGAGTTTGCGCACAAACGAAGCTTTGTTTTTTACTAAGATTTTGCTTTGTTACGTCATATGTACTAATGTACAGTTGTTTTCGTCCTTATAGAACAGGGGCTCCCAAATGGAGGTACATGTACCCCCAGGGGTACGTTTCGACTTTTCAAGGGTACATTGCAACCAGAACTTAAATGCTTAAATTGTAAGGGGAACGCGTTGACACCAAATTGCGGAGACCTTTAGTTGGTCTTCAATTGAATTCGGGGATAAAATTGACAAAATCCTATTCAAATTGCGGAGAATACTTTTTTTTTGGTCTTCAAGCGACGTTTTGGGTTGATAGAGCGAGTTTTTTTTATTGCAGAATAACATTTGAAAATTTTGGGGGTACACGAGCGAATTGATAAATGGCCAAAGGGTACCCATGAACAGAAAGTTTGGGAAACCCTGTTATAGAACGTTTCTGCAGATGTTTTTTTCAAATCGTAATTTGATAGATGCCATTACCGCTTTTTTATTAATAGGTAACATTATTAGATAACCACCAACTTCTAAAATACTTTCTTGACGCAATTTAGAGATTAATGAGCAAACCTGCCGGAGCTAAATTGCCTTCTAATTACAGTAGTTGATTGTACTGTAAACCACCATATGTCAATCACCTATCATTGGGTATTTCTGCAACTATATATTCTTCTTTCATCAGTGTTTGTTTGGCAGTAGTATCAATGAAGTTTCGACTAATACTAATTGTAAAAACCTTACAAATATTTTATGTGTTGTCACAGAATTTTAAGAGTTGGTTAGAGACGAAGTAATGTAAGCAGTTTGTTCTTTTATCTCATAGTTTTTAGAGCAAATCGATCAGTTAAGAATTAAGATATAAGAAAAATACGTTTGTTTTACCAATGCTTTATCAATTCTACAGAGTTTAGTACTGTTTGCTCTAAACTGCATTATACTCGTACTATTCTTAATGCACTAACTTTGGCTGAGTTCCTATGACGGGAACTCAGAGATCTACCACTTTGCTGTAAGTTTTATCTAACTAACACCCTTTTGGAAACTCAGTGATTCAATTTGGTTAGCCTTTCTATCCATTGGCCACGGGGTATTCTATTGGGCGGACCCTTACTTCGTAAGTGTTTTGCTTACCTTATTTGTTGACCGGTCATCTTTTTGCTACCTTGGAGACTAATTCACGCATCTACGAGTACAATACTCGTGACTGATCCTATTATTAATTTGACTATTATCATGCTGCAACTTGTAATTACATTCTAATATAACCCGAAATGAATAGTACCGTAATTGTTGCTAAATCGATTTTACTAAATTGCTCGAAGTCGTTTGAATGTACAATCGTATGTTTAAATTTTCCGGTAAAGGCTAAATAAATTGTTTTATGAGTTTTTTATTTTATTTTAAATATGTGTGTTTATTAGGATTTCGACAAACAAAGGAATTATCACAGGCCAACAAAAAAAAAAATTTTCAAAAGGCAGAAGATGTTGGATCGTTTTTAGGGTAAATCGGGGGCGCTGAGTCCGAAAATGCACTTAGTTTTGCCGAATTGGCTCTAGTTTTTGAGATATTTTACTTTTTATATTTTTATATATTTGCTTCAGCATAGTGCATTCTGAAGCACACAAAGCACGTTTCTTGTAATGTTACTGGTTTCCCATTCAAAGTATAGTGCCCATTTACTCCATGCAAGTTATATGTATATCGATAAAGGAAGATTAAATCATAACCCTGTAAGAAGAACAGCACAAAATCTACGATTTTACGCTGATTCAATGCCTGACGACGTTGAATCCTTGCTAATTCGGTTAATTTTATTTAATGGGAATATTGATGATTCATGAAACTGAAAGTCTGATGTCGTTTAGAGCATTGCTAACAGCTAATATCAGTACAATTACGAATTATGTAACATTTACGATTCCTTATTAAATGTTTCTCTTAGTACGTTCACATTTCTTCAAACAGTTCAGTATCATTTCTTCAAAGAGTATCAGTTTTAATACATTTGCCCTCCCCTGTGCAATAAAACAGCTATGATTAAGCCTAGAAGGCAGTACAGGAGTACATTGTGAAAAGCGCAGGCATCACTCAGTTAGCTAATGTGCTAGATCTTGTGAATTTAGAGTTTTTTTTTGCAAAAAACTTAAAAGGGTTGCTTTGTATTTTATTGCAGGAAACTTGAGTTACACTTTATTGAATTAAGCTGTAAATTTTTACGTGACAAGTAAAGATGAGTATTAAGAGAAGGCAGTGCCGAAACAATCCAGACGCATTTTGCTACATTTGTGGTGATTACATGATGGCAAAGTGCAGATTTAACGTGAGAGACTTTACAAGGAGAGCTTATGAAGCCTACTTTGGCATGAAGTTAGGGGACCAAAGGCAAGCCTTGGGCACCTCACAAAGTGTGCAAACATTGTACTGAAACGCTGCGCTTTTGGACCCAAGGCAAAGTCAATTCGATGCGGTTTGGGGTTCCTATGGTATGGCGTGAACCTAAAAATCACCATGACGATTGTTATTTTTGTATAGTGAACATGTCTGGATGGAATCAGCGAAAGAAGAAAGACTGGTATTACCCTGATATTGAGTCTGCTCGACGACCCATACCACATTGTGCTGAAGTTCCAGTTCCTGCTTTCACTTCCTTGTCTGCACTCACTGCTGCAGATGAAATGCTGGAGGCAATGGATGATACTGATAGTGGAGACAGTAGCATCAGTAGCTCCTCCAGCATGGGTGGTGTAGAATCTTCGCCCAGTTCAAAGCCAAAACCGTTTAATCAAGGACAACTGAATGATCTAATTCGTGATCTCGGCCTATCTAAGGAACCTTCTGAGATTTAGGCATCTCGTCTTGATGAACATGGCATACTAGGTTCGGAAACTAAAATTACATTCTAACGTAACAGGGATGACATGTTGATCCGTTTTTTTACTATGGAAGATAACTTTGTTTATTGTAACGACATCCAAGGCCTTCTTTCAAAAATGGGTCTTCCAGGGTACAATCCAGATGATTGGAGATTGTTTATCGACAGCTCCAAACGAAGTTTGAAATGTGTGTTACTTCACAATGGTAACATGTTTGCATGTGTTCCGATCGGACATTCCGTGGTTCTTGAGGAACACTATCAAAATGTGAAGATGTGTTTGGAAAAACTGCGTTACAGTGAGCACAACTGGGCCCTTTGTGTAGACTTTAAAATGGTCAATTTTTTGCTAGGACAGCCAGGGGGATACACCAAACACCCTTGCTTTTTCTGTTACTGGGATAGTCGCGCTACTAATCAGCACTGGGTAAAGAAGGATTGGCCATCACGACAAGATCTTGCAGTCGGAGATAAAAATATCATCAATGAGCCACTTGTAAATCGTGATCGCATTATTCTGCCACCACTACACATAAAGCTGGGTCTGATGAAACAATTCGTGAAGGCACTTGATAAAGATGGCGATTGTTTTAATTACATCGCCCAAACCTTTCCCGGCCTCAGCATAGAAAAGCTTAAAGGAGGTATCTTTGATGGACCCCAAATTCGAAAACTAATGCAAGATCAAACCTTCACTGCTCGTATGACAGTAGTCGAGAGGGCTGCCTGGTGCTCATATGTCTCAGTGATACGAGAGTTTCTAGGTAACACAAAATCTTCCAACTACCGGATCCTTGTGGATGTGATGCTTCAGAACTTTCAAGCTCTTGGCGCAAGGATGAGCATAAAACTTCACTATCTATTCAGCCATCTAGACTATTTCCCAGGCAATCTTGGCGATGTTAGCGAGGAACAAGGGGAGAGGTTCCATCAAGACATTAGGACAATGGAAGAAAGATATCAAGGTCGTTGGGACGTTCACATCATGGCGGATTATTGCTGGACTTTGATCCGGGATTGTACCGAACAAAACCATAGGCGGAAATCGTACAAGCGAACTTTCCTTCAGATGAACAGTTAAAATGGAATTGGACTTGCAAGCCAATGTGGCGTGCTTGTTTTGCAAATAATGGACCAATACAAGTATTTGTATTTTTAGTGATGTTGATTGCAGTATGTTTACTACATAGTATGCTTTTTTTATCCCGCAAATTAAGAGCTTTGCCAGCATTGGCTCAGTAGCCATTCTTTCCAGGCATATATCTATCAGTTACCCTAAACTAACATATTGTTCATTGACCAGCCTTATATAAATGTTCATTTAAAAGTAGTCACTAACGGTATAAAATAAACCTAAATATTAAAATATCTCAAAAACTAGAGCCAATCTGAAAAAAATAAGGTCATTTTCAAACTCAGCGCCCCCAATATACCCTAAAACCGCTCTTACCTTATATGCCAAAATTTTTTTGTTGGCCAGTGATGAATATAATCAATAAATTTAAAAAAAAAAAAGAAAAACGATTGCTTAATTCCGAAACACCCCCACCCCCTTACTTCTAGTTAAGATCAAAGCAAGTTTAAAGGCACATATATTTGGGTTAAATTTTCCAAGTGACTTGACTAAGGTAGGGCTTCAGCGCCTTTAGCCCACTCCCTTTGTGGTTACTCCACTGAACACACGTCAAAAAGTTGAAACGCATCCTATGTTAACTGTAACAAAAATAAAAGTCATTTTCACTTTAAAAATTTTTCACACAGCCATTTGAATGCCACAGCAGCTTATTGATTTTGTTTACAGTTCACTTTTTTAAACGCTAATTCAATAGCAAAAAATAAAGGAAGCAATTTTACCAGCCGGTTCGCTAAATTTAGGAACCGGTTTGCGCGAACCGGTGCGAACCATTTGAATAGCACCATTGAATTTAACCCAAATAAGCAAACTTTTAACCGTGTTTTGGTATTGGTTTGATCAGCGATTTTGAGCAGGTTTTCCCAAATTGTGTGCCACGGCACACTGGTGTGCGGCGAGAGAGCTGCATGTGTGCCGCACGGTTCTAAGGTGTATACTTATACATAACGTCCATTCATCTTACATGAGGGTTTTGAAAAAATAATTGGCAATTTACTGTACAACACAAAGTGTATCTAGTTGTATTTAACCGCATAATTACTTAATTAAAAATTTACGTTGCCTACTGTATAACTTTTTATTGCGCAAAATGACATCGCAATAAGGTATACCGGTACCACCGTATAAGAAATATATTTTGTATCGTCACCCTAATAAAAAAATGTTGAAGTCATTTTTTTGAGTTTTGAGAAAATAGAAAAACTTTCTCATTTTTAAAAAAATGACATTTCGTTACAAAAATTTGGCAAAAATACATCAAGATGACTATATCAAATATGACCAACGTAATTTTGCTTGCAAACATCCACTCGATGGCAGAGTGACTTAGGCAAAAATAATACAAATTTTTCTGTGACTTAGGCAAAAAAATATTAGTTTAATCTTGAATAGCGTTCATATTATTTCTTTAACATCCACTTGAATGGTTAAAAATCAAGCCCAACTAGTGCAGAGACGAACTGCTAGGAGGAACACATTTCACTTTTTTTTTTATACAGCAAAATCGTTTTAAGTATTTTTGAGTAGTTGACATCTTCTGAAGATACCTAAGTTCGTCCAAAGTAGCCATGGGCGTAGGAGCTCAAAAAGATTTGGGGGGCACCAAAGTTTTGCCCAAAACATGACTTGAAAGTTGCCTGACAAATCAATCGTTTTTTCTGTCTAAATTGAGGTGATCTCAAAAAAAAAAAAAAAAAGGTCTTCACTCACATTGAGACGGTTTTTCTGTCCAAATTGAGGTGATCCCAGAATAAAAAAAAAAAAAAAGGTCTTCACTCATGTTGAGACGGTGTTTTTGTCCAGCGCTCGGAATATTTTAGTGGGCAAACTTGCCCAAAATTTTGACACAAAATCGCCCAAAATATACGAAATTGCCCAAAATTTTGCCCGAAATTTCGACACCTTACACCAACCGGGGGGCCAGTGCTCCCCGGCCCCCCACCTCCTACGCCTATGAAAGTAGCAATGTTTTAAGGCAAACTCAGAGCTATAGGTTTGATGCAGCAGTTCTAGGTATGCCGCAGTCGAATCAAACACTTATAAGTGTGCTGCAACCAGTGCCGTCTCCAGAGCAAACAAAGTTTGGGGACACTAGCCGAAAGGTCGGGCACTAAAATAGACTAAACTTTTGCTAATAAAAACTGATCTTGAGATCTTGTACGGCTACGAATTATGCGTAATTTAAAAAATTCTGTTTTCATATCTAAAAAAAGAGACCTATAAAGCCGGCAACTTTTCTTTTCTCGTTTCGCCTGAGCCCATAATCGCTTGAAAAATTTATCTACAGCGGCGGTTACTACTTGACGCGCAACCAATATTTCTAAGAGGGGTACACCAAAAGTAATTTTTTCGTGCACAAAAATTGTCTGGTTTAGGCCCTGTGCTGAACAATTTGATGCAACTCAAGAGTGTCACAGACGGAGCCTTGCGGCGGAGCCTCCAGCCGCCGGGCGATTTTTGTGATTTTGTAGCAAAAAATAGCAATTTCAACACATTTATAACCACATTTTGAACTTTTCGAAGCCATATGAGTAACTAAATTGCTAAAATTTAGAAGTCCTTTGAAAGAATTTCATTGCCTAGCCCCATCAGCCCCTTCCCCTTACTTCAAATCACGTCAAAACTGCGTTTAAACGCTTGTATTTTGGGGTTAAGTTTTAAAAATGACTTGGCTTTGGGGCTCAAGCCCCTTCACCCTGGTTGCGCCACTGACTGCTATCTAAAAATCTTGAGTGTGCTTTAAAAATCAAAAACAGCGGGTCTTTGAAAAAAATGTTTTCACCTAATGTTTTATGTGATAATCACTAACAAAACGGGCCTGTTGGTCCAGCGTTAACGCGTTTGTCTCTGGAGCGGGAGGTCGGAGGTTCAAATCTCGGGCCGGTTAAGTTGAACACAGTGTTGCCAACGGCTCGCCACCGCTGCGACATTTCTTTGAAAGGAGCTGTGTTGCCCGCAGTCGCAATGATGCGGAGATGGGCCCTGAAAACTCGATACACGCTTCGGCGTAATTTAGCGAGTATAATGAAAGATTTGATTTGATCACTAACAAATTATCGGTAACGATTCTTCAAGCTTACATCTCTCTTTCGCGACACATCCGTAAAGCGTGTTGATAAGACGGGTTATTGCGTCATATTTGTGTACAAGCAGTAATGCTGATTACCAGCAATTTTGCAAAGAATCAAAATTACGTCAAACGAGAATTATGTTTGAATGTTAAGGTATTTCTTTCTCCACCATTGTCTGTTGTCTTGTCGTAACGTGATGTTCCGAAAACAGTATTTTGAGTAAACCGAAATGATGGGCACAAGTAGCCGTTAAGGGGGCACAGCCCCCCTGGCCTCCTCGTAGCAATGGCACGGACCGCAACCCCAAAAAGTTTGAAAACCACTCAGGGGCGTCGCCAGCTTCGCGAGATTGCGGGGGCAAAATTAAAATCCGGGGGGGCAAAGCTGAAAACCAGCGTTGAACTTGACCCAAATTTTCATTATTCCTGAACTGGATTAAGGCGAATTTTTAGTAAAAATCAGGTGATCTCCAAAAAAAAAAGGTCTTTCCCGAAATTCGAAGGCTTTTTCTGGCCAAAATCACAAATTTAAACGGTTTTTCCGACCAAAAATAGCAACTTTTTCCTCCCAAAAAATACCGTGGGGGGCAAGAAATAAATCGGGGGGGCAAAAAGGAAAATCGAGGGGGGGCAATGCCCCCCTGCCCCCCGCTGGCGACGCGCCTGAAACCACTGCTTTAGAGCGAAGCTGAATCAAATATGTTGAGCATAGACTCCATACTTAGTAGACTAAAAATAGACGCGGGGAGAGAAAAAAAAAATTAAAGAGAAAAAGGCTACTCTCGCTTGTAAAGGTTTTTACGGCCACGCGTGAGTTGTTTGACCCGATAACGCTTTTCGCGGTAAGTTCAAATGCACAGCACAAGCAGAAACCCGAGAAAAATTAATTCTATTTATGTAATGAAAGTAGTTTCAAAAGTAGAATACTGCCTCAAATGCTAATGCTTGTACCCACCAAAAACAACAAAGTTTTGGAATAACTCGCCATATCTCAAAATTTTACCTAAAGTACAGATTTCAGTTCAAGACCTATACGAACATATTTTCATAACGAGAATAATTTTTTTACGTCAGATCGTAGTAAAATCATGAAATAAAACTACATCGTTACTGACCACCTCTGGATATATACTACGAAAGAGCAGATTTTAGATTGGAATAAGGAAATCGTAATTCAAGTGAGTTTCAAATTCGACAAAATATGTATTTTTTTGATGTTTTTAACGTTATCAAAATGTGCAAAGTATGCTTGTAAGCACTTGTATAAGAGTAGCCAGGGAAGGAGGGGGGGCAGGCCCCCCCAATTGAAATGCCAGTAATGATAAAAATGCGACAAAAAGCCTATTGTTTCTTCAGTTTCTTTTTATAGCACCTTCGCGTAAACAGTACAGGCGTACAACAGTAATTAACAATGATATTGACGACCAGGAGGCCCGGGCCTCCTTAATTCAATTTTGCCAACCAATTTAAATGTATATCTCAGGTGAAATTAAGGGTTTTTGTCCTAAAAGTTGCTAACTCAGGCCTTCATCTAACCTTTTCATGAACGTAATGAAATAACTATAGGACCGGATTTATCTTATGGCGCAGTGCCAGTACCCCGCACTCAGATGGTAAGGTTAGTTTTTTTGTTCTTTGCTTATTTTTGGCAGGAAGATGTTGCAAAAATTCCCAAAGTGCCAGGCAGAGATGGAGTACTTGAGGACGTCCTTGTCCTCAAAGACGTCCTCGAGGACACATTTTGAAGCCCTTGGCCTTGGCCTCGAAGCCTCAAGTCCTCGAAAATTGGCCTGTCCTCGGCTCGAGGACAGCACTAGTTTTTGAACTGTTGAAATTTTGTTGGAAAACGCCAGAAACCTCGTGGAAAATTTGCGAAGACCTTTTTTGTTTTCCTCAAGCGGAGATCGCCTGAAAAAAAAATTTTTGAAGACGTTTATCGCCTAAAAAAATTTTTGAAGACCTTTTTTTTGAGTTTGCCAGAAAAATTTTTTTGAAAACCTTAATTTTTGGAGAACACTTGCGCCTGTGTCCTTGGTCCTTGGCCTTGGCCTCGAAATTTTTTTGTGTCGTTGGCCTTGGCCTCGAGCCTTGTGTCCTCAACTCCACCTCTGGTGCCAAGGGCCCAGCGCAATATAAATCCGGTCCGGAAAAATATGGTTAGTGAACGTAACCATCTAATGTATCATTTTTAATAACAATTCATCTCCACCTCGCCAGTTTTTACGCATAAAATACTTTGAAAAAAATTAGCCAGGAAAAATGCTCATTGAAAAAATTATTGAATTTCAATTGAAGGGGCCTTGGCCCCCTGGCCGTACATGTCTTTGTTACAGCACCGATTGTTGCCCCGCTCTAGTTTCGAACTCGGCCACTGCTTCCTTTTGGTTACTTTAGTTTTGCACACGCCTCTTAATTTTTTGCAGTAATTCATTGCAAAAGTTTTTTAAAAATTACGCTTTTTTGTTAATTCTTGCATGCCTTTGTGTTTGGCCGGGTTACGTCTATTTAAAAGTATTCATTTTTAGAGTGAAGCATAATTGGCAGCAGACGTGTTTATTTTTTAAAGACCGCTCGTATGGCACTTTTTCAGTTTCTATTCTGGTTAAATTTCAGTCATTTTTTGCCGTGCCGTACTGTTCCATATTATTTATTTTAGTTCAGATTCAACGACAAAGTTTAAGTTGTCAGACAGACGGCGAAGGCTTCCGAGTTCCGCTAGAGCAACAACTATCAGGTGTGTTACGAAGGACTTCTATAACAGTCCTCCTATAACTAGTTAATTTTATGACAAAACAAAAATCTCTGAGGAAAATCTACGAGTGGATTATTATGTAATGCTAAAGCATTGCTAGAGGCAATGTACCTAGCTTCCCCCTACCTTGGCCAAATCACTTACAAAATTTAACCTCAAAATGCAAGATTTTAAATGTGTTTTGGACTTAAATTGTAAGTGAAAGGAGGGTTGAGCAATTTAATGTTTTCATTTGGCTTTCAAATGTTAAAAGTCTGGTTCTTTCAAATGGCTCAGAACACGTGCGGAATATGATCCAATAGCATTAAAATAGCTTAAAATCGCCCAGCTTCTGGGGGCTTCGCCTCCAGACCCCCAATGCCTTCGCCGGCCAGGGACTCCGCCCCCAGGCCCCCGTCTATGATGCATTTGGGTTACACTAGTTTACTCAAGATGTCTCCCAATTTAGACATTTTCACTTTTTAACTTTGGTAAACCAGACCACGGCTTTTAGTCTTCCATTCTACGCAGTACTTAAACTGTAAAATTTTGCCTGGGGGAAGCTTTTGCAGCCTTGACCAAACGCATTAGGAATGCGAATGAAATTTTGTGGAAATTATAGCTTAAGTTGCACCTCTTTCTCCTACATGGAGTGAAGACCAAAAAAAAAGTCTTTATCGCAATTTGGCACTATATTCGGCATTTCGGTGGGAACAGGTGGGATTTATTCGTGCTAACAGGCACTTTTTCGTCTGATCATCTAGCGCGCATATCTCGATGGGGGACGCTAAATCTCGATGGGGGAAAGCTAAATCTCGATGGGGGAAGCTAAATCTCGATGAGGGGATGTTGACTCTTGATGGGAGGACGCATCCCCCCTACAATTTAAGTACTGATTCTACGATATGTTGTCCCACAAAAAGTTTCTCCTTCGAAAATTTTCGATGACGTTATTACATGTGATTTTTGGTTTGGGCCCCCACCCCCAATCAAAAATCCTGGCTACACCTATGATTTATGGATCAAGTTAACGGCCTACCACTTCAGTAGGCTTCTCTTAATCACTTCACAATTTAATTTAGAGTTCAACCAAAGTTTTTAGAGCTTTGTAAGTTCTGAGTTGTACAGTAATTCAGACTCCATTGAAACCATAACCCTCTTATAGCATACATCGATGCAGATTATGTAAGAATATAAAAGCAATACATTTAAAATTATATCTGGTATATACTGCGTCTTGTATTCCAGTGCGCCTAATAGTCCGAAATTATGGAAAATCTTTTCGAACTCGAAGCGGATTTGGATTCAAAGTATGACGACAAACAGGCTTCGGAGCGGACTTGGAGTCTAGGTCTTCGGACTCTGAGCGGATTCGGAGTCAAAATTTTTTGACTCCGACCATCTCGTCTGGGTTTCCGCTTCTTGAAAAGTAGCGCCGCTGTCGCTATTTAACAACAATCGTAGCGGCGCTGCCGCTATACTTCAAGTTCAATTGCACACAAAACAGCGACCGCTGCCGCTACTTTAAAAACAAAAGTAGTGAAAAGAACGATGGCATTCAAATATGATACTGAATGGTGAAATTTCAATTTTATGTACGAAAGTTACAATTCAAGCTTTTAAAGTACTAGTGCACGTTACAATCGGCATTAGCAGGCTTAAACGGTAAATTAGTATGCAAATCACAATTTAATTGGTTGTTGGCATGCTCTTTTCAAAAAAACCAACGTTTCAAAATGCGGATTGGTGAAACCAGCGCTTTGGAAATTACTTTGAAAGTTAGCCTTGGAAGTTAGGAACCTAGAAAGTTAGCCAGGGGGGCTATGCCCCCACCATTGGCCTGAAAAGTAGGTAAAATGCAACGTTTTTAGTGCTTCTGTGGTTGATTTTTGCTCCAAAAATGAAAATAGCCCCCCCAATGGGATTGGCGAGCAGAAGTTATGAAAGACTTGCTGTTATTTGGACCAGCAAAGTAGAGTTTTTTTTTTTCTGGACCTCACCTAAAGTTGGTCAGGAAAACTGACTGAATTTTGGTGAAGACCTTTTTCTTTTCTTTGGAGATCACCTGATTTTGACAGAAAAACCTCCCCAATTTGATTCAAGACTGCTGAAAATTTTGGTCAAGTTCGTTTACTGTTGTTTCCAGCTTCCAAAAAAGCCCCCCCCCCTTTGCGAATTCCTGGCTACGCGCCTGTTATTGCAACACAATTGCGTAGTCCTATAAAACCGTAGACGTAGCCTTTTTGAAATTGTATAGATTGAAAAACTTGGTTGGATGAAAATGCCTAGACAAACAAAATCGTCAACAGCGAAAGTTAGGAAAATATGCTGCCAATATCCAAATGAGTTTGGGGAAACTCCAGCTGGCGATTTACGATGCAGTTTTTGCGACGTATTAGTCAAATGTGACAAAAAATTTTTGAGGAGCGTTACCGAAAAAATGAGCTTCTCCAAGCTAAATTGGTAACGACAAGCAGCTCTCAATCAAGGTAAGCAAACCTACATACAACTCATCGAGCAAACTTCAAGGAAAAAGTAGTCTCTTCATTTCTAGCAGCAGATATCCCACTCCATAAACTAAATCATCCTGCTTTAAAATCTTTGTTTGTTGCAGTGGGAAAGCCTCTATCTTCCGAAACTGCAGCCCGTGCAAGCGTTGCTCAATTAGCGTCCCAAAAAGAGGAAAATATTCGAGAAATACTTCGGGACAAAAAAGTATTTTTGGTGGTGGATGAAGCAGAAGTGGATAAGCAAAAATACATTGATGTACTAGTGGGCAGCTTGGATACCTCAAATAAAACATTTCTTATTGAGTGTCCTCCACTTGAAAGCAGTAGCAATGTTAATAGCAGTATAATTCTACACACTGTGGACGACGTATTGCGGCAACTTGGGACCAAACGAGAAAATTTTGCATTGCTCTTAACAGATGCTGCTCGATGCATGTCTTTGGCAGGCAAAACATTAAAGAAACTAGATGGGAGCTTGCTGAGAAGCAATCTCGGTGAAAGACCGACGCATGTTGAACAATGAGATTCTCGAAGAAAAACTTTCGCTTTCCCATTAGTTAATTTGGTGCGTCTTAATGCACAGAAAAAATGGTTGTTATGGCCGTTGCTAGGGAAATCAAATCAAATCAATGTCCGATTTGCTAGGGAAATCACACAAGCAAATTTAGTACTATAGGCGAATGTTTACCACCTTATGAGTATTTCTTAACAGTTGAGACACATTCTTGAAATTCACATATGATATAGTTGTGGCTGTGAGCAAACTTTGTGCAAAATTTCAGATTTCTAAAATGTTGCCACATTGTCAACCAGTGCTCACAAGATGGTGCAATTTCCACATTCAGAAAATGGGCCGTATTTGATTCATAATTGCCCAAATCTGTTGCACCTACCCTCCTTCATATTGTTTCATGACAATCCCATATATATACTGAAGCAGCATTGCAAGTTTGATGAGGCTGTAATCAGAGGTGGAGTCGAGGACACAAGGCTCGAGGCCAAGGCCAAGGCCAAGGACACAAAAAAAATCCGAGGCCAAGGCCAAGGCCAAGGACAGCCTTTCCGAGGACAGACACTCTCGAGGCCAAGGACAGGAATGCTCGAGGCCAAGGCCAAGGACCAAGGACACAAAGCGCAAGTGCTCTACAAAAAAAAAAAAAAAAGGTCTTCACAAAAATTTTTCAGGCGATCTCCAAAAAAAAAAAAAAAAAGGTCTTCACAAAAATTTTTCAAGCGATCTCCACGAAAAAACGCTTTCCAAAAAATTTTTCAACCGCTCCACAAAATTTTAACTTTCCAAAAAATAGTGCTGTCCTCGAGCCGAGGACAGGCCAATTTTCGAGGACTTGAGGCCTCGAGGCCAAGGCCAAGGACTTGACCTTCGAGGCCAAGGCCAAGGACTTCAAAATCTGTCCTCGAGGACGTCCTCGAGGCCAAGAACGTCCTCGAGAACTCCACCTCTGGCTGTAATATTTGCGATGTAAGATATACACCCTCAAAAAAAGTGTAAAAAAAGTATGTTTTTGAAAAAAACGAGCATTTTTGAAGGTCTGTAACTCAAAATTTAAACACAGTATTAAAAAGTCAAAACCACATCTGAAATTAGTGGAAAAATGTCTGTAAAAATTCCAAGTTTGAGCAATCTGAGTTACTTCAATCCAAAGATGTGAGGACTCAAAATTAAGCGAAAATGCAAAAATTTGTTTGCCGCCGGGAGGTGCAAAACTTTGGTGGGGATTATTTTTTGACCAAAAAATGACTCGAAGCTAAAATTTTGCAAATCTTCATTATTCACCAAAAAACTCATCTTGATGAAGTTTCAGCAAAATCTGAGAGGGTCAAGTGGGAACTTTTCTGAAAATTTGCTGTTTTGATATGAAATGACCCATATACTTTATGGGATCTTAGTACGGGTTCAACATACCATTTAATCTTGCAGCAAATGCAAGTCCTTCAAAACAAAATTATAAGAATTATTTGCAATGTCAGCAAAAATGATCATGTAAAAAACAACACCTTGTATCATGAATTAAAGCTATTAAAAGTCAAGGATGTGTATCATTTCGAAATGGAAAAATTTATGTATCTCTTCCAACACAATAAAACTTCCAAGTCCACTCAGTCAATATTTCACATCCACTAAAACAGTGCATAAGTACAACACAAGATGCATTAGTTAGAGCAACTATTATTTACATGCTATAGATTCGAATGCTGCCAAAAAAGCATTGCAATTTATTGGTGCCCAAATTTGGAATAGTTTGCAACCGTATTGGAAAGATCTTTCTTTTCCTTTTAACGCCGATCTAATCTTAAAGTACAAATAGAATTAGGCATGATTTTTTTCTAATTTTTGATGTATTGCGATAACTAATCCCTTTGTTGGCGATTTCGTGAAAATTTAAATCATACACAACAGCACATTGTAATACTATAAGTTACTTGCATTTTGGGGGGAGGGGGTGGGTTAGTAGTAGTAGTAGTTTATTAGTAACAAAGATTTAACACACAAGTCAGAGGTCACATTCGAAACACATAGAGCACCAAAAAACCCTAAGGTTTCCTAATCGAGATGCTCCTAGAAGCGATGCTTGTTTCTTTTGCATAATTTGTTCTTTCGAAAAAAAAAAAGAATACAGTCAAAATTGTAACGATTGTTGTGAAGTAATGCAGGGCGTGTAAAGTGAATATTATACTTTAAATATTTGTTTGAAACCATAGGTGGGCGCAAGTCCGTTAATCGTTAATCCGTTAATAACGAAGCTAACTTTTTCACTAACTCGTTAATCCGTTAAAAAGTTTTTTCATGTTAACGGACTAAATTAACTTCCGTTAAGTGCTGTTAACGGACTAAAGTTAACTTCCGTTAATTTCTCTTAACTTCCGATAAGGTTTTTATCGTAAATATCTTGCAGCTTCGTTGTGCATTTGAACTTGTTTTTATCTTGAAATTAGGTTATGCTGTAAAACGTATCTTTCAAAACACAAAAAGACCACCACAGCAATAAATTTTTCCTTACAATCAGCTCAACAGCGTCAATACGCGTTCTAGAAGCGAGTGAATGAAAGGAAATGTAAATTACACGCAAAATGTTAACGGATTAACGGACTTTATTAACTTCCGTTAATTAAAGCTGAAAATAACGGATTAATGTTAACGGAGGTGTGAAGTCTGTTAACGGACTAGTGGTTAACGAAGCTAACGTTTTGCATTAACTTGCCCATCTATGTTTGAAACCCAAATCTATTCATACTGTACTGGCTATAGCAAGAGAATAAGTTTGTCCTTGTGTTTTATTCTACTGAATGTTAAAAGAACTATGAAGGAAAAAGGCATCAATACTATGTCTGTCAACTTCCTTGAGAACTTACAACGAAACGCTGTGCATTACTTCATAAAAGCAAAAATGTGTTAAATAGGGTGGCTATGATTCGGTGAGCGCTTCGCTCTTTCGTGGTCTCCCTATGTACCGTACTCTATTTACATGCAACAGTATATTCCAAATGTGGATTTTTCTTTGTTTGTGTGTACTGGTACATGAATAAACTGACACTGACTGACTATTAATATTGGCAAGAATTGTAGTGAAGTTACACTGTTTAAATGATTTGACTGGCAAACAGCGTAGTAAGGAGTGGATGCTGTGCAGCAGCACCAAGTGTTTATTTTAACTTAAAAAATTTATCAATAGGTGGGGCTAAAAAATTACAAATATTTTGTCGCCCTTTAAAATTTTTTACAGCTCTCGAAATCAAGGGCAGTCTGAGATAGCCTAGTTGTAGAACAGTGTCTTCGAAATTCAGAAACAAAACGTTATTACGTGGATGTCAGGTAATGACAGAAAGCTAGTCAAAAGGCAGTTTAATTCTCTGGTTAGATTCTCGTATAGTTATTGAAGCTGTCATTTTGGCCCACAATCTTGTTCGATCTGGCCGAGCAATACAGTACCGGTACCGGTAAAGCTTTTGAATTTATAGGCCACTGTGACTGAGTGAGTTTGACTGTATGTGTTGTTAGTTTAGTGTTTAAACACTAAAGTAGTAATGTTACAGCCTTGATAATTTACCTTGTTTGCTAGCGTAGACTAGGACATCTCTGATCTGGCATAGGCTTAAACATTTAGACGGTATAGGTAGCCTATATACCGTAGGCTATGCTACTAAAATATAGGTACTACTTTTGGTATCTCAATATAGTTGGCGCTGCTTATTATGACTACTAACACCTGACATGAACAACACTCCAAACAACTTACCACTTAAGCACTTACCGGTACCTGTAATTGCTTTAAGATATAGGCCTACTGTTCACGATCGGTTTTATTAAAGAAATGAGAACTACGGTAATTGAGCTGTTAGGGTAATGAAAAGATACCCCGGATCTTGTTCCACTATTCCTTCTTCTTTTGGTATCTCAATATAGTTGGCGCTGCTTATTATGACCACGGATAATATGACCAGCTGCTTATTATGACCAATTTGGTACGGTCCGGAATTTCTCCATGTAAAATTCTTCATTTAATATGACCAAATTTGGATAATATAACCAACATTTTCTCCATCTCTCTTATTACTCTACAGTATGGTATTTTTTCCCACCACATGCTTATAACTTTGGATTTTCATCAAGCGTGTTTTCTGTACGTATGCATGTTGTGTGTGTGCTATAGCCTAGTGTGTGGGCTCTGTACCGATATGTTACTTTGATTAAGCATTACTCGAACTGCTATTTACTTTGTTATGCTGTACCATCACTTGTACGTATTGTTACATACTGTAGGCCTACTTAGTTTTACTGTCACTGGTACGGTTACAGTAATCTGAGTAATGTACTTTGTTTTACTGCCAACGTCACACTGTTACTTCGGTTAAACAATGAATTTGACGGTATTTGGACTTCTTGGGGCTTACGACGTCAATTCAGGCATGGTTATGGCGACTTTGGTTTTTGTTACCATTCGGATATTATGACCAAAATGGTCTGGTCCCAAGGTGGTCATATTAAGCAGCACCTACCGTACTGTATCCACAAAAAATAAACTCAATCTGCTTGACTCCTACCGTTATTAACAACCCTGTGTTTCAAAATTTTAAGGCATCTGAAAAAGATGACTTTGCAAAATTTCTTGCAAAATAAACAGTGTGATGTTTGATCCTCAAACATTTCGTGCGGAATGAACAATGCGATGTTCAAATAGCCTAGCCTAAGCAATGCGGTGTTCGTTTATCAACCATCAATCAGATCTCATTGTTTATTCTGTCATTGCTATATTGTGCAAGAAATTTTGCAAAGCCATTCTTTTTTGATCTCACAAAATTTTGAGCAGGGTTGCCAATGGTACGACGTCATATGAATTAAATCTATTTTTGCGGATAAGGGGAAAAGTGGAACTAGGTTTACAGTTTAGGGCACCGCTTTATGACCTCAAGTAGGTCTCATTTCTTCAATAAAACTGATCTTTTGAGCATGGACAGTTGGCTTTGTCTTTGTTTAATGGTGACTTATGCTATAGTATAGCCTATGGATATCGCTATCTGTAATCTAAGCTTACTAATGGAAGCTGGTTGTAACCTATTTGTGTAGTGTTATTCAGAGATGGGTAGGAATAGGATTGTAATACAAATATCGGAGATATGCCGGGCATGGTGTGGAATGGAATGGGAAAATGGAATGGAATGGAACGGAAATTTTGGTATGGAATATGGAAGATTCCAGAATGGAATGGAATGGAAGATTTCAAGAATGGAATGGAAGACAATGTTCCATACTTCCATACCAATTCCATACTAAATTTTGTGCATTGTATTTACAGAAAAATACATACCGATGTCGGGTAGTGATAAATGATATTGTCATAGAAGTATTCAACTTCGATATCTATGCATACTATTTGTCGACAAATCTGGTACTTTGGTTGTGTGCATTGCGCAAACAGTGTACATATTGCATCATTGTAAGTACATTGCGATTTAATTGCAGCTTTGATGTTACAGTTGATGAACTTGATAGATTTGACTTGTTGTTTTTTTGTTAATTTGAGGCTGACAATTTGCCCAGTCGTAAATTTTGTTTTCTTACATCGTCACGGAAAGTCGTATTTGCTATTTCATCCCCGTTTCAGCTTTATTTTATTTGTATTTTTAGTTTTTAGGCTTATAGTAATTCTTTTTGGTGTTAAAGCTTGGTATTTCTATTATGGTAAATGTTCTAATTGATTTGAGGGCAAACTTGTACAGTAATCATTAAACCATAGGCATAGCCAGAAGGACCGGGCACTCTGCCTCCCCCTCCAATTGAAAAGCTACCAATGATAAAAATGATGACACAAAGCTTATTTATTCAGTTTCTTTTAGCATTTTTGGAGTGCAACAGTACATGCGTACAACGGCAATTAGCAATAACTTAATGTTAATATTGACGACTAGGGGGCCCATGCCCTCTCAATTAAAATTTTTACCAACCAATTTAAATGTACAAGCCGGAAGAAATTCAGCATTTTTGTTCTAAACGGTGCAATCTCTGGCACTCATCTAACTTGTTTATGCAATGATATGTTTTAGGCCCCCCAGCTACCTTTTATAGTACAATAACATGATTAGTGACCATTTATGGCATCTAATGTACCAACTTTAAATTACCAACTTTAAATAACAATCCTCCTCCATCTCGTCAGTTTTTACACGACAAAATGCTTTTGAAAAAACCTAGTTAGGGGAAATGCTTATAGAACAAATTATTGAATTTGAATCCAGGGTGCTTGGGCCCCTGGTGATACATATATTCCTAAAACTGGTTATTTTCATGACAAAACAAGAATCTTCAAAGGCAAATCTTCGAGTGCATTATTTAATGCTAAAACTGTTGCAGAAAGCAATGTACCTTGATTTCCCTCACTTGGGCCAAGTCACAAAATTTAACGCCAAAATGCAAGAGTTTAAACGTGTTTTGGACTTAAGCTGAAGTAAATGGAGTGATTTTTTCAATTGGCTTTCAAACATCAAAAATTTTTTTTTTCAAATGGCTCTTAAAACGTGGGAAATGTGATCTGAATCGCATTAAAATAGCCATTTTTTTCCAAAAAATTACTAAAAATCGCTCAGCGGCTGGGGGCGGAGCTCCCATATCCCCTCTGTGACATGTTTGAGTTGCACTAATTTGCTCACCACGTCTCCCAATTTTGATAGAATAGAAAAATTTTTAACTTGCGGTTTTAGTCCTTCCCCTATAGCAAATCTTGGTTACGAGCCAAATCAGATGCCCAGCTTTTGATCTTTCATTCTTTGTCTGATAAAAAATGCCTCTTTTCAAAAACTTCTGATGATGTCATTGCATGATTTGCGGTTTAGCCCTCCTCCCAATTCAAAATCCAGTCTACACCTATGCATTAAACCATGTGCAATATGCATACCAGATACTGGTCGTTGCATCTTAGTATTAGTGGCGCACCTTCACGAGCGTTTGCTTACAACATTGCAATGGTGTAAAGCTACAAAATATATATACGTTGCATTGCTTCCAGTCTAAAATTTCTTTGGTATGGAAGTATGGAATGGAATGTGGAAGAAAATTTTAGTATGGAATGGAATATGGAATGGAAGATTTTTGGTATCAAATGGAAGAAAATTACCAGTATGGAATATGGAAAAATCGTCTTCAATTCCATACCATGCCCTGGAGATATGTGTCGCGCAATACTTTTGTATCGATATTGGTATCCAATTAACATTGATCAGATGTATCATGTATTGGTATCGAATTATTGTTTTTTCAGCGATTGCCGATTTGAAAGCATCAGTGATATTTTTTCTCTAAAGGCACTAAGCAACAGGTCATTGCAATCAGTCTGGAATATGCATATTGCAAAAATTACTAAGAGTGTGTTTTTTCAAACTCAAAAAGAGGCCAAGTTAATTTCATTTACCAAACAATTTTTATCTGCAACATTAGCACGAGTAATTTGTCACTTATATACACAAGCAATTCAATTGGCAATGATAATCTAGGGTTAAAACAGTAAAAACAGCAGTTTAATTTGTTATGTTACCATGTATTTTATCAGTTGGTCTGACAGTAACACATTCATATCTGGAACAAGGACTTCTGGGTGCTATTTTCATGTCATTCAAAGTAGATTGCAAACAGTTCAACACCAGCACAGCAATTTTCTTTTTTAAAAAGAAATTGGCCTTCTGGGCACAATAAGGTAAGGTTGGGTCTCACTGACTTGTCATACGCTCCGGCGTATTTCGTCGAGTATCTATAATAAAATTTTTTTTATAAATTGGCTTTCATTTGAATATATTATCCAGGGATTGGATTTTATCAAAAAAATTTAGCTAACTTTCTTTGTATTCTTCGCTTAGCCGAATACTACAATGTGGCAGCAAATTACAGTATAATAAATACATACATCAATTAACAAAGTTAATAATAATTCATTAATTGCAAAATTATTATGATTATGAATGGTGATGAAGCCAAAACTCATCACTGTTTGTTTGCTTACATTTTAAGAGTGCATTTAATCACCACAGCATAAACAGGGGGCTTAGTGGACTAACATAAATTAACTTCAAATTTACTCAAAATAAATTTGCTCAAAGTTGGTTCATGTCTTGAATGGATCTTTGCAATATCTGGGGCAGATTTACTGATCACACATATTTACTCACAAAAATATGTGTGATAGGTTTATCAGTGTTCAGTATATAAATACCAAAAAGCAAATTCATCCAGTTCCGTGATACACAAATTTAGCCGAGTAAATATGCGTGATCAAAATTATGCAACAGATTTAAAAATTAGTGCCCAAAGGCAATAATATGGTTCAAGCAATCATGCTTCAATAATGTCATGTGAGATATTCCGTCCTTTCTGAACAGAATTTTTGATCTAAATTGTTGGCTCGCAATTCAACCAAGTCATAAAAATTACAAGTGCCTTACCAAAATAAAAACATTTAATAATTTGACAATACGCTTTCTAAATTAAATATATTGGTAATACTGTATCGATATCGGTATCAAATTAACGGTATATTGCACCCTAATTTTTGAATTTTAACATTAAACGTGTGAAAAATAATTGATTACCGACGTTTTTGTCCCATTTTTCCATTAATTGATCTTAAATAGCATTAACAGAATAGATTTTGACTCTACAACACCAAAATTCGGCTGTGGCAACATGGCAGCATCAAACTTGCTTACACAGTCAAATGACTTAGTCATCTGGTAGGTCCCAGGTTAGGATGTGTTTTTGCAAAGTTTCTGCTGTGGCTTTAACAAAATTTTTAGAAGTAAAATTAATCTTAATGGTTTGAATTTTCTTCTTTTAGCACAAAGATCTGAGATATTTGATCTGGTGCATTTAGAAAGAAACTTGAAAAATCGGCCTTGGCTTATCAAACAGTATGCTTATTGATAATTTTGACCATGTCGTATTGGCCTACATGTTCGTTCTTTTTAATTATTAGAGTAAAGCCCAGTATGAAAGTGCTGTGGCTAGATTGGACTTTACATCTTTTTAGAATCGACTGGTAGGTTACTTAACTAATGGTAGGTTGGTAGGCTTATTGCAGATTGGTAGTGACTCAACTATTCACCAAAAACTTTAATTTACAGAGAATAAAACAAAACTAAAGAATATCCATTCGCGCATTTTGTTTTAGTTACATTTTAAAGGTTGGTTGTGGAATAATGTATGTGTTCTTGTAGTTGTAACCATAGTGATTATGTTTTTCCAACATTATTGCTGCGTCCACACAAGCGACACCTGACAGTTGGTTAAAATTTTGTTCAAGTGATGGCAGGATTGCTTACGAATAGCAGAAAAAAGAAATGTAATTCAATGTAGAAGTCGAAAAATTTTGCAATCAGCGTAAAAAAAAAATTTGTTTTTAGTGATAAATGAGTTGAAATTAAACCTCAATTCTCTTTTAAGCAAACTTAAAAGTATCGCATATCGGTATTGAATTAAGGAAAATTGAGAGTATAAGAATCACGTATCGGTATCGCTTAACTCAAATTTAGCACCCATCTCTGTAATATTCTGTTGTTCAAGCATAAGATATGGTGTCAGGTACAAGCCTAGTGGTATACCATAGGCAATAGACACGGCTATAGTATTTTCTTTAAACAGAGGCTGTAGCCAGTAACCACCATGCATCTAATAAGAAGGCATGAGTAACTTGATATTTCAATGGTAATAATAGATACTGATATTGTTAGACTAAATTACAATTGTTATTACTAGCATAGTTCAGAGGTTGTTGGCATTACTGCACTGGTGCAAATTTCAGCAGGTTGAAAAACTTACATGACATTGACAAATCAACCAAAAGCAAATTTGTAATGTCAATGTCCATGCAAGACTCAAGCATGCATGCAGTTGCAACTGAAGCTGAAAGCATCAATAAACTCTTGTTGAAATGCATAGATTTGCGTAATCAAATTAATCTTTTCGATTCTGATTCTTTGCAAAAGTTTTATGATCAAGAAACAGTACTGAAACATAAGCTTCTTGAAAAATATTATAAATTAAGCAGCCAACAAAGAGATCCAACAGTTGAAATTGAACTTTATATTGAAAGAACCTCACAACCATGTCAAGAACCAATATATTTCTTATGCAATCCCAAATGGTCTATATTTACTGCAAAGCGTAAGATAATCCATAAAGTTCAATTAGATACATTACCAGAGAATATGCTTGTTATCTGTCAAAGTAAAATAGCCAAGAGTTGGTGTACTCTAGAAGAATGTGGTGTAGAGAAAGATGGAGATATGTTGTATGTTTATATAGCTCAATCTGACACCAGTAATTTAGCATCTGAGTCAAGCAATGAGCTAAATTCAGATGAAATATCATTGGGTAAGTTAATGAAACAACTTGATCTTTGTAATGTACAGACATTAAAAACTCCAGTTGAATCGAAAGAAGTTTTGCTGGAAAACACCCCAAGTATTGTGAAATCTACTGGAGAAAGATCTTTGTTTCCTGCATTTAATCGAACTGCTTCCAATGCATCCTCTAATTTATTTCCTTCTGATATGGTTTCTAAAATAGATTACACCACATCAGATACAAAAACAGACATTCCAATTTCAACTAAAGCCATTGTTTTTAACAATTATAATTTTTCTGCAACATCTAATAATTCCATGCGAACATCAAGCCTAGTAAATACAGTAGCAAAGTTTGTGTCTCTTCCACAAACAGAGAACACAGTGTTACCTCAGTCCAATGCTGCTGTAAAAACCTTACCAATCGTAAGACCACAAATTGAAACTGTCGCAAAGCCTACTTTTGGGTGGGTTTGTACAGTTTGTACTTATGTTAATCAACCCACAAGACCTGGTTGCGAGATGTGCTCTAATCCAAGACCTGAAGACTATAAACTTCCTACTGACTACAACCCAACAGAAGATGAACAAGAGCTAATAAAAAAGCAAAAGTACAGCGATGAAATGTTTAAAAAAATGCGGGATTCCGAAGAGGAAAATAGACAACAAGCTTATCAAGGCTATGTTAGTGCCCAACAACAAACTTTGTTGGAAAATGAGGAGACAGTTGAATGTTCAATATGCATCAGTGATGCTGAGCCAGGGGAAGCTGTAAAACTCTCCGAATGTCTTCATTCATTTTGCAAAGAGTGTTTGTCTATGCATATTAATCTTAGTGATCAATTACCAGTGAAATGTCCCTATGTTGATGACAATTACAATTGCACATCTTTAATACTTGACAGAGAAATTCGTAGTTTATTGCCTGATGATCAATACCAAAGTTATCTCCGAAAAAGTTTGAGTGCAGCTGAAAAACATGTGAAAAACAGTTTTCATTGCAAAACCCCAGATTGCTTTGGCTGGTGTGAGTATGATGATGGGGTCAATGAATTCAAATGTCCAGTTTGTAATCATAACAACTGTCTAACTTGCAAGGCGATTCATGAAAGTATGAATTGTAAAGAGTATCAAAATCAGCTTTTTGCTGAAAGTACTAACAAGCAAGCCAAAAAGACTCGTAAATTACTAAAAAAACTGGTAAAGAAAAAAGAAGCTATGCATTGCCCTGACTGCAACATTATTCTTATGAAAAAAGAAGGATGTGATTGGCTACAGTGTACTATGTGCCAATTGGAAATTTGTTGGATCACTCAGCAACGTAGGTGGGGCCCAGATGGCCCTGGCGACATCTCGGGTGGTTGTGGCTGTCGTGTAGATGGTAAAAAATGTCATCCACTCTGTGTAAACTGTCATTAAGTACTATGTCTATAGATACTTATTGTAGTTGCATGTTAAGATATGATAACATGTGTGGATGGCCAACTGGTAATTGTGCACTGTGCAGTCTATTTGGTTTTCCACTGTTAGTTTTAGTTAAGTCTTTTTCATTGACGAAAGCTTTCAAATTTCTCCTATCCAGGGAAATAAGAAGATGCGTTTTGTTGTTGATATTTTTATTGATTATTCATGAGCTATTGTATATGGTTAATAGTTTACTTGTTTCTCATTCAAAGAACTTGTTAAATAGTCATGCTTTTATTGTAATTTTTTTAACTATTAACTACACTATCTTTTGAAAATGGTGCTTTCAAGCTCAACTGTCAAGGTTAAACTAACATGCCAAAGCAAATATTTACCAGTGATAAAATAACTTGATCAGTATTTGCGTTTGATGGTGCTATACCAGTTGTGTTATGGTTCAGGTGCTCCACCAGGATTTTTTTAAGAGGGGGTGGGGGGACTCGAATCAAAACTTAAAGCTTTATTGTACAAAAACTGTCTAATCTGGGCAGGTTGCTAAACAAATTTATGCCACTCAAGTGTATCGCAAACGAGGGTATGCAAACAAGCAACAACATTAGAAAAAGCTGCCAAAGTCATGGAATCTTTCCCAGCCGCCCAGCAATTTTTGCGATTTTTGGAAAAAAATGGGCTTTTTAATGCCGTTTAGATCACACTTTGAACGTTTTTGGAGCCATTTGGAGGAGCAAAATTGTTGAAATATGGAAGTCACTTGAAAGAAGTAAATTGCTTAGATCCTTCAGCTTCCCTTACTTACAGGTCAAGTCCAAAAGATGTTTAACGTGTGTATTTTTTGGTTTAAGTTTCTAATTGACTTGACTAAGGGTGACATGACCAAGGCTGAAGCTTGACTAAAGCTGAAGCTGAAACTAACTGACTTAACTAAGGTTGGAGCCCCCTTAGCCCCTCTGGTTGCACCACTGTTATGGTTGATAAAGATTTATGATGCTTGTTAAGCTAGATGCATTGATAAAGACGTAAAAAATATTGTTGTTGAATATTAGTGCAGTTGAATCTAAACTTGCTAAAAGCATTTAAAAATATCAGTGTATTTTGTTTAGTTACAAATACAACCCACATCTGTAAAGTGCAAGACAAATTTGACATCATATTTTTATAATTGTATTGTTTTTTTTGTATTTTCATTGGACAAATCAAAAGATTGATTGATTCTATGCCAAAGCAAATCTATCGTTTTTAAATTTGTTCGGTTATGAACTTACTTCAAATACTGTATGTATAATCTTTACTAGCATTAAAAACAAGTTTTACTTTTTGCATGTTGTTAATTTTGTGCCTGTACCACATTCCTTCATTTATTGTATATGTTGAAAGCCTAGGCGTAAGCTGGTTATGAATTTTTATGCTACAGTGCATAATACATGAAGCGTAGTAGCTTTGTGATTTATTTTTGGGAAGTTATAGATTATATTGTATTTTTAGTGTAGACGTTTACAGCTTATTGTATATTAATTAACATTGCTGACATTTATTTGAAATATTTTATGCAGTATATTTCAATAATCACTATGCATTTTTCTGTAGCAGTAAGAACTGAGAAATGATTTAAAGTAAAAAAAATTCCGTTGGTTCATGTACTGCTGTTTGATTTGTTCTTAGTCAGTTGTATTTATGAGGTGTAACAATGTTTCGAACCAGGGCAGCCCTGCAGGTTCTGCAGAGACATAAATTTCCTCAAAAAACATCGACAATCATTACAAGAAACAAAGCAATTGGTAAAGATGTAGAAAAATTACTGAAAAATGAAATCCTCAAAAGACATTATGCTAGTACAACGTCTGTCTCAAAGCAACAGGCAACTGCTGCTGCTGCAAAGGCGGAATCATTTCTCAGTGGTGCCAACTCTCTTTATGTTGAAGAAATGTATGAGAGTTGGCTAGAAGACCCGAACAGTGTTCATAAGGTAGACTATAGTATTTATTTTATTGTTGTTTGGATTTTTTTGTAGAGTGGCTTTCTCGAAATGCGTGCAAGAAATAGACTATTTTTAAAAAAAGTACCATCTTTATTATTAGTTTACTTTTGTTCTTATGCCAATGTTAAAAATGTTTTACTATTAAATTTAATGACATCACGGCTTTTATCACGACAATTAGTCTTGATCTAATTCTGTTTGAGGCTATGTTTTTGATGAAAATTACCAGTAATAAGGAAAGATAAAACTCCAATGACTTTGCAATTAGGGATCTGTAAAATAATAGCCAGAAGTTTATCGTGCACATATGAAATCAGTCGTTATTTGTGTACTACTATATTTTATTCACTAAAATCAATTTCATCCCAACAGGGCATCATCAGTTACTTAGAATAAGATAAATATTTGAATAATGGGATAATTCATCTGAATAAGATAACTAATGATGCCTCGTTGGGGTGAAATCGATTTTACTATTATAATTTAAATATAGTAGTACATAAATTACGTATGTGCTTGATAAGCTTGTGGCTGTATTATTTTATTGATCTTATTGACATTGTTTCTTAGATGCTGAATTTGTAGTGTGAAACATGAACTATAGGTAGTTCTTAAAGGTGGTGAAGAAGCATTCAGCCAATTCCGGTAGTTTACAATAGCTAAAATCAAAATATAATTTTGAAATGCTTTGCTCTCATTTTGGGGCTGCAGTTGCAAAGATATTTAACAAATACAAAGAGATCTTCCCCTCAAAGAGTTTTTGGAAACCCTGAATCTGTTTTCTCAGCTTCAACTTCCAGGAAAAAAAGAGGCTAAGTAATATTTACTCTTCCAGTTAACTTCAGATGACCCATACAATTTTAATAAAACTCTGACTTTTTTTGAAATTTCGGCAAGGAGAACAAACTCAGAGTTTCGATAACTTTTTTAGGGGGATTTTTTTTGTATTTGTTGAATATTTTTGTAATCGCAGCCCCAAAATGAGAGCAAAAAATTTCAAAAATTATATTTTTATTTTAACTGTTGTAAACTACCAGAACTGGCTGGATGCTTCACCCCCTTTAACCTGTAGCAGTCTATCTTAGTATTTAATATCACACTTAATCGTGAAAACAGTATTTTTACTCTTTCAGTTATCGCATGTGAACAGAAAATACATAAATGCTTTCCCAGAACTTCCTACTAAGCTTTTTTTTGCTTGTCAAAACTTTGGCACTCACAAAATGCATTAAAATTTAAAAGAAAAACAGACAAATGCCTTAGAATTAATTTTTTGTTTTAGTCTTGGGATGCATATTTTCGCAATGTAAATAATGGAGCTCCCCCAGGAGAAGCTTATCAGTCACCTCCAATGCTTGGTAGCTCCGTCTCAAAATCTTCATCTGTTGCTGTATCTCAGCAACCGGTCATTGATACTTCAAACATGAAAGGAATCATTGATGAGCACTTGGCAGTCCAAGCTCTAATTCGAGGCTATCAGGTAACCTTGCTTTCACAGTATACACTTTATACAGTAACACACGTTTGTTTTTTTAGCCATACTTGACAAATACCCGGGCCTGAATCCTGAAGTTTTTACATTTTTCAAAAACTACTACATTTAAATCTAATTAGTAGACTTACCAAATGTTTATCTCATAAATAACCTCATAGAGCTACGTTTTTGTATGGTATTTAATTTTTAGTGAATGTCTGTGTTCTTTCAATTGTCCCAACTCCTAAGTTTAGCTAAAATTGGCATTTGATACCCGCCAGTTAACTTTTGAATAGGTTTGGTAGGCTGGTTAACACGATTCAAAATTTTTGCTTATGCAGACTGTTGTGCTTTTTACCACTAAGAAAAGTTAAGTTTCGTATGGTTTGTGTCCGTTGTTATTTCATCAACTTCTTCATCACAGAATCGAGGCCATAACATTGCAGAATTGGATCCACTCGGTATTTTAGAGGCAGACCTTAGTTCTACCTACCCACGTGAACTCGCAGTAGGAAGTTATGGATTGGGTAGGATTTTCAATTTAATTAAAATGCTGCTATCATTCAATAAAGCTGAAGCACCCATGTTTTTGGCTACATGTCTGCAAAGATTAATCAACGCTGTTCAAAAATCAATGCAACGAATTCAAACCCAGTGTTAATATAATTGCATTTTGTAGCAGATAATTAACAAATTGCCTGCTCATCGAATTTGGAGGTTTCAATTTTTACTTAAATAGCTGTTAATTTTAAGACAAATTTTTGAAAATGACTTTCAATAAAGTCGATTTCATTTTGCTTTCGCAATAAGCTTTTCGGACAGAACTCTTCAGTTGCGATCTCTGTCTGGTTCTCGTAGAACCAGACAGAGATCGCAACTGAAGAGTTCTGTCCGAAAAGCTTATTGCGAAAGCAAAATGAAATCGACTTTATTGAAAGTCATTTTCAAATTCTGCACCACCTCAAAATTGTTCATTTATCTAAGACAAATTTTCAAAATATATATGACAAATTTCAAATCATGTACATTGTCTAACAGCTTTGCATTCCACCGGCGTTATGCATTGATGTAAATCATCTTGAAAGTAACATATGCGGTTGTACTCAGTACCTGTGAACAAATATATTCGTACACATACTACTTCACCGTACGAAAATCAAGATCAACTTATTAAGAAGCTAGAAATAAAGTTCAGTGGCTTCCTAGGGATTGCAAACGATGTTTTGGCGTATTTTTTTTATTGTTTGTTATTTTCCTGTTCATTTCTATAACTTCGTACTTTTCTTTTGTCACATACGCTGCGTAGTGGAAAATAAATGTTGTAGTTGTAACTACACTTTTCCAATATTAGAGCATGCTTATCATTTTAAAATGTGTTAGTTACAGTATGGCCAATGGTCATGCTAGACCAGCAAATCTTGTCTATCAAAATTGATTCAAAAACTAAAAGATTTTAGAATAAGATCATTTCATCTATTTCTGTAAAAGCACATAGCGGTTTGTTGAGAAAAATGATATTATCTGCACAAAGGTTTTTGTGCTCTTGTTGCATTGAAGTTTTAATAGAAAATTTTAACAATAGTGCACCTTTAAATTGAAGACGCTAGTAACAGCGCGCGAAAGCCTGCCGTATGTTTATCTTCTATTTTGAGTAATTTTAATGTCAGATTCGAGGAAATCTCTTCAGTTCCTTGGATCCGTTGGGTATATCGCGACAGTATCAAGATCATTCGAGAAGCACAGCGGACGAAAAAACTAAAGAAAATGTTCTCTATGGGAAAAAGATAACTTTGGGTATATTTTAGTTGTTAGAGGTGTTTCAATTAGCTCGCGTTGTGAGTACTGAACAAGATCAAACTGAATTTAATTATCGAGAAATCAGGCAACAAGGTAAGCAGATTACCTCAAGCCTATTTTGATCTTGTTCAGTTTTAGAAACCGTGAATTAACATTGATTTTAACTGTGATATTAATTGAGTGGTTTGGTTATTTCGTTGTCGCTTACTCTGTCCATAGCCTAGTTTGCCTAAACTTATGTGAATTCCATGGTTGGTCAATCATACTTGTTAATTTGTTACTCTAATTCAGTGATTCCCAAACTGTGGTACGCGAGCTGCTTCAGCTTACTTATAAATTTGCGAAGACATTCAACTTTTAAAACTTTCATGCTTCTTACTTCGAACAACTTCGAAAAGTTTTCTGGCGGAGATCTTTTTTGTTTTTGTTGCTTTTGGTCACCGTCATTGAATCGGCTGTAAAATGCCTAATGTTCAGCTGGAGACCTGTTTTTGTTTGGTCTGCTGAAATGGTGGTGGCCCGCTGGAACCTTGCTGGGTCTGGAAGTGGCCCACGGAACGAAAAGGTTGCCGATCCCTGTGGTTCACGAACACTGTACAAAAGCTCAAAATGGTACGCGTGTAAAAAAAAGTTTGGGAATCACTGCTCTAATTTATATAATTTTGATTTGGAACGTGTTTGGTATGCATGCTATAAAGTAGCTGGCGCGACCAGCTACATTGTTTCTTCAATACCCATTAACCATTTTGCATTGTGATCACTATTTGCTTCGTGTTCTTGTTTCCACAAACACTTTACAGTTCGTTGAGCGTTAGTTCCAGCTGTCGCGCGCTGTATAATTTTTTATCTATGTACAACACGAGACATTATTAATTTTGAGCTATTTCAAGACTGGTTCCTAAATTTCACTTGAAATAGGGATTACTTTTTTTGCACAAAACCGTGGTAATAGCAATTCGTTTTAGGTTCGATTTTGCTATCGTGAGCTTTTAGGTGCGTTTACAAAGGATGCGAAGCGAAGGTTGCCAACCTTCGTAAGTGGTCGCTCGCGTCACTTGCTCAAAACAGGCCAACCACTCAACAGCAGTTTTGTCTGAGTGAAGTCAAGCAAACGCTCGCAAAGTTCGCGACGGAGTGAAACCTTTCTCAGGTTGTCGCTGACGTCAAATTTTGGTTGCTTCGCGTCGCTTCGGGTTGCTTCACGTCGCTTTGGGGTGCTTCGCGTCATGTGTAAACGCATCTTCAGTAGCAGTTTTCCCAAGTATGTATTCTATAAAAGTTTCTAAAAATTTTCTTTATCTGTTTTAGTCGAAGAGCAATATATGCTGTCTTAAACCACTTTTCCTAACGTAATTCCAGACTTTTTCCATCAATTTCAAAGCGTTAATTTTTAAAACTTTATGCGAAAGTTTATGCATGCATCTGTCATATTTGTGTTGTCAACAATGTTCCTTGTAAACACGTAATATTGAAAAACAGCATTAGTCTTCATTTTCATGGTTAGACAAATGAAGAAAGAGACTGTTTTTCAAGACAATTCAGTAATGAACATAAATCGAATTTTATTTAAGTGAACTTTTTAAAAAAGTGACCTTTACCATAAGTCCAGTCTGAATCTTCTTCTAGTGTACGAGAGCTATCGTAAAATTCCTTAAAAGAGGACTGAAGGCCTAATCGATTGGATTCCTAAAGTTAGGGCAATCGTATTACATTAGATTGGCGTTGACTGGAATCCTTCTAGACCCAGCTGTTCCAGAGCTATTCTACTTTAAGCACCGCGTAGGGTCCTTTCTAATTATACTTTTTATTGGTAATTCTGAGGCTTTAATGCAGTAGTCTAACCCACAGAGGCTTGACTGCTGCATTAACCTATATATGAGTTGAAAGGCCGCTGTGGCTTAACCTAATCGTGACGTTTCCTTTAAGAGAGAACTAAGATGGCGTTGCCGATGTCATCAGCACCAGGGTTGCGGGTTGCCAATAAAAATTATGATTAGAGAGGCTTTTACGTCGTGATCGAAGTAGAATATCTCCGGAACGGGTGGGTCAAAAAAGTGTCAACGCTCGTCAACGTCAACTAATGTAATACCATTGGCCTTTAGATACCACAATTGATTTTGCCTTCAGTTCTCTTTTATGCTTGAGTTGGTTCTTTGCATATCGAAAAATGACTTGATAAATTGAGTGACATTGGTCGGTTAGTCATACTTATCTTTAAGGTTAACTTTTAGGTGCCAGTACGCAGTTAGGTAGCACTTATTTACAAACTTGCCCATGTGAAACCCAAAATATGTAGCATGACTGTCATAATGTCACTTTAATTCTCAAACAATGCATGCTTTGGATCTGTAACATTAGAATCGCAACACTGTTGTTTAAGGGACACTGCTTGAAATCGGTTTTATTGAAGAAATAACTATTTGAGGTAATCAAGAGGTGCTCAAAACCTTGTCCCGCAATTCCCTTTATTTGCAAAAATAGATTTAATCCGTTTAACTCCCGTAGTCCGTGCCATTGGCAACCCTGTGTTTCAAACTTTCGTGACATCAGAAATAGATGACTAAGCAAAGTTTCTTGCAGGCAATGTCCGATATTCTGCTAGAAATTTTGCGAATTCATCCTTTTCTGATATCACGAAATTTTGAAACTTGGGTTGTTAATGGTACGGAGTCAAACGTATTAAATCGAATTTTTGCTAATAAAGGGATCGTGGAACAAGGTTGGGGTCACCTCTTTATTACCTCAAGTAATTCTCATTTCTTCAATAAAACCGATCTCGAGCAGTATCGCTCTAAGGTTACTTCTAGTTGAAATTTCGGTACTTTTTGCAATGCTCTTTGTTCTTGGTTACCGATTTTTTCTTTTTTGTTGGTGCTCACTTGGGTCTTGATTCATCCACATTGTGAAGACTTCCACTGTTGGCAGGTTGAAGAAAGAAAATGCCCTGACATGGCTTTGTCATGAGCTGTACAAGATATAAACTAAGGGCTTGAGCCCAAGTATTCTTGGTCAGCGCCATTTTCCTGGGAGGGCGCTTGAATATAAATCAAAATTTTTATTCAAAGAAGAAAGTTTTTGCAACTAAATTCAATGTTTTTTTTGTTAAAAAACGAAAGAAAACGGAAAACGGCAGTGATTTATGGGTTCGTTAAGAACTCGAAGTCAATTAAAATATTTGATTTAAAATTAGCGTATGGCAAAATTTGTTACAATTTGTATTATATCTCAAGTGTGGAAAGCTCATTTTTTCGTGCAATACGTATTCATTTTGTTACTAACTAAAAACCTAAGCCTTCATTCTGAAAGGCTATGCATGCACCAAAATCATGTTTCGTAATTGTTTGACCACATTTTGCGTTGTGAGGCACTTGGCTGCTTTCCTCCATTCGCAATGTAATATTTGTATCTCCTTCATCAATATTTTTTTGTTTGATATCCATCAAATTCTATTGGTTTGCTTGAACCACCTCGCTTCAGCTTTATTGAATCTTTTACTTCTTTGGATGTGCATATAATCGTTTAATTTTTAGCGGCTTTGGAAAATATTTTTTCGGAACTCTTAAAGATCCTAGGCTTTGTGTTTCTGAACCACTTGGATTAATTTTATTTGGTGTTGTGACTTCTAACAAGACTCAATGTTATAACGGGTGTAGTTTGTACTAAAACAAAACCTTTCTAATTTTACAGAATCATAACAAACGATGCTAGTAGCAATTACTGGCTACAAACAGACATCTGATAATGCCACTGTGAAAGATCCCATTACAGCTTGAGCTTTCTTTCTAAGAGTATTTGGAAAATTTATTGTCTACTGTTTTTCTGAGTATTGCTGTAATTAATTTACAATGCAATAGTATGATGAGTAATCTTAGAACTTCATAATCTTAAACGCTTTATAAAAACCCTTAGATTAATTTGATCTATTCATTTTTGATAAGCATGAATCCTTTTAACATCTTTATATCGTCTGAATTCTTCTACCCAGATTTAAAGTAAGACAAAATAATGAAGCACTTCTTCACCGTTATTTTACATCATATAACGAGAAAAAACCTGCATGAGCCAAACTAAATGTGCCAATGAAACATTGAATAAACATTTTACTCTATGAATTGCGTCGAAGCACGGAATGGGTGGGCTGGCCCCAACCTCTCGTCATTTCGTTTGCGGGCAACACATCTTTCAAAGAAATGCTACAACAGTGGCGAGCCATCGGCAACACTGTCCGATTTAACCAGCCGGGTAATTGAACCTCGGGCCTCCTATTCCAGGGAGAAACACGTTACGCTTGACCGACTGGCCGGTTGTTATACGTGTCAACTGAAGGAGAGTTGAGTTAAGAGTTCTCTCTTGTATTTCAGTTAATTGTGCGATTATTGTGTACAGGTGAAGCGGAGATGGATACAACCTACCAGCTTCCTCAAACCACCAGAATCGGAGGTACTGACACAGCGTTGACATTGCGAGAAATCATCAAACGTTTGGAGGTACCTATTTAGACTTTTTCGTTGTTGTGTGTTGAAAAGTTGTTGCCTAAGTCTAGTCGATGTTTCTTGTTTTTTAAACGAATGACTTCCCCCTGGCGTCGTTTCGAGCTTGTGCTTTCGGGATGGAGAAATGTGAGATTATATTGGACAAGCAAAGATCTCTTGAAGACATTTTGAAGATTGATTACTTCAAAATTTTGATATTTTGTGGTATCATAATTGCGCCCTTTTTTGTTGTAACATAGCATCATAAGTGCATTTCCAAATACGAATTTTATGTCGTGTTCAGGATTGTTACTGCCGAAGCATAGGCGTGGAATACATGTTCATCAATAACTATGAACAGTGCAATTGGATCAGAGAGCAGTTTGAGCCTCCTGGGGTTACGGATCTTACTGATGCAGAAAAACTATTAGCCTGGGAACGCTTATTGAGAGCTTACAAGTGAGTCGAAGGAATTTGGTCTATTTTTAAGGTTTGCCCGAAGGTTTGTGGTTTTGTTACACAATATTGCACAATATATTGCAATAACAAATAGCAATGCAAAATTGACATATTGTATAACATCACTAGTTTTCTTGGGATTTTGATGGAATAATCAGAAATCGTGTATAGTAATTAGGTCAATATACACTTACATTTTTTCTCGATAGTTAAAATACGACTGGAATAGTTGAACGCCATTTAATTTTTTGATGCAGCTTAAAAACAGAATCAGTGCTTCCAAGTTCTGTGCGCAGCAAATGTGGAATTTAGTTTCTTAATCCTTAACAGTTCTATTGTCAAAGTCGATCCTACTACAAGCCGCCATGAAATTATTTGTATTGTTTTGTGTTGCGCAATTTTTAAAGCCCGTATCAAATTTCATTTACATAGCCGCTTTCAATATGACGTGGAGTGGTTTGTGTACTGTTAAGATACACACTTGGTGTTTGTATGCATTAAATTGTAGGTGCTTCACACACACGAAGTTTTTCTCAAAGCTAGTTTTTTTTTCGGTCATTTGTCGGTCATTGACCAAAATTTCTGGTAAATGACCCACAGTAAATTAATAAAAGGATCGAAAGAATTTGAATTCATATACAAAAATCGCTTTTGCAATCATACAAATAACAGACATAAACTTTAAAGTGACCGGAAAATTCGGTGGAAACTCGGATATTTGACTCAAATTTTTAAGTAAAAAAATAAATCCAGACACAAAAGATACCATTATTGTGCTTTAAAAGATCAGATAGGATAAGTTAACTTCTTGCTATCTTTTCAATTCAGAAAAGCATAATCTAACCATCAACTTCTTATTATGCTTCACTTTGGAGTAAAACTTCATGCTGTGCTTAATATTTAGATTTGAAGACTTTCTGGCCCGAAAATGGACTAGCGAAAAGCGGTTTGGTCTTGAAGGCTGCGAGATTTTGATTCCTGGTTTGAAGACTATCATTGATACTGCTTCTACGCATGGTGTTGAAAGTTTTGTAATGGGGATGTCTCACAGGTTACTTTCCAGAAGTTTAGTATGTTTCCGTCTAGCAAATGTCATATCAGTATGGTTAATGTTGTTATTTAATGCGTAGCTGAAGGCATTTCGAAATTGCCGATTCTAAAAACGTTTGTTTGTTTTCAAAATTGCCGATTCTAAAAAGGTTTGCTTGTTTTATAAGTCAATTGAACGCTTTTTTTGGTTATGATGAAGCGCTACAAGATAGAGGTCTACCACAACTGACCGCCAATTAACCATATTCGTAATGTTGGCTGTTAGTTTGCGGCAGTCATTTGTCTTGGTGTGACAGGATAGCTCAGATTTTAGGCAAACCACCGAATAAGTATTGTAAAATCATGTTCCCAAATTTTAAACGCTGCCACGTTACCGACTAAACGGGAAAGGGGGCTACAACCCGCCCCGGAGGCCCGAAACAGCCGTACCGTTGCAGATTTCTGGCTTTCTCGGTCACAAGGTTATTTTGTGAAATGAAATTGTGAAATTGAGGGATAAGAAAGAGTACCTGCTACGTTGTCTGTAGCCCCATCATAAAATCGCTCCGTTATCTTATGTATAAAAGCCATAAGGTTTGGTTTAGTAAACAGATATGTTATTATTGTTTTTTTTAAAACATCTGCGTTTAGCCAAGTTAATTAAGGGGAAGTGACATCAATTCAATACGCTGTCTTTTTCTTGCTAGATAGTAGTATTTTAATACTGTTACGAATTATAATAGTAGCTATTGCTGAATGGCGTTTGTACTCCTTTGTATGATGATGAATACCGCGCTTGCCAATGGAACCAAAAGACTGGAGTTCGGTCAAATTGACAGTATTCCAATTTTTTCCTCATATCCATATTTCTTAAAAAAGGCTATAAATGCTCACAGCTGAGGTGCGACGACGCAAAGATGAAAATAATAATTTGATTTTATGCAACAGAGGCCGGCTGAATGTACTCGCCAACGTTGTGCGAAAAGAACTTGATCAAATTTTCAGTCATTTTGACAGCAACCTCCGAGCAGGTTAGAATGTGAACATATCTAACGGTAGATTTGTAGAGACAGTAAGCTGTTGAAACGGAAAACGGGAACGTGACTTGACTCCCCTTTAATAAATTGCTTGGGCCACCAGATGGCCTGCTTTTATGTATCACAAAATCCTTAACATAACTGTTGCTATTAAAATTGTAATGAGCGTGTTGATTGATTGATTTATCCTATTTATCCTCCGCTCACGAGGAAGTAACTTAAACGAGAACTAAAAGCAAATCAATGGGGTATTTAAAGTTTGGCCAATCGTATTAGATTGGCGTTGACTCCATGGTTCTTGACCTAGCTGTTCCAGAGATATTCTACTTCAAACACGACGTAGGGTTTCTCTAATCATAATTTTTATTGGCAACCCTGACGTTGATAGCATCGACGACGCCATCTTAGTTCTATCCTATAGCAACGCCGCAATTACACTGAACCACAGAGGCCTTTTAACCTGCCTATAGGCCTCTGTAGGCTACGCTACTGCATTGAAGCGTCAGGGCTGCCTTTAAAAAATTAATTAGGGAAACCCCTACGTGGTGTTTGAAGTAGGATATCTCCGGAACGGCTGGAACAAGAAGAATGATGTCAACGGCAATCTAATCTACCTGATATGATTGGCCTAACTTTGGATACCCCGTTGATTTTGCCTTTAATCCTTGTTAAAGTTGCTTTCGCCAGAAGACACGAAGGGTCTTGGCTGACTGCCAGCAAAAGGCAGTTGTGGTTGAACGCCGTTTTTCAGTGTTGGTGCCTCGTCGGAAAGTTATAAGTTTTAAGGGCTTTGGTTTGACTCACTGAAAATCGACCCATAATCAATTGTTTCATTAGTCGACTTATGTCGACTGATTGCTTTTATTCACCCTCATTGACCTTGATAATCGAATTTTCTACTTACTTGTGTAAATAGTACTAGTGTTTCATGCTTCAGTAACTTCTTTTCTGATTGGACGAGTAGAAAATTAGTAAAGTATTCCGCTTTATTGACGCTAGTTCATCCAGTACGTTTTAAATGCGGAGAATCATTTCTCATTTAGGTGACGAGGGCTCTGGTGACGTCAAATACCATCTTGGAATGGCCCATGAGCGAATTAACCACGTGACCAATAGGTTGATCCACTTATCCTTGGTTGCAAATCCATCCCATCTGGAAGGTAAAACCAAAAGTATTCATTTACTTTTGCTCATTTTCGTGAGATTGCTGTGTTGTTGTACTTGCTTACTTTTCCTCCTGTCTCGGACAGCGTCAGACGCTAACTGTTGGACGATCCGCCCTGTGACGCTTTGTTGCTGTAACTACTTTGTGCTTGGAGAATTCGCAGTGATCCAACCTTCCTCTGAATTTCTTCGAATTTTTGTCCACTGAATTTGCTGCTTGTTCGAAGCCGCCAAGTAGAGATAATCATTAATCAACATAAAGCGTCTTATCCGTAACAACGTGACCAGTACAACGTGACCAGACCGTAACAACGTTTCTAAAATCTTGGCAAAATTAACTACAATAACTTTTTTCACAACTTACTGTAAGGTACATCTTCCTCACATATCTGCTTCCCCATTAGGCTTGTGTTTCATCAGCATCTGAATTCACACATAGCCTATCCTGGCAGCCCACCCGCACCTTCAAACCACACACGAGAACAATTTCTGCACTTGCCATCGTACCCTCGTCTCAGATTACTCCGATCAAAGTCTGACAACAAGGTTACCAGAAAGAGGATTCTCGACCAACTTTTAATTTCCCGTTGAAAATTCTGGTGACCTTGTCTCTTTAATGCCAAGAAAGTTTTTTTGTGTGAAAAAACAACTTCATTTCATTCCAGCTGTGGATCCAGTGGTGCAAGGCAAGACGCGTGCAGAACAGTACTATAGAGGAGATAGGAATGGGAAGAAGGTTATGTCCATGCTTTTGCACGGTGATGCTGCGTTTTCTGGACAGGTAGATCATGAACTGTTTTTGAGGTGCAAAGATGCTTGTAATAGTAGCGCAATGATCAGAGTGATCTTTAGTTTAAAATGCACACACAAAAACTTTACAACATTTCAAAGGCGAATTAATTGTTTAGTCAACATGGAAAACACATTGACTTTTTACGGGCTTCCTTGATACTTACTTTTTCAGCTGTAATTCTTTGGTCATTAGTATGGCAAGTTTTTATTGACCTAAAAATTCAAAAAAAATTAATTTAAAAATACCAAAAAATTGACTTTATTAACCTAACTAAATTTGGACTGTGTGAAAGCTATTTCTTCAGACTTTTTCAAGATTTTATATTAAAACAAGCATTTTGATAAACGAAAGCGCACAAATTCTCAACTAAATTTGCAAAACAAGTCTATTTGCTATTGCGAAATAAGTCTTGAGTATTGCGATAAACCGTAACATTGGAAGCTAATCTCCTGGCGGACTGGGTAAAGTGCAAAATCAGGATAGTAATGTTGTACTTTGATTTTGAGAAGCTGCTAAGCTTAAGCAAGCGTTTGAACGAACTTTTGCTTGAGTTACCAAAACATTGCTATTGGTTCCATTAGGCCCTTGCCTTAAGTTATCTTTCTTCATAAAATGCACATGAATTAGATTAATGCTTGTGAGTTTTTTCGAAGGATCGGCAAGGCTATAGTCGAGACCAAGATCAATTTGGAGACCTACAGCTCTGATGATAGTAGGATTTAGTGATATTACTGGCTTGTGATAAAGAGATTGAAATGTTACAATTAAATTAGCCCTGCCCACATAGCCTGTATTTACGCACGTAGTTTAATCGTGCTTTTGCAGCCAATGGTAATGTCTGTACCACGTTTTAAAAGCATTAATTTTATCAAAATAGGTTTAAAATTATGATATTTTTTAAAAAAGTTGCAAAATCTCCGAACGCTGCGGACTCCGCCCCCAGACATTCCCAAACATCCCCCAATTGCAGATATCTGGCTACGCGCCTGGCTGTTGCTATTTATGAGTGATGAACTGAAAAATGAGTGGTAATTACAAAAAAATTGACTTAATTGCCGTATAAAAAAATATTGACCTAATGGTAAAATATTGACTTTTTATTGACCAATCGAATTAGGGATATGAAACTGACTCTTTCTATCCAGATTTCTTGCAAAAAAATCACATCATTCCAACTTACTACTAAAAAATTGAATTTAATGAAAAAACTTACCCTAGTCATTGACTATTTGGGACTTTGTTTATTACTTTTCTGCTTTTTAATATATCATTTCATTTGTGCAGGGTGTTGTTTATGAAACATTCCACTTGAGTGATTTGCCTGCCTACACTACGCATGGTACAATTCATATCGTGGTCAACAACCAAATCGGCTTCACCACTGACCCCAGGCATTCAAGGTACCCGCTTTTTTCAACTTGATGGTGTAATATAGAAATAGTAAGGAAGTTTTAAACTGGTTGTTATGACCAACAGTAGTTTATGTTTTTGCTAAAGCCCCTGATCGATCAGTAGTAAGCCTTACTCTATTGAATAGAGCGTCTGCTACTTAATCGGTAGACCTTGGTTCGACTCCCAGTCAGGTCAACTCTATATGACAGTGGTTTTTCAACTTTTCTGTTTGCCTTTCAGACTTAAAAATAAAAGGTGTGGATTTTGTAAAACCCCAATCTTGATTAGCATCTGTTCTCTCGCCAAGATGACTTGGTAAATAAATACTGTACAATTCATCCATACGCAGTTGCCTTTATTGCAATAGTACCAGTATCTATTTACCAGGTATTTACAGATCCTCTCCTTACTGCACTGATGTGGCGATGGTGGTGCGTGCTCCTATCTTTCACGTTAATGCTGATGATGTAGAAGCTGTCATTCACGTCTGTAAGGTAAGCGAATTTCATGAAAAATAAGGACATCAAACATACAGCATCTCGCTTTATGGTTAGTTGAAAATATCCACCTCGTAAATTTTAGATGTGAGTGCAGTACAACAGAATATTACACTTAGGAGAGAAATGGGTATTTTTGCACAATTTAAAGTGTAAGCTCTTGGGTGTTTCATTTTCACCATTTTTGAAATTGAAAATGCTTAGGGTCGTATCTGATAGAGTTTTTGACGCTGATTTCGAATGTGTAATTTTTATTTCGCTATGACGTCATTTTGAGGTTGCAGCACGCGTTCGAAATTCTGGCAGAGCATGATTTCGGGAATTTCCCGTATCTCGTCAACGGTACGAGATAGCGCGTCGAGACTGGTGTCAAAATGCGCAGAAGGGTCAATTTCCTATACCCTCTCAATACAACTTTTAAGTGTATCTTGAACAGAAAAAAAATTAGCAAATAGCACATTTATCATGCAATTTTGATTTTCAAAACGCAAAGGCATTATGGCATTCGCTGTAATTACACGCAAAACGTAGTTTGTACGTAAGTTCACGTAAGGAAAGAAAAGTCAATCAGCCTTGTCTAACTCCATATTACATAATAATGCGCGCAAGCGCATGTCAGTTTTATTCATTTGTGATGGTTCATCTCCAATTTTGTCATTCACCATATTCTTCAGCCTCCCAATTCTGCGTTCGTTTGATCTGTTGTTGTTGTGGATAGTTTTCCAAAACTGTGGAGAAATTCGGCTATACGAAATACATGGAGCTTTTTTACTTTGAGTAGTGAAGAAATGTTTTAGTCGAGTAGTTCTATCCATCAAGTGTGATTTGATGTCAACGGTATCAGGAAGCATGCAAACTTTGACGGCCTCCATGCTATAAAGAGGAGTTTCTCCGTGCACACTTAAAGCAACATTTTTTTGGCTTAGCCAGCGTGTTGGGTGTTTTAAAAAGTATTTCAGTGCTACATCCACTATTTCTGGGTCAACGTCTCGATATGCCAAAAGGATATCTCTTTGGAATAGCGTGAGAAAAGGCCCTTCCGATGCTGTTGGCTTTAAATGGATAAGCGTAAAAGATGGCAAGTAAACGCATATAACATACGAGGCAATTTTGAACAATTTTTTTTTGGTCAACTCCAAAATTACCTAATCCAAAAATTAACAACCTTAAATAGCCACTAGCTGTTGTGATCCATCTGGAATGTGAAATTTCTTCTTGTCTGTACCAAAAGATATTTCAAATTATCTGGCACATCCCAAACCAAAGAAGAAGCCAATACCAGCAAACACAAGTGTTCATTTCTGAAACTGCCATCTAGAAAACCTTTGGCTTTTTGTTCCGAAAACCCCTCCACCATATTGGTAATCGGTACTGGAATACTCTGACGAGAAAGAATGTTGTTAATGTCGGGTTTGTTGATGCTTTTAATGCAGTTAAGCAAAGCACTGTCTTGCATTGCTCCTCGACCTTTTGTTTTTTCTTTGATTGTTAATATAACATGCGAAAAATAAATTTCGTTAACATGAAACATGCACTCCAGCACATGGATATCGTGCCAACGTTTTCATTGAAAAAAAATCTACTAGCCTCTTATTCACTCCGGACTTTTTACCACTATTAAGGGATGTTGTGTAAGCCATTATCGAAAAAACATTGCTTATACATGGACCGTAAACTTCATTTACAATGGCATTAAAAACTGTTTGCGCAGTGACTGATACACCTGCAGGAAACGATTTCACGGCCATAATTTGCTCATCAATTTTCTCACGCTTCTCTGATCAATAAGAAATGGCCATTCGATTTCCAAAATGCGATCTTCCCACGGACAAACGCATGCAAGCTTTCCATTAAACGCTTGGGTATTTTCTGTAATTTTACTCTTGCATTTACATATATCGAACAAATCATTCATCCATTCTTCGTTAACTTCACCGCTTTTTTTAGTTTTTGCTCTTTTCTTTACTGCTTCAAATTTGGAAATAATGTTTTTCAATTTTGTTTGTATTTTGATCGAGCCAATAACAAAAAGGTTTGCTGTTTTCCATATTTTGATTACGTCATTGACTGTGTCATCTTTTAAGTCATTGAAATAATTATGGTCATTTCTTCAAAAATTTCGGGTCAGTGTTGGAATAAAATTTGCGCAATAAATAGTAATGACTAATCACATCAACGTTCAACGGTAATTCGCTTTTCTGTAGCTTTCTACATTTTATCATAACATCAGCAGAATCTGATCTTTTAACCGCCGTCATTCTCTCAGCTATCCTTGATTTAAATAAAGAGTGGAACTGATACAACATGATAGAGTGGACTTTGGACATGGGAGCTCCCATTAGCCCGAAATAAACTTTCTATTGGAAGTAACACCGGCATTATCACCACGATTTGATAATAGAGTAAGCATTGAAATCAATTAGTACAGAAGATCAAAGCTTTGCTAGAACACAATTCACCCTCATTCCTCAGTTTTAACTGCAGTGGTAGCAACAGATCAAACGCTTATTTATTACTTAATATGTAGTTAGACAAGGCTGATTGACTTTTCTTTCCTTATGTAAACTTACGTACAAACTACGTTTTGCATGTGATTACAGCGAATGCCATAATGCCTTTGCGTGTTGAAAATCAAAATTGCATGATAAATGTGCTATTTGCTAATAACTTTTTTTCTGTTCAAGATACACTTAAAAGTTGTATTGAGAGGGTATAGGAAATCGACCCTTCTGCGCATTTTGACACCAGTCTCGACGCGCTATCTCGTACCGTTGCCGAGATACGGGAAATTTCCGAAATCGTGCTCTGCCAGAGTTTCGAACGCATGCTGCAACCTCAAAATGACGTCATAGAGAAATAAACATTACATATTCGAAATCAGCGTCAAAAACTCTATCAGATACGACCCCAAGCATTTTCAATTTCAAAAATGGTGAAAAAATGAAACACCCTAGTAAGTACGCTATCACCATACGGGCAGCCGTTGCTGATGGCATCCATCGGTCGACTCTTACTAGGTGGGCGGCTTTTCGATTCTGTTTTAGAAAAGCACTGTAGAGTGTACACTTGCAGCAAGCACTTTATTGCTATTGGCTACTATAGTCTGACCAATAATGTTGCTCAAGTAAAAGTGTTGGTTGGATAATATAAGCCTAGGTTTCTCCTGTTTTCACAAAATTTCGTAAGGTAGCAATACTTGGATATGCTTTCAGGTTGCCGCAGAATGGCGAATGAAGTTTGGCAAAGACGTTGTCATTGATCTGGTCTGCTACAGAAAAAATGGACATAACGAGGTACTCCCAGACGTAAAGTGTAGGCCTAAATCAGAAGCTTTGCCTTATTTCTGATTGTAAAATTATCCTACAGTATTTCCTCTTTAGTTAATGACTAAATCATGAGCATAGCTCTGCAATTAGTGCAAACCAGTTAATACAGTAGTAGTTCGGGCACAGGTAATTATGGCTAGCCTGAATGAGGCGATTGATGTTGAATTGATTACTCAAGGTAAAAAATATCAAGCTAATCATAGCTCCTCTGAATGTATACGAGGTATATAGATTTAGTCTTGTATTTCTACCTGAGATGCTGCTGACTTCTATACTGAGGTATAGAAAACACAAATAGCAGATAAACTTACCGGTATGCAATAAAGCATTTTACATTGTAAAGAAAAAATAAAATAAAATAATAATAATATGAATATGAATTTAACTGAGTTTTAAAAATCCACCATGTTTGCAGCTAAACTCTTTAATTTTGGACCCTTTTTAGTACTTTGATTACTTTTGATTGTTAGTCCTTTTGTGGTGGTGTCATTTAGTCTTCTGATGATGTGCAGTTGGTGCACCAACTAGCTGACTTGCCGATGTTTTACATGGATGGAGATGTCTTCTGTTTTACAAGGTTGACGTTGCTGCAACCAGGACCCAAATTTACCCTTGAATACTGTTTGGGAAGTTTGTCTACGTAGAGTAGTAAAAGTAATATTTTCTGCATAAAATGTGACTTTAAAACAAAATAAGACAATCGACTTGGATGGTCATTGCTTTTTGTTTCGTTTTTTGTCAAAAGAATCAAATCAAATCAATCCGGTAGTCAAAAAGATACAAAATAAAAACACAAAAGCTTTCCATGGGTAGCGTTTACTTAAGTTGGGGTTAGACATAAGTAGTTTAGTGATCAACAATGCTAACAACATGCAATTTAGAAAAAAAATTGGTCTGCAAGCTACCATAATTTTATTACTCTCTGAGGTTTAAATTTATATTGATTGTAGATGGACGAGCCCATGTTTACCCAACCCCTGATGTACCAAAAAATCCGAAAACATAACAACGTATTTAAACTTTATTCGGACAAGCTGCTCAACGAAAAATTAGTCAAAGAAGAAGACATTAATGTAAGAAAGTTGCTTGTTTGTGATACATTATAGTAATAGCAGAAGGCTAATAAAATTAAATTTAATAATTAACTGTGATTAAACAATATGTTTAAGACAACAAGAGAAATTTATGCGTGCAATTTTGAGTTATTGCAAGACATGGGAGAGATGTATCAGTTGCGTAAAGAGTGCAGGCAGCTTTGATAACTGGATGCAAGTGCAGTAACTTATTGTCCGTAAAAAGTTTTTTAGTTTGTGGGTCTTAAAAACTTGCTGCTTAAGCCATTTATCTTATTTATTGCTGACGTTTCGAACACAGACGCATCTCATAGCTTTAACAATGAGTTAAGTTAGTACTCGAAACATCAGCAACAGATAGAAAGATTATGTTCTGTAGCTTTTTCTTTTGCTTCATTACTTTAAAAATCATTCTGCATCCCAACTTTTTCGTCACTTTAGTACAAAGTCGAAGAATACGATAAGATATGTGAAGACGCTTTGGAATCATCGAAGTCAATAAAAGAGTTGAACTTTCGGGCTTGGTTGGACTCCCCTTGGAAAGGATTTTTCGTTGATCGATATGGCAAAGTGGAGCTGAAAATGAGAAAGGACACAGGAATTGAGGAAAAGAATCTTGCTCATATTGGAAGTGTAAGAAAATAGAAATATGTATTTTGACTCTCACAAGGATAAGTTATTCTATTCGGATTTTCACTTGTCAAATTTGTAAAATTTATGTTCACACTTGAAGTTTTTTCACTTTTCTCATTATTTTGTTTGGTTCGTTTTTACCTCATCCACGATTTTGTAAAATTTTTCTCGTTGTTTGTTGAAGATGTTCTAACTTTTTCAAGACGGTATTTTCTACATATCTCAAATAATTTTCAGCTTTTTAGAACATTGACAAAGGGGAGGTCTGAGGTTTAAATCTCGGCCTGGTCAAATCGGACACAGTGTTGCCAACGGCTCGCCACCGCTGCGACATTTCTTCGAAAGGAGCTGCGTTGCCCCGGCGCAATGATGCTGAGATGGTCCCCGCAAACTCGTTACACGCTTCGGCGTAATACAGCTAGTATAATTAAAGATTTGATTTGATTTAGAACACTGACTTAATAAATTTGTATCTTCCACTTCCAGGTGTTTTCGCAGCAATCTGACGTCAAAATTCACGCCGGTTTGAAAAGAGTTTTGAAGGGCCGGAAGGAAATGATCGAAGAACGAAAAGTAGACTGGGCGCTGGCGGAAGCCATGGCGTTCGGATCGCTCTTGATGGAAGGGCATCATGTCAGACTAAGTGGACAAGACGTAGAGAGAGGAACTTTCAGGTAGAGAAATATTTTTTTTCCTTCGACTGGCATTATGGCATTTTGGAATATTGATTCGCTTTACTGTAACAGTTATAGAAGCTTTGTTGAAGTTAAGCTTGGTTGGAATTTTATGAAAGTTTTCCGCTGGTCATGGTAAGGAAACTTTAATTTATTTGTCAGGTAAGCTCTATAGGTCTAAGAAATTTTCACCGTTATCCAATGTGCCATGAATGAACAAGAAATAATTCCTTTCTATCTTAAAAAATAAAACAGTATGATGTATGCTTGATTGCTTATCTTAAACCGTTTTGTTAAGCTTTTGAAGTCACTTTTTTCATTTTAGTCACCGCCATCATGTGTTACATGACCAGTCTGTCGACAAGAAGTTTTATGTTCCGCTCAACGATCTCTCCTCTGAGCAAGCGCATTATACTGTGTGCAACAGCTCCTTGTCCGAGTACGGTGTATTAGGTAAGCTTGGTTTGGGAAAGAGTTGACGCTGGATTTTTGCAGATTATGGTATTTTCATGAAAAACATACATTTTGGCATAAAGTATTAACATAAAGCGAGCAACATATAAGGCCTAGCACGTAAAAGCGTCGTTGCGTTGAATTTCACAATGAAAAGCATGGGTTTAATTTTTTTCAACTCGACCCCAACTTTCCGCTGCAAAGTTTTGATTTACTGGATATAGCATGCCTTAGATCCGCTTCGACAAATTTCATGTCTCATCAGTTGGGCTTGGTGGGACAAAACAGCTGAAAAGGATATTACTGTAGCATATAAACAGGGATGGTATGTCGACCATTGTCCGTTTTTCGTGAAAACATCTAGTATTCCGAGTTGCTACGTGGTGTTTTCTTAAAGAATGATTGAATAAATGACAAAAGACAGGATGTTTCTTGTTTCTAGCAGCAGGATATGTGTCTATGTTCAACCATTGGCGAATGTCTGTACCTTTTTCTGGCGAATAACAATACCAACAGTCCAACATTGATTCTTTGTTAAGGTTTTGAACTTGGTTATTCGATGCCTGAACCTCATTCTCTTGTTGTGTGGGAGGCCCAGTTTGGAGATTTCAACAATACAGCGCAATGCATTATCGACCAGTTCATTTCAAGTGGACAAGCAAAATGGATCCGTATGAGCGGATTAGTGCTGCTGCTACCCCACGGTTACGAAGGAATGGTAGGATTTGATGTAGCTAGGTTGGCGGTCTTTGTTTCACAAAGATTTAAGCTCTGGATTTGCTGTATTTTTAGCTGGTACAAATGGTTTTTTTATGCAACATGGCTGCGAGAGTTATACGCCATTTCTTTACTGCTTTTAACCATATCTCATTGCTTGTAAGAAGCGCTGTAGGCTTTCTTTACGGCATATAATTCTGCGTTGCGGCCTCAGACAATGCAACAAATATAATTTACTAGCAGCCAATGCGGGTGAAAATTCGTGCAAATTAAAGTGCATAAAATTATAAAAATTGACATTGACTTAACTGTCGCTCTCTTGTGAATGATCTTAGAATTACATTTTTAATTCCAAAGCTTTTGATTTAGCACTAAACAACTTAAACGTAAATATTTCACAGGGTCCAGAGCATTCATCTGCCAGACCAGAACGCTTTCTACAAATGCAGAACGACGACCCTGATTTCTTTCCTAAAATCGCATCTAGTGATTTCGTTTTGGAGCAGTTACAGGATGCCAACTGGATCATTGCTAATTTGACAACTCCGGCTAACTTATGTCACATCCTACGCCGTCAAATGGCGCTTCCTTTCAGAAAACCAGTAAGCGAAGAAATTTAAAAGGATTTTATTATTTTGATATTTTTTTTCTGTTTAAGTATTTGCAGTTTATGCTATGTATGTTTTGTTATAAGTGCTTAGTTCGTATCAACAAGACATAAAAAACATCCAGAATAAAATGAAAACATTCCTAGATTGATCAGTTACGGAATATGAAATAGCATTTAGATTTGTCAATAAGTGTTGCTGAAGCTATGTCAGTATTTACATAAATTTTTTGCTTTGTGGAATTGACCAGTTTGTTAAAAGCCCAAGTTTGATAGAACTATTAGCTTCGTGGTATAGCTGATTTGCAAAAGTAAAGAATGAATGACGTTACATGCGTTATATCGCAGAGTAATGGAAACTTATTGTACTAACGACGATGACTGATTGTCGAACATTTAGTCATTTTCCAGTAACTGTACCGATATTGGAATGGATAGACAAGTGTTTCAACTCTCAATTTTTTCTGTTTAGTTTCGGTAGTGATGTTATTTTCAGCAACCATGTTGCTATACAACTCCGAAACACCACTTCGTTGATTACATTACTTGGCTATTTCAAGCTAGGCTAACTTCATCTTTTTTTATTGACCTTTATCGAACGTTTTCGTCGTTTTACTGATCGTAAAAAATATACTGATCCTAAAATGACAGTTTAAGGCCAGATATAGTTACTAGTCCAAATTATTTATATGTTGAAAAAAAAATATGAAGCTATGTTTCAGTTTATGTGAAAGTGATATTAGTGTGTTTATTTTACCGTATTCTGCTTAAAACTACATTAATTTGGTATTTAGTTAATCATCTTCACGCCGAAATCTCTCTTACGCCACCCTCTGGCCAAATCATCATTTGACGACATGCTACCTGGTACGGAATTTCAGCGACTTATACCAGACTCCGGCCCCGCTTCTGAGAATCCTGACACTACCAGACGTGTCATCTTTTGCACAGGAAAAATCTACTATGACTTGCTGAAGGAGAGAGCAGATAGAAATCTCATCAGCGATGTTGCCATCAACAGAATTGAACAGGTAATAATTGGAAATAATCTCGGAATCCTTTTTGAGAGAAGCAATACTCTTTCCTGGGACTTTTTTATCCACTCGGACACTCTTGTCTACTTTCTGTATATTTTGGTCGCTGCTATAACGCGAAAACCTTATGCCCTCGCAGTTGCCTGTCGATGCTCCGCTCTGAGATATTGTCATTTTTTGACGTACGTCATTGACGTACGACGTACGACGTACGTCAAAAAATCATTTTGTTCTAAGAAAAACTAATGAAATTTTTAGATCGCTCCATTTCCTTTCGACCTCGTGCACGCAGAATTGAACAAATATCCGAACGCGGATGTTCACTGGACGCAAGAAGAACATAAAAACATGGGCTTTTACGATTACTGCAAACCACGGATTCGAACAGCTAGTCAGTGGACAAGAAGAGTGCAGTAAGTTGTCGTCGATTTTCAGTTTTATTTTGTAGTAGATTGATATTCTTGTCATTACCAAACCAAACAGCGCAGTGCTATTTAGTGGAAAACTTCTTGTGCTTTCAAAAAACGTTTAAGAGTAAGTTATGTGTGGTGTCTTCGACAGCGTATCCAGAATTGTGTTTAAAGGAAGAGAATGCGAATGAGGAAAAAGTCTATCTGTGTGATCTTAATCTGGGCAAATTTGAAGCCTTTACCAACCTATTACTCACTGCTCATAAATGCTGTTGAAGCTCGAGCGGCTTATGAGGAGGAGGCGAATATCCCCGCTGCCTCTGTCACTTGCAGCTTAAAAGAATTAGCCGTTTCAGAATGATTGCTTCTTGAGCTGTTATAGCTAATTGGTCTATCACCGAAATATTCCAAGCTATATAACCTAAAAAGGCATTACGTTGAGAGCCCAATGTTTTATAGTGCAAACTAAAGCTGAAAACGAAGGGACTCAAAAACATAACGACTAAGGAATGTTTTTAGCTACACTGGTCGCGCGCCTGAAGCTGCACCTGCCGCTGGCTCCAAATCTCAACATACGAAACAGTTACGTAAACTTCTAGATGATGCTTTCCGAAAACTGTGAAGAGAGTGGTGCAAATAAAATAGTGCCAAACGTCAATCGTGTAATCAGCACATGCTGTGGCTGCACATAGTCGTAGCTTTCTATTATATGTTTATTACATTTGTTATTTAACTGCCTCTGCGCGAAATACAGTTTCTGTATATACGATGTGCTCCATTGCGTAACGGTGAAAATACTGGTATTGTGACAATTTAAATTTAGCAAGCCCATCCCTTAATGTTACGGATGGTGACCAATCTGTGGCCGAGTGAGAGAGATTAAACCATCTACTACTGAGCAAACCTGACAAGTTTAACCAAAGACTTAAAATTGGTATTTGCAGTTTTCCTGCATGACATTCCGCAAAAAAAGGGACGGTATGAAGCCTCCCCCATGTGTGGTAGGTAGACTGGTAGTCGGACGGTTGACCTTAAAACCTAATGGTCCCTTTGCTGCTTCCTGGCCGATTAAAGGTAGTGGTTACAGACACTTGTACAGCTAAAATCACTGAAACTTCAAGTGAGACCGCGTAATAAAAATCAATTTATTGAGCTTCATATCAACACAATAAGATACATTTGCTTTCTAATTTGCAGAACAGCTTCGAGAAACGTTGTTGTCAGTCGCTTTCATAAATCCTCCGACTTATGTGAGAAGATAACCGCTGCAAAAACGAAAAGTATGAAATTAAAAGATTGAAATCACGGACGCGCATTAACGCAATTCCACAGGTTTTTGCGATGACAATGGATTGATTCAAGTCTTTTTCGTTGTCAAAAACCAAAATTTGTTTTTCGCGGCAACAACTTGAATTAACTTCAAAGTTGACTAAGTTTTGTTAAATGTGTTTTTTAAATTCGAAAAGCATCGATGTTTGGAGACGGCTCTCATTTTGTTTATTAAAAAGTCATTAAAGGGAAAGGCCGGCCAAAGAAGCAGGTTAGAGGCTTGTACCAGAGTTTCAGGGTAGAGACTACGCAAATGATTCACCTTACTCAAAAATTTCAGGCAGTTGAAGTCATCCGAAATAAGCTAAAGAGGCATAATACTTCATGCAAATTTTTGATGAACGCTTTAAAATCGCAGACGCGAAATTTTTAGTCGAAGCAAACAAAAACCAACGTTTTTTAGAAGTCCATGCACTGTTGGAATCAATGGTCTTTTGACAATGCTACAGGAGTGCTACAAAACAAACTGGAGCACAAGTCTTCGCGATCATTAGTGGTATCGTACTACAGTCAGAGGTGGGCACTTGCGCCGCGATAATTGTGGCACAACTATTTAGCTTACGATAGCGCTTGCGCCGCAAAGTAATTAAGCAATTTTGAGCGCAATCGCAAATCAATTAGATTAGGAATGATTGTATTTCAACCAAACGTGATTAAAGTTAAGAAAAAACATTTACCAGGTACATAGGCGTAGCCAGGATTTTTAGTTGGCGGGGAGGGCCAAACCACAAATCACACGCAATGGCGTTATAAAAATTTTTCGAAAAGAGGGACTTTTTATGGGACAAAGATTGATCGTAAAATGGAGGATCAGAAGTCAGGGCGTGGGTTGGCATGTAATCAGGATTTTGCTGAAGAGAAAGGACTTGAACCAAAAGTTAAAATTTTTTTTCAAAATTGTCTAAGTTGGGAAACGTGATGAGCAAATTTCTTTAACCCGAACGCTGGGCGATTTTTTATAATTTTTTGGGAAAAAAATAGCTATTTTAATACCATTTGGAACATATTTCACACGTTTTTAAAGCCTTTTGAAATAACTAAATATTTAAGATATGAAAGCCAATTGAAAAAATCAAACTGGTATGCCTTCCCTTTACTTACAGATCAAGTCCAAAACACGTTTAAAATCCTGAATTTGGGGGTTAAATTTTGCAAGTGACTTGGCCCAGGTGGAAGAAGCAAGGTACATTGGCTACAGCAAAATTTTTAGCAGTAAATAATCACTCGAGTATTTGCTTTGGAGATTGTTGCTTTGTCAGTACGTGTTCCACTAGGGGGCCCAGGCTCCTCAATTCAAATTCAATAATCTGTTCAATTAGCATTTACCCAGCTAATTTTTTTTTCAAAAGTATTTTTTCGCGTATTGTGATTTGAAATTATGTGCAATAAACAGCTACTAAGTAGCCATGTTATTGTATTAAGTTTACAAAATTTTTTAGATTTTTTAGCGTGCTCCATTCGTCAGAGAGTGATGCTAATTGCTCCAGAAGCACAAAATATTTATCGAGTCTTGTAAAGCCGGGCTGCCCAAACCGTGGCCCGCGGGCCACATTTAGCCCGCAAGCTCTTTTGTGTGCCCTGCAAGGTCTTTTTGCGAAGTTGAATTTCTCACGGAAAGGCATACCATTTTGTTGCAAGTAAAAACCGGAACGGTCTAAACCAAAGCTTCTTCGATTTGGTTTTCCCGAAATCAGTTCGGATTTGCGGCGAAGACTTTTTTTTAGGTCTTCACCTACTTTTGGGGACAGATTCCTGAAATACTGGCCGAAGTGAGCACCGATTTCGTACAGGATACTTGCAACTAATTGGAATTTAACCTTGCTGAAAATGCATGTGGTCCACAATAACTTTTCTACCGTAAATGTGGCCCGTACCAATAAAAAGATTGAACAGGCCTGTTGTAAAGAATTTCCTAGACGAGCCTTAAGAAAAAAACAGTGACGGCAAACTCCGAAGTCGTTCGCTTACCACCACATGATGACTTCATTAGTGAAATTCTTCAACACCCCGCTTTCTTTAAGTGCGGGTGTTGAGAGTATTTTTTCGTTAGGTTTAAAAACATTCTTCGCATAAAGAGGTTAAGCGATGCACGTTTTTAAATCCTTGTGTTTTCTAAAAGAAATCAATAATCTTTTGTTAACTAATTTGGTAGGGTACATAATTTGTTTTGAATATTGGTTTTGTACTGCAGCCTAGCGCAGTTTGAGCAGGGAGTCAATTAGAATGATACTTTTCAAAACGTCACACTTGCACTGGGGGCGCAATTATTTTTTTGAGCTTGTGGAAAACGCTTGCGGCGCAAGATTTTCAGAGTAGTTGTACGTGCGCTTGCGGCGCAACTTTTATGACTTGCGCTGCCCACATCTGGCTACAGTACACACATTAAACAACCACTACAAAGAACATGGCTACTTCAATTTAGTCCAACTTTAGGCATAATGGTACAATTTAGAAAAGCTGTTGAGATAAATACGCAAATTACTAGTGACATCATGGTTCAGTTGGTGAAGCATTACAGTGCTGTTCATATTTCAGAGACCCCTGCGAAAATTGGCATGTTTGATGTTTGCCGCCAGTTTTTTGCTACCCATGTTGGTTAAAGGTGGGAAAGTTATATATCAATGTAAAGGGTATCTCTTCAGCATATCATCAGGAATACATTTTTGAAAAAAAAAGTTAAATTGGGCGGATGTTACCGCTTGAAACGCCACCTAGTGCTAGTTTTACAAAATTAACTTCTACCATGAATAACAATATTACAAATTATTTTCTCATTCAAACTGGCATTTTTAAAAAATAGTGTCGCTACTCATGCCCAATGTTATAATGTGTGGTCACACCACGATCACGCCACCGTTGTGCTATTGTGACGTCATAAACATAGCAGTTTCTCCGGACCCTGTTAGAAGAGGATCATCCTCATTTTCTACAGACATCATGGGGTTTAAAGCAATATGTGCAGAGAAAAGAGGGATAATAATTTATCTCCACAAGCAAGGAAAGTCTATTAAGTTTATTGCAAAGGAATGTGGATTATCTCGAACAGGTGTAAGAGGTGTGTTGAAACGCTGGAAGGAGACAGGAGAGTCGAAATGCAAACCTCGGCCAGGGAGAACTCGTAAGTCCACCACAAGAACGGACAGAACTCTCGTCAGGCTTTCATTGTCAAACAGGAAGTTGACATCAGCAAACTATCCAGGGACCTAAGGGAAAGCACTGGTACAAAATTATCTGCTCCAACAGTAAGAAGAAGGCTTTTAGAAAATGGTCTTAGAGGTTGCAAGGCTATATGTAAGCCGTTGCTCTCAGATAAACAAAGAAAGCGCCGTTTGGAGTGGGCTCGCTCTCATGTCCACTGGCCTGTGGAAAAATGGCATAGGGTATTGTTTAGTGACGAGTCCACTTTTACGGTAAATAATCATGCTGGGAACAACTATGTGAGGAGACGGCCCAAAGAGCAATATCGCCCATATTGCATCTCTCCAACCATCAAACATCCACAGTCCATCATGGTGTGGGGATGCATGGCTGCAAATGGTGTCGGGAGGCTTGAGGTAGTGTCTGGTATGATGAATGGCACAAAATATATTGATGTGCTAGAAAGAAAAATGTTACCAAGTGCCCGCTCGTTATTTTCCGACAATCAGTGGATCTTTCAAGATGATAATGCGCCATGCCATCGTGCTAAGAAGGTCCAGAAGTGGTATGAATCCCATCAGGTGGAGAGAATGGAATGGCCGGCCCAATCGCCAGACTTGAATCCAATTGAAAATTTGTGGTACAGGATAAGTTGCATTATTTCCAAAAACAAACCCAAAACAAAGAGGGAGCTAATTGAACAAGTTATTGCAGCTTGGTTTAGAGTAATTTCTCCTGAAGAATTGACAAAACTTGTAGATTCACTCCCCCAAAGATGCAAGATGGTGATTGAAAATAAAGGATGGCCAACAAAATATTAAAGATACTTGTGTGTTTTGTATTCCGCAACATAAACGGCCTTTTTCAAGGCCACCCACGTTTGTAAAAGAGTTACTAAAGTGATATCTCATATCACTAATGTTTTCAGTAAGGCTACAAACATTCATTCTGAATCGTAATTGGATAGCTAGTAATAAGGTCCACGATGTGTATAAGGGTTGCGATGTGGCAACCCTGCATTAAACTTTGCAGAAAGTGAGTTTTACAAACAACTAGAGTTTTTTTGCATAAATCTTACCCTTTGGGGCGTTAGGACGTAAAAGTATTTAATTAATAGCATTTTTTTGGCTTAAAGACCCAATAATTTCAAGACCCTACTAAATTCACGGAAAATTGATGTATTTGTGACGTCACAATGACCGAACGAAAACGACATAGTAGCATGATCCCAAATTATAACATTGGGCATGAGTAGCGACACTATTTTTTAAAAATGCCAGTTTGAATGAGAAAATAATTTGTAATATTGTTATTCATGGTAGAAGTTAATTTTGTAAAACTAGCACTAGGTGGCGTTTCAAGCGGTAACATCCGCCCAATTTAACTTTTTTTTTCAAAAATGTATTCCTGATGATATGCTGAAGAGATACCCTTTACATTGATATATAACTTTCCCACCTTTAACCAACATAGGTAGCAAAAAACTGGCGGCAAACATCAAACATACCAATTATCACAGGGGTGTCTCTGAAATATGAACAGCACTGTAAGAGATTGGGGAGATGGTCGCTGGCTTCCGGTTCGCTCTTGAACTCGCAATGCGTCGTTGCGTCCTTGTAAAGCAACATTTTATTTCTGGGACTGAGCAATCAACCTACCATGGTGTTCCAGCTTGACGAGATTGCAAATCGAACTTCAAAATGGGTGTTTTCCCTTAGTATGAAGAGAGCCTGGTTTATATACAGGATGGCCCACTTAAAAGTAGCCCGGAAAACGTTGTAGAGAAGAGGAACATTCTTTTATTGTTTAAATTAACTGTAGCATTGTTTAAATAATCTGTAGTGTTACAAAAGATTCTGGAAGTGCTCCCCAGTTGAAATCTATGCATCTGTGATCTTATAGAAGATGCTGAAAGTGCTCCCAGTTGACATCGATTTAATTTTCTGGGCTACTTTTAAGTGGGCCACCCTGTACAAATCAAATCAATTACTGTTACTACGTACGGTAATTTCATTCTCATGAAGACTCTACTCATTCCAAAGCTAATCAAGATAGCAACTCCGGCTATAAACAACAACAGTGAGCGATTCAGTTTCGGAATATTTGCAGCGTTTGACTTGTCCAAAATTATAAATCCCAAACCACCAAGAGAGAAAAGAAATGAAGCAGCCAATCCTTCCATAATGTATTGTCCATTTACCCTTAAAAATAATGCAATTGTACATACTGACAAGCTAACCGATTAAGTCCTAGGAAGTGCAGTTAGATACAAAGAAACATAAGAAAAAGCTTACATCGGTGCAATAAGAAGGGTCAGCTTTCAGTGAACATCTTGTAAATTTTCAGTAACAAAACTTATAGCTGTTGAAGTCTCAGTGGCTTAAATGCACTCCAAGTTTTAGGTCGCATATCAGACGAATTGTACTCGTTCTCTGCTGCTAATTTGACACAAACCATAACCTTTGACCATTTTGTAGCAAACCCAGCAATAACTGTCATTTCCCCAAATTAAATTTTTGGCGAATTTTGTAGACATTACATCATAGATACGTGCAAATCAAGAAAAGCAAAACTTATTAAGCCGAAATGTCAGGATTGAAATCGAGAAACATACATACATCAAACTCTACTACTTCAACATACATTAGAGTAGAATTTACCTGTATGCTAAAAATGCTACTGGTTTGGCATTTCCTCGGTCATCCACTGTTTGTCCTACACTAGGTGGTTCCACAATAACGTCATAAATAATACCTATCAATAAAAAATTGACTTTTAATAGTTTTGGAAAAACTTTACTTTATACCAAAGTCTACATCCTGTACATGTCTATTGTTGTCCACCATTGGACCAGTGGCGATTGAGCTATAAAATGTTACTTTTAAAAAAGAAATTCAATTTCTCAGTTTTTGACCAAGAAACATGACATTTTACTTGAGGTTTTATTGCATTGCTTGGTCAAAACAAGGATACGCAAAAGAAAATGAACCACCACAAACATACAATAACATTGTAAAAAGGATACTAGAAGCAATCATAGCCACTAGACTTTAATGCACATAAGGCTTTAATGCAATCATAGCTACTAGACTTTGATGTCACATTTGAATAACCTGTATACGGTAGGGTGTTTATCATTTAGACTTTGATTGAGCTTAAAACTGCAATCTTGTTTATGACATTTGGAATTTAACTCATTGCCTATACACAATTGCACATTTCCTATTAAACTAATTCACAACCCTTGCATAAGAGAGCAATTTTGTTTGCATTTTATCATGTCAACTACGAAAGTCAAAAAAACTTACCTGCAGTTACAAGAAAATAAGAAATCATCACACAAGAAAATACAAACATGGTTGAAGGTTTATGTAACCAATTTGGCTTTTTGATCTTGATGTTAGGACATAACAACACTTTAAATGGTAGTCGATAAAATGATTCCATTTTCTTGCAAATCAAGTTTTAATCTAATACTGGTAGTCTCTATCACAAAAATTTTATTAAACAAATCGGAAACTAAAAAATTATAGTCAAGAAATTATTCCTAAATAACATGACTTATTTACATTAGTAAGTCTTGATGAAAAAGTTTCAGTTGATTCAAATTACACAAAGCTTGATGCCTGGCTATTGTAAGAGTATTAGCCCAAACCCAGGCCTAAGAAATTGGATATAATTTTGGATTACATTAAACCAGTACTTAAATTGTAAAATTTTGCATGGGGGGACGCTTTTGCAGCCCTGACCAAATGCATTTGGAAAGCGAAAGTACTTCAGAGAAGATTACGTAACTTTGCCGCCAAAATTGAATGAACACCAAAAAAAGGGTCTTCACCGAAAATTTAAGCGGTTTTACGCCAAGATTAGGTAAAGAATGAGGTCTTTTTCGTCTGATCATCCAACACTAAAATCTCGATGGGGGGATGCTAACTCTTGATGGGGGGACGTGTCCCCCTACGTTCCCCCTACAATTTAAGTACTGCATCAAACTAAAAGAATAAACAGAAGGAAATCGATTCTGAAACAGTACCTGTCTTACACTGTTAATCTTAGGTTTGATTGTGCTTTTGTCTCTGGATACTGTTTATAGCTTATCAAAAAATAAAGATATGGCAATACTGGTACTAAAATAAAGTTATGTGCAGATACCAGCAGTTTAGGTTTGTTTTAATTCATAGCATGTACACTGTAGAATCTGCAATTGTATTATATATAAACTAACACTTGCATTTTTTATGTGTCTTGGGGAGAGATTAGTGTGTAGTTGTGTTTATACCTTTGAACTGCTGGATTGATGTTTTTTGAGTCTGTTAATGAATAAATCATAAGAAAGCAAAAGATCTAGCCAATACTGACACAATCTGAGATTACAGTTTTAGACTAGTTTATGCATTGGCAAATTGGTTACATTGCATCACACCATACTGGTAAAGTAAGTCTGGTTATGTCATATGCCTCCAGAGATCTGAAGACTTCAGCTGGTAACAAAAAAAAATGTTGACAATAATTTAGAAAGTGGCAGGCGTTACGTTATGTAACGCCCATAAAAAGTATAAAGCAAAGAATGAGCACTTGATTGCTCATTTACTCTTTTTTATCTTTTAAATTATCATTAGGGTTTGATTTTGAGTTAGGATTAACATTAGGGTTAGAGTTGGGGTTATGTTTAGGATTGGGGTTAGAATAGCGATTTTTTTATTCTTACATAACGTAACAGCAGCCTATGCCAATAATTTAATTGTGATGTTTTGACATTTGCAGGCCAGAATTTTAATGCTTAATCATTTTGTGTACTGTCAGCCATAAATGTTACCAGCGCAGAAGCCTAAAGAAAAACATCAGAACGGTAATTCTGAATTACGTCGATGATGGGTGATTTTGGCAATATTCAGAAAAATAGGCATTTTGATAATCTGTCAACTGTTCGTAGAGCCATTAGAAAAAACTATACTGCTAGAATTTTTTGCAGTGCTTATTTAGTGTTTAAACCCTTTGCGGTCCAAGTGCAGCCCTGGGATGAAAAATAACTTTATATAAAATGGTTCTTAATCATCCTTGGGATGATATCAGTATTTTTCGGCTTTGCCAAGTCCAAATTCATCGTATGAATGATAAAATGGTGAAACATGTCTATTGGTGATCCTATCGACACACACAAACATTAGGAAGAACTATATGCACTACATACAATAGCTTGCTTTCAGTATAGCATACACATTACAAGGCCTGGCGCCAAGGTAGTGTTACTAGGAGGGGGGTGCACAAACACAATTGTTGCTCGAGGGTATGGTCTTCAGTCTTTGCTTGTGGGGGTCACGACGGGATCCTGTGGTGCAAATCTCGATTTCTGCCCACAGATTCAAGGGTGAAGACCCAAGAAAAAAAAGTTTTCAACCTAAATAGTGACGGGATCTTGTGGTGTGGATGTTGTTTCCTGCCTACAGATTTAGGGGTGAAGACCACAAAAAAAAGGTTTTTTATTGCAAAATCTAAGGCTTTGTCATGATGTTTACTTGTATTTTCATCCTAGAACGGAAGTTTACTTTTGCTTAGGGTAGGGGGGGGGGGGGCACAAGCAGTATGTTTGGGGGGCACAAGCAGTATGTTTGGGGGGCACAGGCCCCAAAATGCACTCCAGTGGCACCGAGCCTGTTTTTTATTTTGAGGCACAATCTTTGCTTGAAGTTGCACAATTCTCACTTGGGGGAGCACAAGCAGTGATTTGGAAGGGCAGGGCCCTAAAGTGTCCTCTCGTGGTGCTGAGCCTACACTTTACATCTTCGCAAGCCCCACAGTGATGCAATTATCCAGAAAGATTGCTTCAAAACATATCACACTCTGAAAAACTTTAAGTAAAATGTGTGGTAGATTTTTGCATTCTGCATTGTAAGCTGCTTCTCAGTATTTTGGTTGCTTGTTAGGTTGAAAATTACTTGATTGTATTTGCATTGATTACTGTTTGTTTGTAAGACTAAAAAATTGCTGGCCAAATTTGCATTATGGGTTGTTTTTGTTTGCATGCTCAAAAATCATCCTTGGGATGAATTTGGACTAAGGACTATTTAAGGCTTTGCAAATATATTTCTTGAAAATTTTTGAGTACATATGACAAATTGTTAGTGTTTTGTTTGATGTTGCTTTTGTGCTGCAAATAAACTTGTTTTTGCTTAAAAAAACACATTTTTTGATCATCCATGGAATGACAAAATAAAATTCTAAATAGTTTAATGTGTTTTTGGAAATTTGCAACCAAATCAGTTTTTGCTCTTAAAAATCTACCATAAACTGCAAAAGAAAAAAATTGAATGTCATGAGCAAGTTTGGGGAAAATTTATTGGATCACAAAGGGTTAAGTACAGTACTGTATATAGTCGCTATTCTGGTAGCGGTAGCTCTTTTCTAGGTTTCTGGTTTTCTGCATTGGTAACCTTCAAACCAGACAGCACACAAGACAATAAAACAAAAAAATGTCCAGTAGTAAACCAGTCACATACCAAAAGTACTGGTACTTTATAGGACCAGTATTTTGGCAGAGACTTTGAATTTTTACTTAATTTGAACAAAAAACAAGTAACTTGTGCCATGTTTTTGGATTTATCAAGAGCTTTTGACTGCCTAAATCATAACATATTGCTAAAAAAGTTAGAGAAATATGGAATAAGAGGTTTACCACTTAAACTATTTCAAAGTTATCTCTCAAATAGGCAACAATTTACAATAGTAAATGGGGTGTCATCTGACATGATGAAAATAACATGTGGAGTGCCTCAAGGATCTACACTGGGGCCACTTCTTTTTATCATTTACACAAATGATCTACCACAAGCAACAAAACTACAGGTCAGGTTATTTGCAGATGACACAAACTTAACTGCGTCACATCACAATGAAAATCTACTTGAAAAAATTGTAAATACTGAACTGCAGAAAATTAGTAACTGGATGAAAATAAATAAGCTATCAATCAACTACAATAAAACAGAATATATAATGATAACAAACAAGAGAAGAAGAGCGAAATTCAATTTAAAAATTGATAACAACATAATCAATCAAAACACTTGTGTGAAGTATCTGGGCATAATGATTGATGATTCTTTGAAATGGGAGAGCCAAATCCATAAACTGTGTTCCAAACTTGCCAGTGGGTGTTGGGCACTATATCATCTACAAAAATATGTTGACTGCAATACTTTATTAATGGTATATTATAGCATGATTCATTCTCATTTAAGCTACTGCATAAGCAGCTGGGAAAGTGCTTCCAAAACAACCTTAAATCCATTAGATATGCTACAAAAACGAGCAGTAAGAATTATAACACATAGCAAAAGCAAAGCTCACACCAAACCCTTATTTCATAAATTACAGATTCTAAAACTGCAGGATTTGTACACACTTGAAATAGCTAAATTAATGCACAGACTTCACAACAACTCATTGAACATTTGCAATTTAAACAGAGATACATACAAATTACTTAACAATAGCCACTCATATCATACAAGAAGAAAACAAAGTAAAAACTATTTCATACCTTGGGTTAAAACAACACAATCACAAAATTCATTAACATATATGGGGCCCAAAGTATGAAACGAAATACCACTAAACGTCAAAAACATGAAATACTGCAAATTTAAAAATGAACTTAAAAGGAGGATGATATCTGATTATAACATGTGATTCTTGGAATGATTACATAGTTAAGATAAATTAGAGTAGAAAAAAAAGAGCTTTCAAATAATATCAAAATTTTGAACAAATTGACACACGGGAAAGGGGGGGAGCCCTTTTTTTTTCCAATACAGCAAGAGAAAAATCATTTGTGTAATTGAATGTGTAAACTAGGAGGTCAAAATATTAATTTTTGCTGTACATACTCAAATTTGATAGTGATGTGTTTGTGCTGTAAAGAGACTTGCTTATTTCGTTTTGTTTGTTTTTGATTGCATATGCTACTGTATCTTTACTGCATTATTGATTTTGTGACAGCTGACTTTGATGACTACAATAGTCTTTTTGTTGTTTAGTAATAAATTGAATTGAATAGAGACTGCTGCTACCGGTACGTTACCAGTAAGTACGAATATGAATATCGTTATCCTAGCCTAAACCTACCCCAAACTCTAACTGTAACGATAATGCTCAAACCCTAATGACTAATTCTAAACCCAAACCAAACTCAAAATCTAACCCAAACCCTAATGATAATTTACAAAATAAAAATAAATGAGCGTTCACTTTTTGCTCTCTGATTCTCTTTGTGAGCGTTACCGGCACGTAATGTAACACTGGCCACTTCCTTAGATTTTTCTCTACGTAAACTATAAAGAAGTTTGTCTGTCAATTAATATTACTTTATACTTAGCTTTAGCAATAGCAGTAACACTAACATGTAGGCTACCAGGTAGTAGAATAGGCCTACTGTTTGTTTTTAAATCCAAAATGTACTGACTAGCCTAGCTCTGAAAATGATCCATACGGTAGTCCTCAAAGAGAAACACTATACCTCCCACATCAGCAAGATTGGAGTCGCAACACTGTAACTATACACCTGCAAAACTATTGCCCAGGATCCACTGCCCATAACAGATTAGCGAAGTTGTTTTGAACGTTCTGTATTTCCGGGTTTCGTGAGAAAAAAATTTGTGGCATTTAGATGTTGCCATTTAGTTTTCTCCCAATGTAATTATATAGCAAACTTTTTGCTTTTAGAATTTGGGCATTGCGGCATTGGCAGTGTTTTCCATCGACCGCCTATTGGTTGAACGCAAGATCGTATCCAGATAAACCAAGGCTAATGATTGCTCCAAAATAAAGCATTTCGGGCAGTGGGTGATGCAGAGTGGAACGAAAGTTCTCTCGTCTAAATTTAAAGTTTTAAACTTTCATGATATTTATAAATATGAACTTGCAAAATTAATGCATCGCGTACAAAACAAAACTATACCTACACCTTTAATGAATTTTTTTGACCATATGAAAAATGATTGAAATCTCAGTACTAGGTCTAGAACACGAAAAAAATTAAAAGTCCCTCTTTTTAAATCGTCAAGAACTCAAAAATCTGTGAAGTATCAGCAGGGGAGTAACTTTGTGGAATTCACTATCGTTAAATTTAAATCTTTTCGAAAATTTTCCACTGAAGATAAATCCAATCTCATCCAAAGCTATAACAATTTTATCAGATAAATTCGACTAAATCTTTTTTATTATATGCCAGGTTGGCCGCTCGACTCGAAGACTTCATGTCAATTCGCGGTCTTCCTTCCGCATTACTCGGAATTTATACTTGTGTTGTTTTGCGTTTATTCTTTATTTTGTGAGAAGGTTGTGCGGTAAAAAATAAATTTGCCTTACCTTACCTTAATGGTATTGATGCATAACTCTTCATTTTTCTAATTTGGGCATTGCCGACATTGGCAGCGTTATCCAACCACCGCCAATTGGTCGAAATCAAGATCGTATCCAGAAGCATTGTACAAACATGGCCACTACACTACACTGCTCATGATCTTAGCTCTGAGCAAAATCAGGCGAATACGGGCGCTCAATAGGCGAATACAGGCGCTTAAGGCGAATAAAATCAGGCGAATTACAGTTTTTTAAGAGGGTGAAAGGGGTTGGCACGTAAAGTCAAAGTTTTGTCAGCGTTTCACAGAGGGAAGTGTGCGGGGGCGGCTCTAGCACTGAATTAAAAAAGCCTGGGCACTGCAGTTGTACATGCATCTTAAAATAGTTATTTTAATGACAAAGCAAAAATCTAAAAGACAAATCTTCAAAAGAATTATTATTTACTGCTAAACATTTTGCAGAAGAAAATGTGCCTTTCCTTCTTCCATTCTAGGCCAAGTCCAGTAGCGTAGTCAGGGGGGGGGGCTGTAGCCCCCCCCATTAGCATGTCGACGAAAATGCAAAATGGGAAAAACACTACGTTTTTAGCACTTTTGAGACTGTTTTATGCACTGGAGTGAAGTAAATAGTGATTTAAAACATCTTTTGAAACATATGTTCAGGGAAGGGGGGAGGCTAATTTGTCAAAAATAAAACCAACAAATAAATGAAAACTTTGAAAAATGGTAAGAAATAAGCAATCAAATTAGATCGCAAGTGTAAAAATGCTAAACTGCTAAACATAGGTGTCATCAACAAATATACTATAAACTAAGGAATAGGGGGAGGGGGAGGGCTATTAAGTATTAGTTAATTACCAATTATTTCGCTCAAATATCTTTTCATTAGCCCCCCCAATTATTTTTCTCTATAAACTGTATACGAACTAGATTACTCCGTGTGAGTTTTATTGATCTATTCGATTTTATAATTTACCAGCATCTAAACAAGAGAACTAACATTTTATCATTAGCCACCCCCCAAATAGCCCATTTATGCCTCCACTTTAAACTTGTTTGCACTGCCAATTTCTAAGCCACGTTTTAAAAGCATTATTTTTTAATCAAAATAGCCCTAAAATGAAGTTATTTTTGCAAAAAAATGCTAGATTTTTGAGCGCTGGGGGCTTTGCCCCAAACCCCCCCAAACAGCCCCCCCATTGCGAATTTCTGGCTACGCGCCTGGCCAAGTCATTTACAAAAATTTAACCCAAGATGTTATACATGTTTTGGAGGACCTGTAAGTATAGCCGGGGGTGCCGGAACGTCGGCAGTGGGGAGGCAGCTTTTTCAAAGAGCACTTTCAATGCTGTAGGCTACGTCGGATCATTTAATCAGCATTGTTCTTTAATAGAGATAAACACTTCAACAAAACCAGAGTACTGAATACGTCGCACAAACACTAAAAAATAGCAACAATGAATTATCAATTGAGTAAAGGCAGGTTAAGCCACCGGAGGCCATTAGTGGTTTGGGGGCAACGCTCTCAACCGCCGGAGGCAAGGTGATCTGGGGTAGAGCCCCCAGCACTGGGAGATTTTGCAATTTTTTTGCAAATGTCTTAATTTTAGGTCTGTTTTAGCAAAATTTAATGCTTTTTAAACGTGGCATAGGAATTAGCAATGCAAAAACATGATTAAACTTGCTGCGCAAATGGCTATGAAGGCGGAGGTTAATGGTAAAATTTCAGCCTTTTTATTACAAGCTGGTAATTCACCAAACAAAAAAATTACAAGTTTTAACTTAATTCATCTGCATTTATAGAAAAAAGATGATTTTAAAGATGTTTATCTCCACCACCACCGAGTATTTTTCTGCTAAGTCTGGACAAGAAATGGATTTTGCTCTTGTTATTGCAGTGAATTCTATGTGTCAGAAGTTTGGTTGTATTTCATCGGTTTCAGCAGGGAGTCCGGACTCCTAAAATCCGCCTTTGGTAACGCCAGCGTCGATCGTTCTAACCAGTACTTAAATTATAAAATTTTGCATTGGGGGACGCTTTTGCAGCCTTGACCAAACGCATTTGGCATGCGAAAGCACTTTAGCGAAGATTTACGTAATTCCATCGCCGAAATTGAATGAACACCAAAAAAAGGTCTGCGCCGGAAATTGAAGTGTTTTTTGCCAAATTTAGTGAAGAATTAGGACTTTTTCGTCTGATCATCCAGCGCTCAAATCTCGATGGGGGACACCTAAATCTCGATGGGGGGACGCTAACTCTCGATGGGGGACGCGTCCCCCCTACAATTTAAGTACTGGTTCTAACTAGGGATACAAATAAAGTTAGAAACTTGCATGTCTTGAGAGTAATGCTTAGACCTACAGACATAGAATCCTTGAGTTCTAAATTTGAAATTTCGTAACACCCTATCTTCCTAGCGTCCGTTTTTAACTGACGGAACTAAATCGGATGTAACTACCAAACCAAATGCATTCTACAAGATTACTCATTTATTTTACGTTATTTGGAAATCATTTAACACACACAATTTGTAAGGTAGTGACAATCCCACCGAAAATGTTCAAGTTAATGAGAATAAAACGAAAATGAAAAATATTCATCCGCGCTTTTTTCGTTTGCTTTGTTTTGAGTTAGGGTTAAAAGATTAAGATTTGAGTTAGGGTTTAGGTTGGGTTTGGGGTTAGTTTTAGAGTAAGAATTTTGAGTTGGATTAGAATAAAAAAACAAACAAAAATTTTCGGTAAAATATAGTCTCTTCCAATTTGTTGTTATTGATTTTAAGAACATGTTGAGCACCTCTTAGTGGAGAGTATTTGTTTATAATAAAAAAAGATATTTTTTCATACTTTAAGAATTGGAATATTTTTTCATACTTTAAGAATTGTCATGCACTTTTTGATCGTCATAAATTTTTTTTACGTTTTATTTCAAGAAAGGGCTTGTTTGATTCACAAAACACCAAACTTTAATCACTAGTATGTTTTTTGTAGCTCCAGTGGCCAACTCGTTTGCGTGTCGTCACTTTAGTCCGGCAGTACTGCCCCCCTGCCCCTACCCCCCGTTCCGGTACCACTGAGTATAGCCATAGGAAAGACTAAACAGTTTAATTTTTTCAATTGGCTTTCAAATCTTAGAAATTCGGTTCATTCGAAATCGCTATGATAAGAAATGTGATTAAAATGGTATTGAAATAGCTATTTTTTTCCAAAAAAAAATACAAAAAATCGCCCATCGGCTGATACGTTTGAGTTACACTAGTTTGTTTCACACGTATCCTTACTTGAAATTTTTTCTAAACTTTTTAACTTTTGGTTCAAGTCCTACCCTATAGAAAATTCTCGGCTACGTGCCAAATCAGGCCCCGGCTGCTGATCCTCCATTCCACGTAATCTTTGTCCCATTAAAAAGTCCCTTCTTAAAAAAAATTGATGACGTCATTGCATGTGATTTGGCCCCCCAATCAAAAATCCTAAATACGCCCATGGTAAAAGCGTAGACCTATCGTGAAATTAATCAGTGATTTATTCGCACAATCAAAGCACAAAAACTTAAATCAACTGGATCAAAAATCTACGTGCCATTCAAAATTACAGAGAGATAACATGCGGATTATATGATACTACGCGTTCGGGGACAGTTTTTGACATGTGATTTTTGCTCAAAATAGTTGCCGATAGCGCATTAGAAATGACCTTGAATAATTATGTAACTTAATTGATCATTGCCTACTTTTTGGAATGGTAATATGAGCTTCTTCAATAGCTCTTTTCTCTCATCATTAATTTTTTTTTGTGAAAGAAAATCTCGTAGAATAGGATACTATACGTTTGCACATACCGGTACTCGGTCTGTGCAATTTAAAGCTCAAAATAAACTTTTTTCGTAATCTGCTTGAAAGGAAAATTATGTTTGAAAATTCGACAGCTACCGAGGAATCAAATGATTTGGCAGTAAATGTTACCGAAAAGATCTTCAGGTTAGAAAATTGAATTGTTTTGTTGTAGATTATAACTTTTTTTTCGCAGGTACAATGCCGGTAATACTGATTCACGATCCATCAGTGGTCGAGTGGAAAAAGCGTCTGCTACTGAAACGGTTGATTCGGGTTCGATTCCCGCTTCCGTCAAACAAAAGACTACGAAAATTGGTATTCGCAGCTTTTCTGCTTGACATTCAACATTAAACGGGTCAGTTTAAAACTTTCACCGCGTGCGGTAAATAGGTGTGCAGATGGCAGTTTGACTCGAAGACCGAAAGGTCTCTTCGCTGTCTCATAACCAAGATAACTATAAATAAAGTTGAAGTTACCATTTACATGCTCTACTCACAAGAAAGAAGCAGCGGCTTTGTGTAATTTGGGAAATCTGCACCCGCTTAAGAGTTTTGAATGATCCAACTTTTTGTAGTTGTTTAGCTTTTTTCAGTTAAATTTGTTGCTTAATCGAAGCCACCGAGCATAGATAATCACCGTTAAGCCTTGTCCACACACGTAAACAATTAATCTTACCATCGAAGAACGTGAGCCAAGATAAAGCGACAATGTCTTTTAAAAAAGTACCCCTATTGTGCTGGTATTGTGCTCGAGCGAATTGACGTCAATAATGATAGTTTTTTATACCAATAAAGATAGTTCATTTACGAGCTACCCCCGATACGGCTTACAGCATATTTTATAAAAAAAAGTTACCCCTAGGGATATGCACCAACGTGGATTAACTGTGATCTGCGGATTTTCAATTTTTTTATCAATTTTCAATTTTTTATCTTCTACGCCGATGAGCCTATTAAATTAAAATAAACTGAACTTGCAAGTTCAAAACGCTATTCTTGAATTAATATTATAGCAATTTTCCCAGCCATTTGTTAAAATTTTCCTCCTAATCTTTTTTTAATTCTTGGATCAAAGTTCATTTATTTTAGTACGTACAACCCCTAAAAATTAATGTTAATTGCTGTGCTCTTGAAGGTAGCAATTATGGCAAAATCAAAAATATTAATGCTGTCCTCAAGTAGCATTATTTACTTATATGCCAAACACGACATAATAAATTTGTTGGTCTGTATCTACCTGTAGTAACACTTGGCTCTGGTTTGTCATCGAACATTTTATTATTTGGTTTATCCGACCAAATCGGACACATTTCTAAAATGTTTGTCACCAAAAAGAAAACACAAATCAAAACAAATAGAGCTACAAGCACAGGCGTAACCAGAGGAACTGCTCCCCCAACTGAAATGCCACTCATCATAAAAAATAATGATAAGTGATAACGAAGGCTCAATTAAATTTTTTGTCAATCAGTTTACATGTATAACTCTGAAGAAATTCAGGTTTTTTTGTCCCGAAAGTTGCAACCTCAGGCTCTCATCTAACTTTTTTATGAACGTAATGCGTATAACATGATTAGTAACCATCTATAGTATAGATACCAACTTTAAATAACAATCCACTCCCACCTCGTCAGTTTTTACGCGACAAAATACTAACAAAAATAATTAGCTAGGAAAATGCTCATTAAACAAATTATTGAATTTGAATTGAGGGGGCCTGGGGCCCTCTGGCCGTACATGTACTCCGAAAACTGGTTATTTTCCTGACAAAACAGAAATATCCAAGACTATATATCTTCACGTGAATTATTGTTTCCGGCTAAAATATTGCAAAAGACAATACATCTTGCTTCGCTCATCTGCGACAAGCCACTAAGAATATTTAACCCAAAAATGCAAGATTTTGAACGTGTTTTGGACTTAAACTGTAAGTAATCAGAGAACAGAACAACTTAATTTTCTCAATTGGCTTTCAAATCTCCAAAATTTAGTTCTTTCAAAATTTGGCTGTGGAAACGTGCGAAATGTGATCCAAATATAGCAATAAAAAAGCTTTTTTTCCAAAGATTTACTAACAATCGTCCAGCGACTGCGGGGGGCTTCGCCCACAAACCCCTGTGCATGATTTGGTTGAGTTACGCTAATTTGTTCACCATATCTACCCATTTAGACATTTTTAGAAAACTTTTTAACTTTCGGTTAAAGTCCTCCCCTTTCCTCAAAATCGTGATTATGTGCCAAACCAGGCCTCGGCTTCTGATCTTCCATTCTATGCGGGCATCTTTGTCTCATAAAAAGTTCCAATTATGGAAAAATTCTGATGACGTCATTGCATGCTGCGATTTGCCGTTTGGCCTACCACCCCATCAATCAAAAATCCTGGCTACGCCTATGGCTATGGAAGTGCTGTATAATTCAATAGTAATCGATACGTTGTTGTTGCGGCGTATTTATCCTCCTGTCACCGGACAGCGTCAGACGATAATTAACTTTTGGACGATTCGCGCACTTTTCATTGCGATTACTAATTTGTGGTTCGAGGAATCCGCTCTTGCTTAGAATTTTCCAGTAATCCAATGTTCCTACGGCTTTCTCTGCATTTTTTCCGCTGAATTTGCTGCTTGTTCGAAGCCAACAAACAGAGATAATCATCGTAAAGCGTCTTATTCAAAGAACCAAGAACAACTTGACCATGATGGGGGTTGAACTCAGATTTTGCAATTATGTCGCTTTTCCATACGGAATAAAGTAAAGTCAATGTGAATGACGAAGTTATAGTAGGTATGTTTTGATCATTTCAGGCCTCCTTATGATGATTTTGACGCTGCGGTCACTTCCGGGATTTTGTTGCCTTTGGCTGTATTTGGAGTTGCTGCAAACGTCACAACCATCATTGTTGTGTACTTGTCCCCCAATCTAAGGTACCTTATACAGTTCTTTAGAAAGTCAAAATAAATCAAATTTATACTCGTTGTATTTCGCCGAAGTGTGTAACGAGTCGAGGCAGTAGTATATAATATGAGGGTTCTGGGACACTTTTAGGTCACGTGATAAATGTTGGGAAATTTTTTTGTTATCACGTGACCAAATGTAATATAAGGGTTCTGAGACACTTTTGGTTTGGGGGTACTTTCAGGTTCTGGGACTTTGGTTATGCTTATTTTTTGAACGGCGGTTCTGAGACTTGATCACGAATGTATGCAATATGAGGTTTCTGAGACACTTCTGGTTAAAGAGGTTTTGAGACTCAGGTAAACGCAATGAAAACTGTGCGTTTGGTTGAGCAAATGCGTTTGGCACATACGCACATAATGCTCGAGCGCACATACAAAGCTGTCACGGTGAAATTTATTTCTTGTCTGAACTTTCATTCAAAATCAAAATCGCGCGAGAAAATTTATTTCTTGTCTGAACTTTCATTCAAAATCAAATCGCGACGAGAATTCTCGTCTAAACTTTTTCTCGCACTCAGCAATTACTATCGCGCGATGAAATCAGCTGTTTTTGCTTCAGACAAAAGCACGCAACGTAAGTGGAGATAGTGTTGACTTACCAACAGTCACAAGATAGCGCGGTTGAGAAGCTTAATGACTTTTTTTTGTGATTAATCAGCGGTAACAATGTTTGTAATCTTTATCAATCAGCCGTAACAATGTTTACGAGAAGCTCAGTGGTTTTTTCCATGACATTCTTGAAACATTTTTATATTTTCTTTTAAAAAGCACTCTGAATGCTTTATTTCTTTTCAATAATTAATTTTATATTATTATTTTCTATTGCTTTAACCTTGATAATAATCCCATTATCATCAAATATCTTAGCTTTTGGTTTGCCATATGCATTTTGAATTCGTTCTTTATCTTCTTTTGATAAAATATTACTCGATAATTTAGATAATTCATGTTTATACGAAGGGTACATAACTGAATCAAAATTTTTTGAATGGGTTAATCCTAAACAATGACCAATTTCATGTACAGTCACCACAAATAAATTATATCCTGGAGGTGTTTTTTCTTCGACCCACATTTCCTCCATATCAAAATGTAAATCCCCTCCTATTCCTTCTCCTGGTAAAAACCATGAGCTAAAACTCCTCCCTTACCATCAAATGGACATTCATCTCCGTGTTCTTTTTTACAAAAAGTTATTTTGATATCACATGATTCATTTGGATTTACTTTTTTAAATTTTAGTGCACAACTTTTTTTCAGACCTTAAAAGCAGCATCAATTTGTCTATTTATTGATTCTTCAGTAAGTTTAGGTGTTAAATTTGCAATACAATATGATAATACACGTTTATTCCACTTTAGTTTAATATCTTCAACATTTTCTGGAGTTGATAAATTTGTTGGTTGAAATCCGCAAAACATCCTTTATATTTAACACACATAGATATTTACACATAGGTTACTTTTCCACTTGTACTGACTTTTATTACTATCTCTTTAGAACTTCGAAGTTTTAAGTTTTCTAATCTATTATCATCACGCTGTTTGTTAATATGTTTTACTTCATCTCCATATTTTAACGAACCTTGAAAACATTCCCAAACAAAATCATGAACATAAATATTACGCCAATGTTCATCGACGGTTATTTGCATATATCCGTTATGATCCATCACCCCTGGTGTTACTTCTTGATTTACAGCATGGACTACATAACCATCTAAGCTTGCAGCATATCCTTTAAATTTTGGATGAAAATAATATTCACAATTCTCAAGTATTAGTTTGTTCTTCATTTTATTTCTTTCTCAGATAAAAAATTACAGCCTGTTCCAAATGTCAATATTCTAAAAATTTTCAATATTAAAAAATATAATTCAAAAAATTATTGAAACTTAGATTCTTTTTAATTAATCTTTTCTAAAAGTATATCAGATTCATTGTCTCCATAATTTTTTTTGTTTTTATTTTTTTTCTTTTTAATATAAAAAATTACTTAAAGATTAAAAACTTATAATATAAAAATGAGTAGCATTCTCAATAAGCCTGTTCCGAATGTCAATGTTCCAGTTTTGGAACCAATTCCATATAAGCAAATTATTCCAAAATTGAAGACACTAACTCGAAATTTAGCTGAAAAACACCTCAACAACTTTGCTGACTGGTTGCTATCATATACACCACCAACTATTAAAACAAAAGTGACTGAAAGTGTTCGAAAAATACTAAATCTTTTTCCCAAAAAAATTAAATTACAAAAAACGGCTTTCAAAGGCTTTACAAAATCATATGAAGTAAGCCTTGTTGAAATAGATCCTTTAAAACAGTTTCATGTTACTAAAAATTCTGCTGAAGATAAATTAAGCTTAGATCTGAGCAAAATGAAAGGAATGAAAGCTACAGTTACTTTAAATGTCATATTTTTTAAATTTGATAAAAGTGATGAAAAAATAACTAGAGAAGCCTTTTTTAATAGTAAAGCAATTATTATTTTAAACAATAAAGATATTGATGAAATGCTAAAAACGTCTGCAACTCAAATCTTAGATAAAATTGGAAAATGGCTAAGTCAAGGTTCCGGTTGGATGCTTGACCACATAAAAGGTCATTTTGTTAACCTTGTTAAATATTCACCTCTAAATGGAAGTTCTTATATAGAATTACCAAAAGAACTTAAAAATCCTAAAAAAGGATTGGTTAATATCAAAAATGAAAATGATAATGAATGCTTTAGATGGTGTCATTTAGCTAAACTTTACAGCAGCCAAGTAAAAAATCATCCTGAAAGAACAAGTCACTACAAAAAATACGTAAATACAGTAAATTATAATGGTATAACATTTCCAGTTTCTATTAAACAAATTTCAAAAGTCGAGCAACTAAATAACATTAGCATAAATGTATTTGGATATGAAAACAAACAACCTTATCCTTTATATATTTCTAAAAATGATGATGAAACAATTTTGGATTTATTGCTGATAACACAAGACGAAAACCAATATTACGTATGGATAAAAGATTTTAACAGATTTATGTTTAATCAAAGCAAACATAAAAATAGAAAGCATTTTTGCAGATTCTGTCTTCAATGTTTTAGCACTGATGAATTTCTTCTCAAACATTTAGAAAATTGTATTATCACTAATGGGAAACAAGCAATTAAAATGCCTAAAAAGGGAAGTTCAGTTAAATTTAAAAACTTTCACAATCAGCTACAGGTTCCTTTTGTCATATATGCTGATTTTGAAGCAATAACTCAAAAAATTGATAGCTGTCAGCCAAACGATAACAAATCGTATTCAGAAAAATATCAAAAGCACGTCGATTGCGGCTATGCGTATAAGTTAGTTTGTTGCTATGACGATAAGTTTACTAAACCGATTCAAGTTTATAGAGGAGAAAACGCAGCATATAAATTTTTAGAGGTTATGCTCAATGAGGTAGACTATTGTGAAGAAACAAAAAAGAATCATTTTAATCAACCTATGACATCAACAAATAAAGATGAAGAACATTTTAAATTAGCCACTGTATGCCACATTTGTAAAAACGGTTTTACTAAAAAAGATTATAAGGTAAGAGATCATTGTCATGTAACAGGAAAATACAGAGGAGCTGCTCATAACAATTGCAATCGAAGCTTTAGACTGACAAATAAGATACCAGTAATTTTTCATAATCTAAAAGGATATGATTCACATTTTATCATGCAAGAAATAGGAAAATTTGACCAAGAAATTAGTGTAATACCAAATAACATGGAAAAATACATGGCTTTTTTCTTAGGCAAGCATTTAAAGTTTATTGACAGCTTTCAATTTATGAGTAGTTCTCTGGAGTCCTTAGTTAAAAATATTTCACCTTGTGACATGAAGTACACATTACAGGAATTTCAAAACGAAAAGCTAGAACTTATGAAACGAAAAGGTGTTTACCCTTATGATTACATGGATCATTTTGATAAATTCAATGAAAAACACTTACCACCAAGAGAAGAATTTTATAGCATTCTAAACGACGAGCATATCACTAATGAAGATTACAAACATGCACAAAATGTATGGAATACTTTTAATTTGGAATCCATGGGAGAATATCACGACTTGTATCTTAAGTCTGACGTTTTGCTTCTAGCAGACGTATTTGAAATGTTTCGAAAAACTTGTTTAAAATTCTACGACCTAGATCCGTGTCATTATTTTACATCACCTGGTTTGTCATGGGATGCAATGCTTAAAATGACTAATGTCAAGCTGGAACTAACATCGGATATCGATCAATTTCTTTTCATTGAAAAAGGAATTAGGGGTGGTGTTTCATATATTTGCAAAAGATATGCTAAAGCTAACAATAAATACATCAACAACTACAATCCAGAGGAACCGTCAAATTTCTTGGTTTACATAGATGCAAATAATCTTTACGGGTGGTCTATGACTCAAGATTTACCTATAAATGGTTTCAGATGGATATCAAACAAAGAATTTAACTTGGCCAAGTTACCTGAGGGCAAAGGATTAATACTTGAAGTTGACTTAGAATATCCTGAAGACCTTCATGATATGCATAATGATTTTCCACTAGCTCCAGAAAAAATGGAAATTCGAAATCATATGCTTTCAGATTATTGCAAACAATTTAATTTAAAAGTTGAAGGAGTAACAAAATTAATACCCAATTTACAACCCAAGAAAAACTACGTTCTTCATTACAAAAATTTAAAACAGTACATTGAACTAGGTTTAAAAGTTACAAAAGTACACCGTGTTTTGGAATTTAATCAATCACCTTGGTTAAAGAAGTATATCGATTTCAATACGGAGAAGCGAAAAGTAGCAAAGTCAGAGTTTGAAAAAGACTTCTTCAAGCTTATAACTCTGTTTTTGGAAAAACAATTGAAAATCTACGCAAGCATGTTAATGTGTCTCTAATTACCGATCCTAAAAAACTTTTAAAACACAGCTCAAAACCGTCGTTTGTCAGTAGCAAAATATTTAATGAAAATCTTGTTGCTGTACATAAAATCAAACAGTCGTTAACCCTAAATCGTCCAGCTTTTGTTGGAATGGCAATTTTGGATTTATCGAAAACCCTTATGTACAATATGCATTACAATTACATTAAAAAAAGATATGGTAACAATGCACAACTGTTGTTTACAGATACTGATTCATTGACATACGATATCAAAACTCAAGATGTATACAAAGAATTCTGGTCAGACAAACACCTGTTTGACTTTAGCAACTATTGCAACTGCTCAGAGTTTTATGATTCCACAAACAAAAAAGTAGTAGGCAAAATGAAAGATGAAACCGCAGGTGTGCCAATCGTAGAATTTGTTGGACTTAGGTCTAAAATGTATAGTTATGTTAAAAACAATGAAAAAGGAAACAAAACAGCAAAAGGTATAAAGAAAAACGTTGTAAAAAATGTAATCAGACATGAAGATTACAAAAACACGCTGTTTAACAGAAGTCATATGTTCCATAAAATGAAAATAATTAAAAGCGAAAATCACGAAATTTATTCGCAAGAAATCAACAAAAAATCTCTTTCTTGTTTTGATGATAAACGATATATTCTTTCTAATGGAATTGATAGTTATGCATACGGTCATTATCTATCTTTAAGTAAAAAACCGTTTTAAGAATAAAGCTTTTACTTAATAAAACATGGATGAAAATTGTTGTGAAAATCCTGACATAAAAATTATTACTGGAAACAGAACTTGCATTAACTGTGGTGTAGTTCATCACCCTTACATTACACATGGCTGGATTGATTATAATCCACGTAATGTTGTCTTACGTAAATCAGTTTACAGTAGAACTGCTTATGTTAAAAGTAAAATAGAGCAACTTAGATTGTCTCCTAACGAAACACGAGCATTCATGGACGTTTGGGTAATTGTGGAAAGTAGATTAAAAATTATCACTAGCAAAAGGTTTCCTAAGTTAGCATTTTTTATTAGCAAAATTTTAGAAAATTTAGACATTCCCAAACAACCTTCATACAAAATTAGTGATGCATTACGTCAAAAATATGAAATCATGTGGAAACAAATCGTTTAGCATGTAATTTTTCATAGCTTTCAGAAATTGGTGGACATATATCAGCAACTTGGTCATCAACCATAGCAAGTTCTCTTTCGAAAAACTCGTCAATATCACCAGATCTTAAAAACAATTTTAACTTGTTGAGTAATTTCTGATACGATTGATAAGCATATCTACAAGACTCAGTTTTTTTGGAAAAATTTTTCTGCGTCGTTATTGTCTGTAAAAGAACACCTATACCACTAACAGATGCCAAGAAAATCGGATTTAATGTAACAGAACCAACCACAGCCCCAGTTGTAGTAAAAACAACAGATGACAGCTTTAGAGCTAAGTCCATTCTTTTAAATTTTTTAAACATTTTCTTATAACACCAATACTGTTTGTAATAAGTGTGATACAGATTTGTCAATTCATTCACTTGTTCTTGAGTCAATTTTCTACTAATGTGGTTAAAGTCCATTGTTTATTTTACGATATACAATTACGCTTCTGGTTGATCACCCACTTCAAGCTGTTTAACTTTAATTACGACGCTGCTCATATTCATTGATACCGAAGAATTTGAAGAAACATAGTTGTATTGTATGCGAAACACATCTCGAGAAGGATTAGGAAAAACAATGCAGTTTAAATTAAAGCAATCAAATGGGGGTGTTACTGTTGTTTTACATATTTTATCTGTTTCTCCTTGACTAACACGAATTATATCAATATGTAATTTGTCTTCATCGTCATAACTGGTAACTTCCACAAGTCCGCTTACGCTTATTTCGATGTAACTGCTGGTTACCTCATCTCTCAAATGAATACTATCGGATTGCAAAGACAGAAAATCGTTCCCAGCAACAAGAGGTGCACTCACAAAATGCAAATTGTGATCTGTATTAGTACGAACTGAATGAATAGCACTTGATGGATTTGGCCTCGAACCAGGAGTCGAAGAAGGAGTAATACTAGCACCCAAAAATATTTGAAATTTTGGACGATATATATTTCGTTTAAAATAACGTTTATTTATTGCACTGGTAGGTTCGGAAGGTCAACCTACGTTGAAAATGGTATGATTTTTCATATCTAAGTTTCGTGAAATGGTTACATTATCGTCTTCGGTTTGAATGTGTTGCGTTATTTGGTCAACATAATTTTTGTTTGCTGCTTCACCTGGTGCTGTGGGATCTCGTAAATTTATGATAGTGTGTAATCCTTGTAAGTTAATATTATCTCTCACATTTGTAACTAAATTTTCAACAAATTGTTTCGTTGCCGCATCAGAAGGTAGAATGGGATCAACAAGTCCTCTTAAAATCAATGATTCACCTAATTCAATTGATGCGTTGTTAGGTGGAATATTTTCTATACGAAAGACCCTGTTTGGTAGACGACCAAGTACTTCCACACCATATATTTGAGACCTCTGAATTTGAATTTGAGAGGGCGATACAACATATTGATCATCGTTGTTTATACCTAAAGTAGCCAACCTCGAACCAAACTCAGAGCTTTCGGCAAAGTGAACAATGTTGCTAATTGCATTATCCAAGAATCCTTTATTTACACTATCTGATTCTGTTACAGGATTGGCTAAGTTTGTAATTTTGTGGTTGTTTAAGTTTAAATCACCATACATTATATCTCCTGACTTGGAAACTTTGTGTTCAATACCTACAACCTTAACAGTACTTGAAGATTGACTTCCACTTGTTCCAAATTTTGAAATATTCATTTTGTCCTTCTTTATTATAAATGAATATAATAAACTTTGATAAATATTTAAGTGGGGACAACAAGCAAATCAAACATCATTATCTTCTACCAGATTGCCATTACATGATAGTAGGATCGACAGGATCAGGAAAAACAAATTTGCTTTTAAACATGGTTCTCAAGTGGATGAATTACGACCTTTGTTGTGTTTATACTGTTAATCCTGAGCAAGATAAGTATCGATTTTTAAAAGAGCAAGGTATTGAAGTGCTAAGCCCTGAAGACTTGCTTCCAGTAGAAGAGCTTGACCCTCAACAAAAAGTAATAGTTTTTGATGACATTAAGCTAGACAACATGAAAAAACTGATGGAATACTTTTCTTTATCTAGAAACAAAAATTGCAACTGTATTTACCTCACTCAGTCATACTTCAACACTCCGAAGTACATAAGAAGAAACACTAACTGTTTTGTTTTTTTCGGGAACTTAGACAACAAAGATATCAGACACATTACTGACGATCATGCTAAAGGTATAACAAAAGAAGAAATGGAGTCGATTTACCGTGAAGCAACCAAAGATCCTTACAATTTTATGGTGCTGGACAAAACAGCCAAACACCTACCCCTTCGTTACAGAAAATGCTTTGACCATTTTTGGGCTTAAGCTTTATATGCTATATAGTAAACATGCCATTTGTAAATGAAGAAGAGTTGAAAAACAAAAATAAACTTGTAAAGGATTATATTAATAACCGAAAGCTTTTGAAACAAAAGCTGCAAAAAGAAATTGTAGCCAAACAACAACTGCAAAAGTCTGCTTCTGAAATATTTCGTCCCATTACTAAAACGTTTGAAGAAACTCAGAAAAAAACTGATGAAAGGCAAGACCAACTAATTCAACACATACAGCAACAGCTTGCCATTGAAGATAAACCTCGATCAATTTATACTGTGCACTTTGAGAGTGCTTTCGATAACGAAGAAAAAGAATTGCTGACACAAAACAATTTTGAGACTGATATTGTTGAGCTTGTAAAACGCGGGCCAGATTACATAAACGCATTAAAAGACAGAGCTAGATTAATCAATCAAAGATTAGGTGGTTTACGAAGAAGACGCGATGCTGATACAGAAGTGATTGATGAGCAAATAAAAACTTTTAAAAAGTACAGAGAAAAATTAAATAAATTATTAGGAGGAATGGAACTTACCTTTGGAAAAGGGTTTAAAGATCCCAACAAACTTTGTGAAAGACTTAATTTACTAGTAGCAGCCAAACAAGCCGGCAATAACAACAAACGTTTGGATCAAGAAATTGCAAACATTTTGAAAAAACTAAAATTGAACAAATGCATTTCACACTGCGACCACCAAAAATTATTTGACAATATATTAAAATGACATCAATACCACTTTTCTTTGACTCTAGGAAAGGACAAGGAAAATCAGAAGATTTTATAACTAGCTTTAATCCACCGTTGCAACTAGACATTAAAAAAAGTTACGAGATGTCCTTAATCAATGCTCAAATATGGTACTCTTGGCATAACATAACGAGCAGCAATAATAAATTTTTTTATTCACCAGATGGAGTAGCTGCACGACTATTATCGATTCCTCCAGGGAGCTATAATATTGAAGATCTCAATAATGAAATCAAATACTTGATGGAACAGAGACGTGATGACAAAAATAATATAACTATAACACCAAATTTTAATACATTAAAATCAAGAATTGAACTTAAAAATGATTACATAGTTGATTTTCGAATTCCAAATTCAATAGGTGACGTTTTAGGATTTGGTTCGGCATTTTTGGGTGTAAATGGAATTCATAATAGTCAAAATCCTGTAAATATTACAAATATCAACAGCCTTCAGATTCATTGCAGCTTAATTGATGGAAGTTACATAAACGGAGCGTCTAGTGACCTACTTTATACTCTTAGTCCAAACGTACCACCGGGATATTTGATTCAAGTTGAACCTAAGCAAAACATTTACGTTCCAATCAAAAATTTAAGTCAAATTGATAGTATCCGATTCTCTATAAAAGATCAAGATAACAATTTTGTAAATATGAATAATGAACGAGTGACTTACTACGTTCATCTGAGAGAGATTATGTAGTTTAACTATAAATGTTATCACAAAGAGAAACTAGATTTCATAAAAAGAAAATCATAGGTGGAAGTTTGCTTAAAAATGTTTACGACAAGGTAAGGAACGTAATCAGCACTGGTTCTAAGATACTTAACAGAATTCCTACTGGTGTGAAGACTGAGATTAAAAAACTAGCTGCACCTTTACTGAAAAAAGCCTTAGAACCCACAAAAAAGACATTGGAACCAGTCTTAGAAAATATACTAATAAAAAAGCGTATTATCAATGACAGAGCATTAGAAAATCTCAACGACAAATCGAGAGCTATCTTAAGTAATTTAATTGCTGGATCAGGATTTAAAAATTATATGTCTTAATTATAAAATGACAGAACTAACGAACCCATATTTGCAAATTAAAGAAACAAACTTAGTGGACAATTCAATTACTGAGTTCGAATATGTCGAATACCTTCCGAGAGACTCCAATAACATGAACAAAGATGGTCAGCACATTATTGAAACAAAAGATGAAGATGTTTTTCTTCTACCGCATAAAGCATACCTAGAAATCAGAGGAAAACTTCAAACTAATGCGAATGCTAATTACAATAACAACGACGTAATTTCATTAGTAAATAACGGTTGGTCTTTATTTCAAACTGCGCAATATCAATTAAATAACCAAACTATAGAAAACATAAACCTTTATCTACCTCAAGCATCAACAATACTTAATTTAGTTAGCTTTAGTGATGATTATTCAAGATCAACCGCCTCAAACATGCTGTGGTTTAAAGACACTGGAACTGGTTCCCCATCTCTTAAACAAAATTTTGGTGGTGTAGCTGATGATGCGAATGCAAATGCTGTACGTGATGGTATTAGAGCAATCATAGAAACATACAACAACAATCTACAAGCAAATATTGGTTTCACCGCAAGACAAAACATTACTACGGGAAATAAGCAAATTACTTTAATGCTTCCTCTTTCCCAAATATTTGGATTTTGTCGTGATATCGATAAGGTTTTTAGGGGTGTTAAACACAGTATAGTCGTGGATAGAGAAACATCTAATAACTATATTTTACGTGCAAATGGTGTAGCTGCTGGTAAGTTTAACATAAGTCATATCTCTTTGTGGATGCCTAAAGTGAAACCAAGTTTAAGAGTTGAATCGGAAATAGATGCTATGTTAGTAAAAGGACATATAAAACAGCTCTACTTTGAACAAATGAGAGTGTATCGAACAATGTTTCAGTCAACAGAAACAAGCATGACTTGGAGAATAACAACCCAGCCGGGAACAGAACTTCCTAGGCATGTGTTTGTTGCGTTTCAATCGAGTGAACGAGATAACAACCAGCAGCTAAATAATATGATTTTTGACAATGCAAACTTAAGACGTATTAGTTGCAGAATAAACAGCATTCAATATCCTGAACGAGAATTTGAATGTAATTTTACTCCACAAAATAGAAATTATTCGCGCTTATACATGAGTTTTCTAGAGGCTGTAAACAAATACCAAGATGCCGACACGGGCTGTCAATTATCAGCTGAAGACTGGGCTAGTTTGTATCCAATTCATCATTTTGATGTTAGTAAACACAATGAACGACTTAAAAACAGCTCGGCAGATATTGAAATAAGGTTTAGTCTTGGTGGTAACTTTAGAAATATTGCAAATAACGCTGACCAAGCTTTCTATGTTTATGCAGTCGTACTTTCTGATAGATTCCTTCAGTTGGAAGGACTTTCAGGTCGAATGAATATAATTATCTGAGTATAAATAAAAATGTATGTTAAAATCGGATTAAATTTATCACAATTTCAAAAAGAAAAAATAAAACAAGCTTTTCAAAACAAAATTGGGCTTACACTCACATTTAATAACGACCAGTTACAAGGATCAGACTTTCTTGGTTTAACAAAGACGCAAGTTAACAAAATAAATGATGCTAAAGCAAAAGGTTCAGGTGTTACTTTGAAGCTATCAAAACTACAAATTTCAAAACAGGGTGGTTTTATTGGAACTCTTTTAGCAGGTTTAGCAGGTAGCTTGCTGCCCAGTTTGTTAGGAGGAAAAGGACTTGTGTTACCTGGATCAAAGGGTAAAGGGCTTATGTTGCCTGGAACAAAAAGACAAGGTAGGTCTTATCGCTTCCACGAACCTCAGATTCTCGGAAAAGGTTTAATATTAGGAAAAAATTCTCCTTTCAAAAATGTTCCGATCTTGGGTTTGATTTTATAAAGTCTAATATAAAATGTACCACGATTACTCATTGAACTTGACACAAAATCAAAAGAAAAAAATTGCAAATGCATATAAAAGCAAAACTAGTGTAAGTGTTAGACTAACAAATGCACGTTTACAGACTAAAGGCAACGTTAGTTTGCAACTGACGAGTCGACAGATAAATAGAATTAACAAAGCAAAAGCGTCTGGACACGGTATTCAAATAAACTTTAGTAAAACGCAATTGCAAAAACAAGGTGGTTTCTTAAGCAGCTTACTTAATTTAGGAAAACTAGTGTTACCGTTTTTAGCTAAAAAGGTTTTGCCAACTTTGGGATTAGCAGCTGCTTCCGGGGCCATCCAAGGAGCAACTAATAAAGCAGTAAATAAATCAAACCATTAACAAACTTAGACATTGATAAAATCATGATTAAGTGTGACAATTATCGAGGAACATTTAGCAAAGATATGTTACCAAAAGCAATGAATAAAAATGAGGCAGCTGTCGTAAACTTGCAAGATTATTTTGCGGGTAGTGGAACTCATTGGGTTTGTGTTTACAACGAAGAAAAATCAGATAAAGTAGAATACTTCGACAGCTTTGGACTTGTACCCCCAAATGAAGTTGTTAAATATATGAAGACTACAAACAAAAACATTATTTACAATAATGCGCAAATTCAAAATATTAACTCAATTCTTTGTGGTTACTACTGTGTGTATTATATAACAGAGCGAAATAAGGGGAGAACAGCAAACGAACTATTGTTAGATTTTCATGAAAAACCTACACTTTTTAATGAAATGTTTATGAAGTTTTATGTATCATATATTAAAGATGGAAACTTATTGTGTTAGAGAAAGAAGAAAAACTAAGTGCATTCCAGGATCTGAAGAAATGGTAAAAGCAAAAGGAAATGGTCGTTTAATGTTACGCTGTATTTGCAAAAATTGTGGCATTCCTAAATATACTTTTATGAAAAGCGATAAACAAGTAGGATTGTTAGACGTTCACAAGTTAATAGGAAAATTACCAAAGCCAAAAGGTGGATTTACTCTTCCAAGTCATAAATATACAGGACCATATAATCCACTAGATAAGCAGCTTGATGAAAATGATCAGCCTTTTCCTGGACAAGAACCTTACAATCAGGTAGATGCTATTGCTATGAAACATGATATTTGTTACCGTGATAATGACAATAAAAAAGGTAAACTAAAATGTGATAAAGATATGCTAGACAGTTTATCGCAAACCAAAACCAAAGGTATTCGAGAATCTTTTGATAAAAAGTTAGTTCAAGCAGCAATTGGAACAAAATACAAACTAGGATTAGGTGCAAAAAACGAGAGACGGCGTCGTGGCAAAAACAACTAGCTGATGAGCTCCACAAACCAGTCAAAAAAAAGTTTCCACGGCGCCGAGTAATAAGCAAGTCAATCGATGAAATTTGGGCAGCAGATTTGGTAGAAATGCAACAATTTAGTAAATGGAATAAAGGTTACAAATATTTACTTATGGTAATTGATGTTTTTTCTAATTTGGATGGATAGTCCCTTTGAAAAACAAAACTGGTGAAACTGTTGCTGCTGCTTTTAAAAACATTTTGAATGGAGGTAGAATACCAAAATTTATTTGGACTGATAAAGGAAAAGAATTTTACAATAAGAATATGAAAAAATTGTTAGATCTACATAAAATTACATTATATTCAACTGAAAATGAAGAAAAAAGTTCAGTTGTTGAGCGTTGGAATCGCACTATCAAAAACAAAATGTGGAAAAGATTTACACAACAAAGCTCAACTCATTACTTAAACATGCTTCCTGAAATATTAGACGAATATAATAACCAAAAACACAGATCTATCAAAATGAGTCCAATAGATGCCAGCAAAAAGAAAAATGAAGGGATAGTTTACTATAATTTATTTGGTCATATCAAACCTATAGCAACAAAACCAAAATTTGAAGTTGGTGACAAAGTAAGAATATCAAAGTACAAACGAAAACTGTTTGATAAAGGCTACACTCCAAACTTGACTGAAGAAATCTTTTTAATTTCAAAAGTTTTAAATACAAACCCGCATACATATGAAATTACAGATCTTCAGGGTGAATTAATTACTGGATCTTTTTATGAACAAGAACTACTTAAAACAAATCAAAATAAGTTCAGAATCGAAAAAGTAATTCGAAAAGATAACAAAAAGAAAATGGCGTTAGTCAAGTGGTCTGGTTACAAGACTAATAGTTGGGTTCCACTTAAAGATTTAGAAAAATTATAAAAACTTTCCTTAGCATCAATAATCATGGCTCCGGCAAACATTGTTACCGCTGATTAATCACAAAAAAAAGTCATTAAGCTTCTCAACCGCGCTATCTTGTGACTGTTGGTAAGTCAACACTATCTCCACTTACGTTGCGTGCTTTTGTCTGAAGCAAAAACAGCTGATTTCATCGCGCGATAGTAATTGCTGAGTGCGAGAAAAAGTTTAGACGAGAATTCTCGTCGCGATTTGATTTTGAATGAAAGTTCAGACAAGAAATAAATTTTCTCGCGCGATTTTGATTTTGAATGAAAGTTCAGACAAGAAATAAATTTCACCGTGACAGCTTTGTATGTGCGCTCGAGCATTATGTGCGTATGTGCCAAACGCATTTGCTCAACCAAACGCACAGTTTTCATTGCGTTTACCTGAGTCTCAAAACCTCTTTAACCAGAAGTGTCTCAGAAACCTCATATTGCATACATTCGTGATCAAGTCTCAGAACCGCCGTTCAAAAAATAAGCATAACCAAAGTCCCAGAACCTGAAAGTACCCCCAAACCAAAAGTGTCTCAGAACCCTTAGATTACATTTGGTCACGTGATAACAAAAAAATTTCCCAACATTTATCACGTGACCTAAAAGTGTCCCAGAACCCTCATATTATATACTACTCGAGGCCTATCTTCGTGTCATTCTGTCTGCTGGCGACCCAGTTCAATCGAAAAAATGTCTCAGCAGTGGCGAGCCGTTGGCAACACTAAGTCCCGTTTGACCGGCCAACGATTTGAACCTAAGTTCTCTCACTCTTAAAACAAATGCGGTCAGTTTTCAATTTCTCTTTTGCACTTTATCGAATTTTCTCATACCGTTTTCAATTTGTTTAAAAAAAGGAATCGCCAACCAATAATCAAAAACCAGCAGTGCCAGAAAAAGTGGACACAGCTCTGGAGAGATGTTTTATTGAAAAAAAAAAAAATTGAAAAAATCTGGAAGCAATATTGATGGTAGAAAGTTGAAATTTGCTGAAGAATAAACCTGTATGTTTTCGTCTTCTGGACAAACCGATCAATGGTCTAATATGGATAGATCGTCTGCTAATGAAGCAGTGGACTTCGGCTCGATTACCGGTCAGCTAGAACGAAAAAACTTCAAAAACTGGTATTCACATCTTTCCTCCTTGACGTTCAGCATTAAAAAAACAGTGTAAAGAATCCACCTTAAAGCATGGAAAACAAGTGGGGAAGTGACAGCTTGATTCGAGGAGCAAAGGATGATGTCCAGAGAAACTTGGTAATGTGATTGCCTTAGATGTTTCTTTACCTTTGATCTTAAGTCAATCTGAATGCTTCATCCTTTAAAAGTTTCGTTGCTCAATCGGCCTAATGGCTGAAAAGAGCTATGTTCATATATTTACGCCGTGATAGTATGCTTTTTAATTTTTCTTGTGCAGGTCTGTCTTCAACTACTACATTATGAGCTTATGCTTCTCTGATCTTATTTCTGCTGTCATAAGTCCATTGTGGGTTTATCGCAGAACTTTGGCGTTTCTCTATGACGACTGGAAGCTCCCGTTTATTTTTTGTAAAGTTAGTGATTCATTTTTTTACCCATCAGTAGTCGAGTGGATAGAGCGTCTGCTACTAAAACGGTAGACATGGATTAGATTCCCGGTCGGGTCAAACCAAAGATTAGAGTGACTGTTATTCATAGATTTCCAGCTAGACTTGAGCATTATAAGGGACAGTGTATAGCCTCGACCGTATGTGGTAGACAGGCGGCAGCTTGATTCGAAAACCGCAAAGGCCCCTTAGCTGTCTCCTGGCCAAGACAATTTGATAAATAAAATATAACTGCAATTACTGTTAAGTGCACGCAAAAGAGCGTGAGGCTGATTTTTGCTGAAAATTTAAGAGCAATGCAATAGCCTCTGCATGAAAAAAATATTAAGAAGTAAGTGACCAGCAGATTTTTTTTACATTTTTGATTTTGTCATTGTTGATTTGTTTTAACAGTAATACTAATAATTCATAACAAAAGCCTTCGGCTGGGGGAATCACTTGCAGATAACTCAAAAATAACCTAAAAACTGCATAATGTGCATACCCAAAGGATAGTGTTATAGGATTCTATAAATGCCAAGAAAAATAGCAATTCTGGGTCTCTCTTTTCGGGTTCAGTTTTATTAAAGACAGCAAAATATGTTTTCATTGAGATGTTCATATCGTCGAAGCTTTTCGGCTGACGTTTGTCAAGAAGAATCGTCAGAATGGAGAGCGCAGGAAAAGGAGCGGCTATATACACGAAAAAGCCGAGCGGTGATTGGCTGAAAAAAGACAAATGAGAGAGCGTCATTTATAGTGCACAATCTGCTGTACACGAATTCTTTACGGCGGCAGAAGCCGGGGTTAGAAGTTTTGATGAAAGTGGCTTCCAAAGCAGATAGATGGAAAGGAGAGCGGTCTTAAATAATTCCAGATCTATGCTGGAATTATCAACGCTGGAATTATCTACGCTGAAATTCCTTCGGTCCACAGAAACGCAAAACCAGCTTAATTCTGACCTTTACTCACCAGGATCTTGCTATCTGTTCTCCTGAAAGATTGCCATCTTTGCTCAAAAAAATCAAGTTCATTCTACAGACTAATGGATACCCTGAGCACGTTATCAAGTCGTTTATGGCTAAGAAGATTAAGCAATTTTACACTCTGCCTAAATTTGGACCTGAAAGATGTCCCGTATATCTTCGTCTCCCATGGCTCGGTTCTGTTTCTACCCGGTTTGAAAAACAAGTAAAATCTGCTGTCAAACAGTGCTTTTCCGCTGTGAAACCACGTGTATTTTACTCTACCAACGAGTTCGCTCCACTACCAACAAGTACTGCCTGCTTTACAGAAAAGCAACGTGCATCAATATTCTCATGCCACTGTGACAGTCGATAACAGAATTGTAAACGGGCCGACTAGTTCAGGCCCGAACCCGGCCCGAAAGTATAAGCCCGAACCCGAAAACTAATTTGAAGCCCAAATCATGCCCGAAAAAAGCCCGAAAGTTATCTTAGGTCTGAAAAATTTGGCAATGTTGCCGAGTTATTTTGATTATATTTTTGTGTACCTAAAACAAAAAGCACATCTCAGGCCCGATTTAAGCCTAAGATTTTTGACAACTTCAGGCCCGAACCCAGCCCGACTTACAACTCTGGTTGATAATATGCAGGTCGTACCTCTCAAAGGCTGTAGAACAGTTAAACAACTTGTCCCCAAATCTATCCACCGTTGCTCTTCTTCCCAGAAACGCTTACTTCCTGCCCGTCGGTGCAAATATTCCAGCCAGACCAATACCCAATCTCTTGCTTCTGATTCAGCCATTGAGCTTCATCTTTTACAAAATCTTACCTGTGCTCATCATTATGATGACAGTAGATTCTCTATTCTTGCCCAAGGCCGCTCTCCTTTCCATTTCCCTGCTTTGAAGCCACTTTAACAATAATTTTAACCCCCGCCTTCTGCCTACATAAAGAATTCGTGTACAGCTTAAAGATTGTGAACTAATGACGCTCTTTTATTTGTCTTTTTTCGGCCAATTACGGCTCGGCTTTTTCGTGTAAATTGCCGCTCCTTTTCCTGCGCTCTCCATTCTGGCGATTCTTCTTGACAAAAGTCAGACGAAAAGCTTCAAAAGATATGAACATTTTAATCAAGGCAATTCTCAAGTTCTGTACCACCAATCAATTTTGCAAATATGTATTTGCTGCAACTGAAAGGCTCTTATAAAAGGTCTTTATCACCAATCTTTATAGGCAGCATTTGGGAGTAAACTTGTAAAGATTAGACTTTTGAATTAAAGCAAGGATTTATCAATATCATGATGAATATATAGCCAGGCTAATTTATCCCAAAGGCGTTCAATTTGCATTTTGGTTATCGTTTGTAAAAAGAGTTAAACGCAAGTATGCAATCAAAAATGTTTTTAAAACACTTTATACTGAGATAGTACTTAATAACAAACAGGGCTTAATTAAAGATCCGCGGGAGCCGGGGCAAATGAGTCCGAGGATGAGTTTGAAAAAATTATCTACCAGAATTACTTGATAAAGATAAAAAAATTTCATCACCATTTATAGTGCTGGGCCCCGAACCGCAGGGTCCCCAACTGCGCGGAGCCCGGGCTGTTATCGCCCAGTTTGGCCGTTGGTAAATCATCCCTGACCAAACTTTTTGCACAGATTTATTGGGTTGGTGACAGCACAACGTCTGTTTCGACTAGCTTCCATATCGTAGCGTTTTCCGGATTGCGGCTTTTATCAATTGCCAAACCTCATGTTTTTAACCGAATCAAATTGGCCTCTGTAAAGGTATGTCCAGTAACTGTTTAGGGTTAGTAAAAATGCGCAAACAAATTGAAATTTTATGAAATGTTTTGATTATAAATTGTAGAGCTAATGCAAATTTGACAATATGTGCTCTGAAAATCTGCAACACTATTCATGTTTTATGAGCAGTAATGAATTGCTTTTTTTGTATTGAAACCCGACATAGATCCGGTATATTATTAACAGCATTTGCGTGGTAGGTTTACGATTCAGTTTCTAAATGATCCGATGTAAAACTTTCTTCCCAAAAACAAAAAAATAATAATAATAGTATTAATTGAACGACGTTCAAAACCTACTTCAAAGACCGTAGCAATTAGTAAATTTTATTGGGCTGAGCCACCATAACGAGCATAACTGCTCGGTGCTCAGTCTCAACAAGGAATAAACATTTTTCCCTAAGGTCATTACGACCCATGGCCAATTTGGGATTAAAAGTGCTTCATTGTTAAGGCGCTATATAAAAAGTGAACTTTTAGTTTTCTTTTTAGAAAAGCATCTTTTGTATTTGGATGTTCTCCATTGGTTTTGCTGGCGTTCCAAACGCTATTTTTATGTCGGTGAATCGCAAAGACCGCTATTCGGATCATGAAAGCAAGGGGTGGCCAACTTGTTCTGCTTCGGTACCATGGTAAAATATTTTTACAAAATTTTACGATGTTTTTTGTTGTCACGTATAATAATTTTGAATGCCTGAGTTATGAGTTATTTTCTGTGCTTTAACGTAAACGTGACTGCTTTACTACTTTTTGCCGCCTTTTTGATTTGGAATGTTCGAGATAATTCCTCTCTAGTATATTCTACAATCTTCTGCAGTTTTCCATTGTTTGGTTGTTAACCATTCTTAACTGCTATATTTAGACTTGAAGTTTGTGATGCCATAATTATGTCGCAATTTGTTATCGTAAGCTTGTATACTTTTTGTATTGTGACATATCAAGGATTTTTCTGGGATATTCGACAGTTTTTGCCGAAGTATAAATAGGCGGGTCGTTTTATTTTTATCATTCTGATATTCTAAGAGTTGGGTAATTTTAGATATAAGTTTCGTTGGCAGTTTTGCCGAGTTTGTGTACCTGTGGTTGGCTAGTGTAACTGGTTAGGTGTTACGACCTGAATTGGGCGGTCGCGGTTAGGTGTTTACGATCTGAATTGGTCGGTCGTAAGAAGTTTTAGAGGAGCGATTCTGCTCAGTGAGATTTACTTTTGTGTCAATCTTAATAGAAGTTTTAGTTTAAGATTGGTGTGTTGCTTTTTGCGATTCAAGAAGCTAAAGGAACTATCAACTGCCATTTTCGATTCGTCAATTAACGGCTTAGTCGTTCTCTGGTTTCAGTCGACGTGGACAATTCTAGAGATTAAAGGTTGTACTCTAGCCAAGTATCAACAATCAAGTATCAACAATTTTGGGGAGTACAATTGGGGGTACCCTGGGGGTGGTACCCCAAACTATTTTTCCTTTAAATATCTACTGATATCAAAAAACTGGCACCCTAGGCTAGTCGTACAAGCAATTTATTTTGGGGGATGCATTTAGGAAGTTCCCGGGAGGGTGGTACTAAAACTGGCACCCAAGATTAAGCCTTTCAAAAAAGTGATTGCATTTTGATAAATACCTATTGATATAAAAAACGATCGATTTTTGGGGGGTATGTTTGGAGTGTTTCCGGGGGGGGGGGGGGGGGGGGGGGGGTAGCACTAAATATCTTGATGTCAGTAGATAAATATCTACTGACATCAAAAACAAACAAAAAACTGGCACCCTAGGATAAGCCGTTCAAAAAAGTAGTTTTTTTTGGGTCCATTTAAGGGGATCCCGGGAGGGGGGTGGTACCCCCAAACTATGTCAAAAAATTGTCAGTGAAATATCTACTGATATAAAAAAAAACTGGTACCCAAGGTTAAACCATTCAAAAAGGTCACTTTTTGTTTGGGGGGTCCCCGAAAAACCTCATCGCGGCCAAAAGTTGGCTGGTAAGGATGAAAGGGTATCGTAAGACATATCATTACGTGAAACATTTTTTGCCATACTGAAGCCGTTTTGAATGAGACCGCGTTTTACGCCAAACTTTTGGGGCGGTCTTCGGGTCCTGAAACCGGAATCACGCCACCAATTGCCTCGAAATTTGGTACAAACCTACAACTCATTAATATCAAACTGCTGTCAAAAACTCATGTAGATAGACCAAACCGTTCTCGATTTATAAGCAAAAGTCTGAATGTTCGCGCTTGTTAGTTTAAAATTGGCGGAGTAAAAACAAAGAAACACGCGACGCAAGCGTCGGTCATTCCAATCATGGAGAAAATAACAATACTTATTGTAGCAATATTTATGAATAATACAGAAATAAAATCAACCAAACCTGTAATACGAAGAATACTTTATAATACAACTACTAATACCAATACTATACTCACTACTAGTAATTGTTATTACATTTTATTCACCAAGTTGCCTTGGCCAGGAGACAGCGAAGGGACTTTTCGGTCTTCGAGTCAAGCTGCCACCTGCCCACCTGTCTACCACACACGGCGGAGGCTTCTCGCTGTCCCTTTAATTGCGGAACGTCAAGCAGGGAAGCTGTGAATGCCAATTTTTATAGTCTGTGGTTTGACCCGACTAGGAATCGAACCCAAGTCTACTGGTAACTCGAGCACAATATATTTTTTCTGAGCTACAAAGTCTCAGTCAATTAAATTTATTCCCGGTAACTAATTTATTACGAGCTGTTATGAATACTCGTATATAACGTTGACCTAGGTCTGTTTCGCGATAATGGAAAGAAAAGAATAATACGAAAATTCCGTGTGACATATTTGCCATTTTAAGGTTAAGGTTTAGATGGAGAGGTTACGATTCAAGATTCAAGCTTATTTTCGTGACAAAATTTATACAATATACAATGAATTTTAAATAGCAGACTAGCATAAATAACAGAATGTTGTGAAATGACTTAAACGGTCTTAGAGTCAAACATCAGCTATACCTAATATAAAAGCTGTATCATACAGACTACATTAGTTATATCAGCATATCAGCTTAATACGAGTTGCATATCTGATGGCAATATTGTTAGTTGGTATTTTTAATGCAAAAGCACCATTTGCTTCAACTTTGATTTGAAAGTACGAAAATTATTTTTTCGCGTGTTACCAGTGGAATCATTCCAAATTTTAACCCCTCTTTGTTTGATTTACCTTTGGAATCTCATAGTTGTAAGTTTGGACAAATAAAACTCATATTGTCATTGCAATGATGCTTTAGTTTGTTTGTAGATCTTATCTTTACTTAGTTTGGTATGTTCAAAATACAATTTAGGGCTAATAATTTAGTCAATGTTATTAAAAGAGGTGGAATTGTAATTAGTGTAAGTTCGCAATTTATTAAATCAAAATTTTTATTGATTATTTTCATTTTGATTAAAGGTCATCTACTTTTGCAACTTACAATACCTACAGCTTCATATTTTTGTTCTATATTCCTCTTGCGATCATTTTCGTTCAATCTTTAGCTACTTCAATTCTTATCTGTTTTCAACGATCACAAAGGAAAAAAAGTACGTTCAGCTATTTCTTCAGAATCTTTAATGTTTTTGATATGAATGATCAAAATCAAATCTTTCATTAAATTCGCTGTATTGCGCCGAAGCGTGGAACGAGTTTGCGGGGCCCATCTCCACGTCATTGCGCCCGTTCAACACAGCTCCATTCGAAAAGATATTGCAGCGACGGCGAGCTGTTGACAACACTGCGCCTGGTTTTACCGGCCCGAGATTTCAACCTCCGACCTTCCGCTCCAGAGGCAAAAGCGTAACCGCTCGACCAACTGATCTGTTGATGTGAATGAAATAATTAACCAATTTGATAAATTGATTAAATAATTACGACAGCCAGTAATTTTTGAAAGTATTCTATAAACAGTTAAATAACATTTGAGTTAATTTTTTTAACGTTATTAATATTATTCTACTTGATCTAGATATTGCTATGAGAATTTTTAGAGCTGCTACAAAAATTTTAAATTTACAAAATGCCCAACATATAGGACTCACGGAAGTAAGACAGTCTATTTTCGCTTTTTTTTCTTAAAATATTAACCAACTAGTTTTTTGTTTGGCTTTGTATTCAGAGCGCAAAGCTCGCGCGAAAAGCGAGGGCGAACTAAATCGCCGAAGAAAAGAAAACCGCGCCATACTCCAAATCTCTCTCGTAGTTGGATCGTTTGCTATTGGATATTTGCCGACCACAAGTAAAGCTTGTAGATTTAATTAAAACTACTAAAAATAAAAAAACTTTAGTACTTGCATTTATTGTCCCAAAATTTTGAAAAACTTTTTAAAATGTTGAGTGATTCAAGTTTTTCCAAAAAATCATTCTACGAAAAGATAGGGATGGCTTATTTAGAGAAACTCAAAAATAAAATAAATAAATGACCTAAAATTTGATTAGTACGCTTAAAACCGATGCGCGCTTCACTACAGTTCCAATGAAAAGACAAGCCGGCGACATATATTAAAGGCGGTGAATCATCCAGCCAATTCCGGTGGTTTACAATAGCTAAAATTGAACTATAATTTTCAGAGGTGGAGTCCTCGAGGACACATTTTCAAGTCCTTGGCCTTGGCCTCGAAGCCTCCAGTCCTTGGCCTCGAAGCCTTAGGTCCTAGAAAATTGCCCTGTCCTCGGCTCGAGGACAGCACTATTTTTTTAGAAATTTTGTTGTAAAACACCAGAAACCTGGCGGAAATTTTGCGAACACCTTTTTTGTTTTTCTCAATTGGAGCATTGGCGTAGCCAGGGTGAGGCAGGGGGCCCGGGCCCCTCCCCAATCGAAATTTCGCCAATTACAAAAATGAGACAAAAAAGCCTATTGTTTCTTCAGTTTTAGTTTCTTTTTAGCATTTTTCGCTTACAACAGTAACTAACAACAATATTGAAGACCAGGGGCCCGGGCCCCTCAGTTCAATTTTTGCCAACCAATTTAAATGTATAACTCGTGTAAAATTAAGGGTTTTTCTCTTAAAAGTTGCTACCTAGGCCCTCATGTAACCTTTTTATAAACGTAATGCAACAACCAGAGCCGGATTTATTCTATGGCACAGTGCCAGGGCCTCGCGCTTAGATGGTGAGACTGTTTTTTTCTTCACCTATATTTGGCAGAAAGATCTTGCGAAAATCCCCAAAGTGCCAGGGGCCCAGCGCGATGTAAATCCGGTCCAGCAATAACATGGTTAATAGGCATAACCATCTATTGTACCATTTTTCAATAACAATTCAATAATTCACCTCCACCTCCCAGTTTTTACGCACAAAATACTTTTTAAAAAATCAGCCATGGAAAATGCTGATTGAGCAAACCATTAAACTTCAATTGAGGGGGCCAGGGCCCCCTGGCCGAACAAATACTCCTATAACTGGTTATTTTCATGACAAAACAAAAATCTCTAAGGAAAATCTTTGAGTCGATTATTATTGTTTAGTGTTAAAATGTAGCAAAAAACAATGCGCCTTACTTCCCCCTACCTGGACCAAATCACTTACAATTAAAATTTAACACAAGAATGCAAGATGTTAAACGTGTTTTGGACTTAAATTGCAAGTATAAGGAGCATCAGTAATTTGATCTTTTCAATTGGCTTTCAAATTTCAAAAATCTAGTGCTTTCAAATGGCTCTGAACACGTGCGAAATGTGATTCAATGGCATTAAAATAGCTGTTTTTTCCAAAAAACTTACAAAAAATCGCCCAACGGCTGTGGGCTTCGCCCCTAGACCCCCAAAGCCTCTAACGGCTGGGGGCTCCGCCCCCAGACCCCCGTCTGTGCAACGTTTGAGATACACTACCTTTCTCAACACATCTCCAAAGTTAGATATTTGCACTTTTCAACTATTACTTAAAGCCCTCTCCCTTTGCAAATTCCTGCTTAAATGCCAACCGGCAACGATTTCAAATCTTCCATCCTATGATATCTTTGTCCCACAAAAAGTTCCTCTTTTGAAAAATTTTGATGACGTCATTGCATGTGATTTGTGGTTTGGGCCTCCCTACCAATCGAAAATTCTGGCCAGGCCTGTAAATTGGAGATCGCCTGAAAAAAAATTTTGAAGACCTTATTTTTTGAAGGACACTTGCGGCTGTGTCCTTGGTCCTTGGCATCGAGCATTCCTGTCCTTGGCCTCGAGAGTGTCTGTCCTCGAAAAGGCTGTCCTTGGCCTTGGCCTCGGATTTTTTTGTGTCCTTGGCCTTGGCCTCGAGCCTTGTGTCCTCGACTCCACCTCTGATAATTTTTGATATTTTTTGTTTTAATTTTGAGGCTGCGGTTGCAAAAATATTCAACAAATACAAAAAGATATCCCCCCACAAAAAGTTTTTGGAAACTCTGAGTTTTGTTTTTTCCGCCTAAACCACAGTTCTCTAAACTATTAGGCCTACTGTGGTTTAGGCGGGAAGAACAAAACTCAGAGTTTCCAAAAACTTTTTGTCGGGGGATATCTTTTTGTATTTGTTGAATATCTTTAACAGCTGCAGCCTCAAAATTAAAACAAAAAATATCAAAAATTATAGTAAGGTTGAAAAATTATAGTATCAAAAATTATAGTTGAAAAAACTATCAACTGTTTTAAAACGAACTCGGTCATATGCTTTTCCAAGATCGACAAAGCATGCAAAGAGATCTTTGCCATACTCTCAAGATTTCTCGAAGATTTGCTTCGGAGTTATACTTTCCCTGGCAAACTGGCATTTACTTTCATCGACAAAAATCATGATTTCAAAAAACTAAAAAAAATTTTTTTTGTTTGAATTAGATCATTTTTATTATTTTTTTCAATTTTTTTTTCGTGGGAGAGGCACTCTGCAGTCAATATTTTGCTTACTAAGTGATGTTTCAAATCAAATTCAAGCATATTAATGGAATGAAATTTAAATTAAATTAAGTTTTTGTTTGTAGTATGCACAGTAGTTCATTCAAAATAGATCACTATTTTAGAAGAATCAATCTTTTCTTCAAATAGTTTTGTGGTGAATTTAAATCTGTCTAAAAAGTAATAAGTTAATTTTGAAAAAACTATCAACTGTTATAAAACGAAAAAGTTGTTTTATAATCAAAAAACTAATTAAATTTTACCATTCTAAAGTTATAATTTCATTTGTTTTGAGCTATAATTAATTAAGATAAGTCATGGTTTTCATTGATTTGAGTAAATCGAGACCCTAAAAAGAGATAACGGTTTTAAAAATCGCAATCAGTTTTTTTATGTTCTAGTTTTTCTCAGCGCAGTAACGACTCTCCCCGTTGCCACATACGAAGATCGCCGCTTTATATGGTTGTTTGGAGCTATTTCTTTCATCTGCTTACGAGTTAGTGAGTGTCTCAATCCTATCTTCTATAATCTGGCATCAAGGTTAGTTTAAATTTTAAAACAAATAAAAAATTCTAATGATTGCAATTATATCTATGTTTACTGAAATTACTTTGGCCAGGGGCAGCAAAAAAAAAAATTTTTTTTTTAGTCTTTGAGTCAAGCTGCCACCTGCCCGCCTGTCTACCAAACACGGTGCGGGAGGCTTTACAATGTCATTTTTTATTGCTGACCATCAAGAATTAAAACTCAATTTTACAGTGTATGGTTTGACCCGACTGGAAAGCACACCCAAGTCAACTATTCCAGTGGCACACACTTGATTTGCTTGAATGCTGACCCGTTTAAATCTGTCTACAGTATGCTGTACTTAAGTTTGCGTTATTGCGCCAAAGAGTGCATTTTTGTACATGTTTGAAGCAGAACTTACACAATTTAATCATTACAAACACCGAAAAATTGTTGGCACGTAGGCTACCGTAATTAAAAATTATACATTTAAAAAATGTACAACAACAAAGAAAGAATTAAACGTACTGTAGAGTCGATAGCGTGATCGAGAGCCCAGTCGTCGTTTTTAAGTCGACCCTGATCGCATGATCTTGATTCAACTCGTACTCTGGTTATGTTATATTGTCCTGGGATAAGACGCTTTACGATAATTATCTCTGCTTGGTGGCTTCGAACAAGCAGCAAATTCAGTGGACAAGAATTCAAAAAAATTCACAGCAACATTAGATCACTCGAAACTCCTAAGCAAGTGTGGATTCCTCTAAACCACGAAGTAGTTCACGAAATGTGGGAGATTGTCGCACAGTTATCGTCTGATGCTGTCCGATTACGAGAAAGATAAATATGCACAACTACTCGCAACTTTGTTAATCACGCTCAAATCACCAGTATGACGAGCCTATTATTTTCAGTGTCAAAGCATGTGGGCTACGGCCTATTGGACCGTGATTCAGCACCTAAATTCTTACAAATTGTTGTCGTTGTGTGTGCTGTATACTTATACCGGCCCGGTAATTGATTCCAGACCTCCCGGTCTAGCGGCTAGAGAACTAATCGCTCAGCCTATGTGCCATCATGGTTCACAATTAAACATTATACCCCAAAACTTTAAAATTATGTAATATTTTCGCAATTGATTTTTTCCTTTCATCAATTATGACAAAGCAATTATTATCCAGCTATTTCGTCAGTTTTCATTTTTGATATTTTTTACTTTTTGTGGTTTTATTGAGTTTTCTTGAATCTCGATCATGCCTGCTGGATATCAAAGCTTACAATAGCCTAATAGCTTTATCACGTTATCTTTGCAGCAAACTTCGCGGGGAAACTACCAATTGGTTACGAAAGGTGTTTGGAAGCAAAAAATGCAAGCCCCAAGCAATGAAGGAGAGGCAGATACAGCTTTCTAATCTTGCTGCTGTGAGCAATAGAAAAATCGGTATTGATACCTAACGCAACAAAGAAAAAGAAGCAAATATGTATAGAAAAATGCTTACCAAGAATTTGAATTTGTAGATTTTGGTGTGTTTTTGCGTAGTATTATCTATTACAACAGTTTATTTATTTATTAAAAAGTATTTATTTAAAACTTTAAGCAAAACGTTGTTAAAAGTTACTCAAAACAAATATGCTTTATTTTGCAAAAAAACAAAAAAAAAATGTGCAAATGGTCCAGGCTTGCCCGGGAATGATTAGCCATCTCTTATGTTTAATATTTTGAATATTTAGTTCATTAAGAATTTTAACGAGGACTAAAGGCAAAATCAATGGAGGTATTTAAAGTTAGGCGAATTGCATGAGACTAGATCGGTGTTGACGCCATCTTTTTTGACCCAGCCGCTTCGAAGATATTGTACTTCAAACATGACGTATGGGCATCTAATGTTATAATTTCTGTTGGTAACCATGGCATTAATAGCCTAAGCGTCGTTAGCAACGCCATTGCAGTTCGGTAGGTGGGTGGTGATGATGATGAGGAGGTGGGTGGTGATGATGGTGGTGAGGTAGGTGGTGATGATGGTGCGGAGGTGGGTGGTGATGATGGTGCAGAGGTGGGTGGTGATGATGGTGGGGAGGTGGGCGGTGATGATGGTGGGGTGATAAGTAGTGATGATGGTGGGGAGGTGAGTGGTGATGAGGAGGTGGGTGGTGATGATGATGAGGAGGTGGGTGGTGATGATAGCAGGGAGGTGGGTGGTGATGATGGTGGGTGGTGATGATGGTGAGAAGGTGGGTGTTGATGATGGCAGGGAGGTGGGTGGTGATGATGGTAGGGAGGTGGGTGGTGATGATGGTGAGGAGGTGGGTGACAATGGTTAGGAGGTGGGTGATAATGGTGAGGAGGTGGATGGTGGTGGGGAGGCGGGGGAGGCCCCATCCGTATCTATAAAAATAGGAACTGATCCATGGACCTAGACAAAAGGAATGTAAGCTTGGTATACACTCAACCAGTGCTATGTCTGTAGCAATTTCTAAAGCATTCTGCAATAAAAATAACCATATTCGGTACAAGAGAAATAACAATACAAAAATTTTACCAAAACTTTACCCTTTTTGGATTAGATAAAATCTCCATTAGATACAAAAATTAAAAAAAATTGTTGCTATTTTATGGCGGATAGATAATTTTTTTTCAGTTGCTGAAGAAAAAAAAATTCTTAAGTCGTTTATCCAGCAAACGAAGCCAAATTGTTTCAGATTTTAGTAGATAATTTGTACTGCAGCTCGTCCATGAGCTTATTTGTTATTGAGATGTCTGTAGCAAATTCTATTGCATTTTGAAACAAATACAAACTTTTGCCGTTTGGATTGATAGAATTTACATCAGAACGTTGATTTACAACGAAAACAATTGACAAAAGACATAAACGATTTTGCAATCGCTTTTTCACTGATTGTGAGACTGCAATGTATTTTTTCAAAGAACACATAAGGTACAGACAGACCCATGACTCGCTTCATCAACAAATAACATATCAAATAATACAGTTATCAGCAGTGTTGCCGATTCAAACCGATCAAAAAATTAGCGCTCAAAATTCCCTGATGTGCCAAAGTTTTTTTACCTTTGATTCCTGTTTTCGAATCCCAAAATATAACAAAAATTCAAGTACATAAAAAACACGTTTTTTTAAATAACAACACACCCAAACAACGCAACGGCCAGAAAAAAACTGAGGGAAACTCCCGTTCTGACAATTAGCTCAAAAAAGAATAATTGCAGTTCTATACTTTAGTATAAAAGTTTCAGACAAGATTGTTTATTGTTAAATTCTTGATTACATACTGCATTGGGTTAATTGCTGATATGTAGACTATTTTCGATTTGAAATCATAACAATATTATAATTCACTTCAAAATTTTAATATTTTTTCAATTTGCTAAACTGTAAAATGGTAAGAAAAAGTACATGATGTTTGCATTTTGAATCGAAAGTTTGGTTAATCCGGGTGAGATGATAACTGGCAGTTGCTCCTACCTGCTTTATTGAAATCCCTGGCCCCACCAGTTGAACATCTTCAAATTCCGGAATGTTTACCCCGTCTTTAACGTATTCTGAAAAAATGCTACGCATTACTTTTGTTCCTTCAGAAGTATTTGATAATCAAGGAGTCTGGAGGCGTAGTTCCCAGCCGCCGGAGGTTATGGGGTTTTAAGGGCGGAGCTTTCAGCCTCAGGACAATTTCTGTAAATTTACGGAAAAAATAGCCATTTAATTTAGCACCTTTTGAATCACATTTTGCATGTTTTTAGAACCATTTGAAAGAACTAAGTTGATAAAATTCAGAATTTATTTGAGAAATTTTACTTACCCATCCCCTATTCGGCACCTTTTACTTTCAGGTAAAGTTCCAAACACGTTTAAACGGCTGCATTTTTCGGTTAAATGCTTTCAATGAGCTGGGAGGTGAAGTTCCTTTAGCCTCCAACTGGTTGCACCACTTCTACGGTTTGATTTGCATTAGAGAGTTTTACAATTCTATCAACGTGATCACTGATCGTTTTGTCTCCAGCAACTATGGAGCAAACTAAAGCAAGTTTCAGTTAGCGTGTGACTTTGTGGTAATTATATGTAGAAAAACCTTAACCTACCGTTTACATACGACGTGACAAAGCTCGAAATATCCAATTTTCGGTTAAGTTTTGCAAGAGTTTTCTTTTTCAAACCGGTAACCGTTGTTAAGATGACATTTATACACGAAATGTTTCCTTCCACTTTCTTTCGATTGATGGTCACATTTCCTGAAACTATTAAGTGCTGGAACATAAAAAAATTGTTATATTTTTTGAGTATGGATATGTTTCATTGTTTCAAAGACATTCGAACCTCCGTAACATTGAAATGAGAATCAAAGGCAAAATCAATGAGGGTAGGCCTATTTCAAGTTTGGACAATCGTATAAAACTAGATTGGCGTTGACTCCATCCTTTTTGACCCAGCCGTTCCAAAGATATTTTACTTCAAATACGACGTAGGGGCCCTGTAATCATAATTTTTATTGGCAACCCCGACGTTGATACCATCGACGACGCCATCGTAGTTCTATCCCAAGGTAATTAGGTCAAGTTAAGTCACAAAGGCCTTTTTACCTATCTTTTCGTAGCTTACGCTAGTGCATTAAAATGTCAGGGTTTCCAAAAAATACTAATTAGGGAGACCCCTATGGGGTGTTTGAAGTAGAATATCTCAGGAACAGCTAGGTCAAGAAGGATGAAATCAACACCAATCTAATCTAATACGTTGCTCTAACTTTGGATACCTTAATTGATTTTACCTTCAATCCTCATATAAGCATACGTTTCTCTTGCTGCGCAGTTTTCGTTATTCCCAACTTCGATAACCGCCAAGGCGAAACTAGTTTACGCTTTTGACATCATACTCGTTGATTTTGCTTTAATTTCGTTTTGAAACCTACTTCAGACTTTATTTTGGTAAAAGTGTATTAACAGTACAAGCGTGATATTTTAGGTGAACCAGTTAGAATCAAATTACGTGCACTACAAAATAAAACAAAATGAGAATATAACTGGGAGTAAATTTCGAGTGATGTAAATAATAATAACAAAATAACGTCATCAGCAAGTGCGCAAAAAGCCGAACAAAAAATGATTTAACAGAACAGCAGCAACAGCCAATAGCTTTAAAGCAAAAAAGCAAACAAGGATATTTTAATTAAAGCTAAACGTTTTCGACCTTAAACTAATGTCTTTATAATTATAGTTTTTTTGAATTCATTTGCTATTTATCGTTGAAATGTAAATTTGTTATAAAGAGTAGCAAATTTCAGATCAAAAATGTTCAGCTTTAAATAAAATATGTTTTTTGCTTCAAAATTGTTGGTTATTGATGCTGCTCTGATATAAGAAGAACAACAAGCCGCTGATACTCGCATGATAAGAACAGTAAGTTTCATGCAGAAGATTTGCAGTGCAGTGTACTTCAAAACATACTTTAGCGTAGATTTGATCCATATACAGTACACAGACATGGGCACGATCTTGATCTTCAAGATCAGATCGTGGTCTTGAAGATCAAGATCGGGCCCCCTGCAATTGAAATGCTACCAATGATAAAAATGTCACAAAAAAGACTATTATCTTCAGTTTCAGCTTCTTTTAGCATCTTCGCGTACAACAGTGCACGCGTACAGAAGTAATTAACAATAATATTGATCCAGGGGGCCCGGCCCCCCAATTTTAATGGGCCCCCAACAATAATATTGATCCAGGGAGCCCGAGCCCCTCAATTTAATTTTTCCAATCAATTTAAACGTATAACCCGAGTGAAATTAATGGTTTTTATCCTAAGAGTTGCTAACTCAGGCCTCATCTAACCTTTTTATGAAAGTAATGCAATAACCTGGGACGGATTTAACAGATGGCACAGTGCCAAGGGTCCAATGCTCAGATAAGACTTTTTTTGGTCTTCACCTGTATTTGGCAGGAAAATATTGCGAAAATCCCAAAGTGCCAGGAGCCCAACTCAATGTAAATCCGGCCCGGGCAATAGCATGGTTTGTAGGCGTAACTATCTAAAGCAAGGCTTCCCAAACTTTTTCGCTAGTGACCCATTTTAATCATCTAAAAATTCCCGCGACCCCTACAGTTAAAATAATAAACACTGCTGGTTGTGTATTTGTGGTAATTATTCAACGCAAAAAATAATAACATGGCACTGGTACCTAAAACCTACTAATTTACACGTAGGGTCGTAGGTACAAAACGCAAACACATTTAATGTGATGGGTGTGACTGCTTTCTGCTACAAAGCAAGTCCAGCCTTGGTTCAATATTTGTTAGTGCTGGTCTCAACGCGGTTTCAATGTTGCTTAGACTGGAACGATATTTTGTTTTGATTGCCGCCAATGTCGAAAACGCCGACTCGCACAAATACGTCGAGACAAACGGCAGAAGTGCGGTTACTGCTGAGTCTGATAATGATGGATATTCCGTTCTAACGCTCTGCCAAAAACTGTGAAGCTTTTTCCCAGAAAATTCAAGTAGCAATTTGGAGTCCGAAGACAATTCAGCTAACTCTTCTTGAGATATAAGACAGAGATGCTCGGTACTCTGTTGTTGCACTGCAAATGGGTTTTGTATCCAATCTAATTTGGTATTGTCCAGTTCTGGAAGAAAATAATTTTCAAATTGTTTCAACTAATTTGACAAATGGTCGACTACCAGAGGTTTAATCACATTTAATTTCACATCGTTATTGACCAAAAACTCTTCTGTAAATGAGAACATTTCGAAGGAATCATTTTCAACCTTTAGTTTCCAGATGCTTAACTTTTTGATAAAAGCACCTATTTTGGATTTCAGTGTGAAAACATTGGTGCTTTCTCCTTGGAGAGACAAATTAAGTTCGTTCAATTTTTCAAACAAATCTGATAAGTAGCATAATTTCAACAGCCAGCTGTCATTGCGAAGATGGTGGACCAAATCTGAATTTTTTTCTGTTAGAAAAATCACAACTTTATTGTTTAACATCAATAGCCTTTTTAATGCTTTGCCTTTCGAAAGCCACCTAATTTCACAATGCATCAAAACAGTCTTAAACTCTGATTCCATTTCATCGCATAAATTTGCAAAAATACGGTGGGTATTGAGTGCGCGACTCTTAATAAAATTAATAACTTTCACTGCATCTTGCACAACAGCATTTAGATCAGGAGAAATTTTTGTAGCAACAAGAGCCTCTCGATGTATCATGCAGTGTGTAAAAGTAATAGGGGTATCACTTGCAAATCGCACTCTTGCATGAAATCCTGCTGTATGTCCTGTCATTGCAGCAGCTCCGTCGGTACACACACCAACACAATCTGTACAAAGCAGGCTCACTTCCTTAAAAAAATCATCAACTGTCTGAAAAATATCCATCCATGTAGTACGTCCATGCAATGGTTGACAAAACAGCAAATCCTCATGAATGTCGTTGTTGTAAACGTCAGAGGTGGAGTCGAGGACACAAGGCTCGAGGCCAAAGCCAAGGACACAAAAAAATCCGAGGCCAAGGCCAAGGACAGCCTTTCCGAGGACAGACCCTCTCGAGGCCAAGGACAGGAATGCTCGAGGCCAAGGCCAAGGACCAAGGACACAGCCGCAAATATTCTCCAAAAAAAATGTCTTCAAGAAAGTTTTTCAGGCAATCTCCAATTTATAGGCCGAGCCAGAACTTTTAATTGGGGAGGCCGAAACCACAAATCACATGCAATAACGTCATCAAAAATTTCCCTGTTGGCACTTAACCAGGATTTTGCTAAGGGAGAGGGCTTAAACTAATATAGTTGAAAAGTGCAAATACGTAACTTTGGAGACGTTATGAGAAAGCCAGTGTAACTCAAACGTATCACAGACGTAGGGTCTGGGGGCGGGGCCCCCTGCGGCCGGAGGCTTTGGGGGTTTGGGGGCGAAGCCCCCAGCTTTTGGGCGATTTTTTGGAATTTTTTGAAAAAAAAGCTATTTTAATGCCATTGAATCACATTTCGCACATGTTTAGAGCCATTTGAAAGCACTAGATTTTTGACATTTGAAAGCCAATTAAAAAAATTAAATTACTTAATTCTTCTTCTACTTGCAATTTAACTCCAAAACACGTTTAACATCTAGCATTTTGGTGTTAAAGTTTAATTGTACGTGATTTGGTCCAGGTAGGGGGAAGTAAGGTGCATTGTCTCGTGCAACATTTTAGCAGTAAATAATAATTCACTCAAAGGTTTTCCTTAGAGATTTTTGGTTTGTCATGAAAATAACCAGTTATAGAAGTGCATGTTAGGCCAGGGGGCCCTGGCCCCCTCAATTGAAGTTCAACGATTTGTTCAATCAACATTTTCCATGGCTAATTTTTTAAAAGTATTTTGTGCGTAAAAACTGGCGAGGTGGAGGTGAATTAATGAATTGTTATTGAAAAATAGTACAATATAGATGGTTACGCTTACTAACCATGTTATTGCCGGGCCGGATTTACATCACGTTGGGCCCCTGGCACTTTGGAGATTTTTGCAACATCTATTTGCCAAATGTAGGGGAAGACCATAAAAAGTCTTACAATTTGAGCCCAGGGACCTTAGCTGGCACTGCGCCATATTGTGGTAAATCCGGCCTTGGTTAATGCACTACGTTCATAAAAAGGCTAGATATGATCCTCAGATAGCAACTTTCAGAACGAAAACTATCCATTTCTTCCAGGTTTACGTTTAAATTGGCTGGCAAAAATTGATTTGAGGGGGTCCCGGGGCCCCTGGTCTTCAATATTGTTGTTCGCTACTGGTGTAAGCGAAAAACGCTAAAAAGAAACTAAAACTAAAGAAACAATAGACTTTTTTGTCACATTTTTGTCATTGGTGAAATTTCAATTGGGGGGGGGGGCCCGCTTGGCTAAGCCTATGCTCCAATTGCGGAAAACAAAAAAGGTATTTGCAAATTTTCCGCGAGGTTTCTGGCGTTTTCCAACAAAAATTCAACGGTTCAAAAAATAGTGCTGTCCTCGAGCCGAGGACAGGGCAATTTTCGAGGACCTAAGGCTTCAAGGCCCAGGTCAAGACCAAGGACTTGAGGCTTCGAGGCCAAGGCCAAGGACTTGAAAATGTGTCGTCGAGGCCAAGGACGTCCTCGAGGACTCCACCTCTGGTAAACGTATCTAACATATGCCAAAAGATGTGCCATTTTTGTAATGTCCGTCAACTCATCAAGCTGAATGGCAAATTTACGACTTTCTTTAATTCGTAAAATGAGTTGCTCGTGTTGATCTTCGCTTATTTCGAAAATTCGCCAACACACATTATTGTTTGACAATGAAATTTTTCGCATTTCATTTGCCTCTTTTTTGCCGCGAACAATTGCGCTCATTTTAATCGCAGCTGGAAGAATTAATTCTTCTCCGATGTTGTAAAGTTTCTTGCTCTTTGCAATCAACAAGGAAGCCTCAAACGATGCTCTTGTATGCTTTCCTTCATCTATGAATTCACTTTCAAATGACTGTCTTTGTTTTTCCCATGTCCACTTTAGCGATGAAAAAACTCCACAGGCCTGTTGCGATAAGAATCGTGCTTGGTTTGAAGATGTCGTTTTAACTTGCCCGGCTTAAGACTCTCGCTTGCCAACACTTTGTTGCAAATTAAACAAAGTGGACGATGCTCACTATTTTCCGTTATAAAAGTGAAACCATACTGCAAAAAACTATCATTATACGATCTTTTTTTGGTATGACTGGCCTCATTTTTCTCACTGAACTTCCGCTTTTTCGAGTTGCATTTCAGTGTTACATTTGTTTTTACCGCTGTTTCAACATCATCTGCAGTTGGCTTAGTACCATTATCGTTCGACTTTTTCAACCAGCTATCCATTGATTAGAATCTGACCAGTAGTAGTGTGCTAGTTATACCTTACTCAACTATATATAATACGCTTCTACTCCTCTACTATAACTAAACTACTGAATTCGGTCTGCATAGTTTTATCATTATGTCATAACCAAAGTGACAAAACGAGAAAAGTTAGGCATCCAGCTGAGCTACGAATAGGGAAAAGTTCATCAGCTGTCTTTTTATATAGCACATTGTTCAACAAAGTCTCACTATTTATTAGAGCCTATTTAAGTAGAACCTACGGCTAAGTTAAGAATGACGTTTTGCAAGATTACACAAGTTTTTAACGATAGTTAGGGGTCGCTGAGAGTACCCAATCTTACACTTTCTTGTAAAATTGGTATGCTCTTTGCAACCCCTGAAGATCGTTACGCGACCCCTTTGGGGGTCGCGACCAGTAGCGTAGCCAGGGGGGAGCGGGGGGGGGCTCGAGCCCCCCATTGTCTTGTGAAGTATGCATATACGCACGTTTTAGATGCTTTTGAGGCCGATTTTTGGTGAAAAATTGAAAACAGCCCCCCCATAAGAAATTGGGTGCCGAAGTTGTGAAGTACATGTCGTGATACGGCGTGAAAAAGCGTTTGAATTTCCGATTTCGGCCGAAAAATCAGTCAGAATTTCGGTGAAGACTTTTTTTTTTTTTTTGGAGACCACCTGTTTTTGGGCGGAAAAAACGTTTCAATTTCCGAGGTCTCCGAGAAATTTCCTCTCAATTTTGGGACAAACCGTGTGATTCTGATTCAATAACAATGAAAATTCGGGTCAAGGTCGTTTGCACTTTTCTCACTCTTTTAAAAAAGCCCCCCCCCCTTTTCCAAATCCTGGCTACGCGCCTGGTCGCGACCCCCAATTTGGTAAGCCCTGATCTAAAGTATCTATTGAGCATTTTTCAATAACAATTCACCTCCACCTTGCCAGTTTTTGTGCAACAAAATACTTTAAAAAAAAATTAGCTACAGTAAGGGGAATGCTCATTGAACAAATTTTTGAATTGAGACGGCCTAGGCCCCCTGGCCGTATATGTACTCCTATAACTGGTTGTTTTCATGACAAAACAATAATCTCTAAGAAAAATATTCAACTGGATTGTTATGTACAGCTAAAATATTGCAGAAGGCAATGTACTTTACTTTCCCCTACCTGGGCCAAATCACTTACAAAATTTAACCCCAAGATGCAAGATTTTAAACATGTTTTGGACTTAAATTGCAAGCAAAAGGAGGACTGAAGAACTTAATTTTTTCAATTGACTTTCAAATGTTAAAAATCTAGTAGCCTACTTTTAAATGGCTTTGAATACGTGCGAAATGTGATCCAATGGTATTAAAATAGCTTTTTTTTCCAAAAAATTACGAAAAATCGCCCAGCTGCTTGGGAAAGCGCCCCCAAACCCCCATAGCCTTTGGCAGCTGGGAGCTCCGCCCCAAGACCCCCGTCTGTGATACGTTTGATTTACAGTACACTTATTTGCTCAACACATATTTCTCAATTTAGACAAGACACATTTGCATTTTAGCTAATGGTTGAAGCCCTCTTTTTGAAGAGTTCCAAGTTACGTGCCAACACCAGGCCACGGTTTCTGATGTTCCATTCTACGATATCTTTGCCCCACAAAAAATTACTCTTTCGAAGATGCTAATGATGTCATTGCATGTGATTTGTGGTTTGGGCGTGGCTTGCAGGAATTGATCATGATTGCCGTTATGTAAATGCTGCAGCACTGACAAGCGACGATTCCCCCAAATGAACCAAATTTTGAATGCTTTAACTTGTTTTTTGTTAAAGATTTTTTTGGTGTGTGTGTTAACTTTGCTCCTTAATAATTTGCTTCGTTTGAGTAAATTCGATTTCCAAAACGAATGGTTTTCCATCTTTTTTTTGTAAGCGCGAGAGTCCAAATTAGTTTTTTTTCACTATATTTTGACGTAATTTGGGCAAAAGTAGCAGCGATGGAACCAGTATCAATATATAGTATCAAAAAATATACCAAAGTATCAATAGATAATAGTATCAATAAATATATCAAAGTATCAATAGATAATAATCCAATCAAGCAATCACATCACATAAAGTATCTAGGTGTTCTCAGAGACGACAATCTAAACTGGAAACAACAAATCAAAAAACAATGTTCAAAGGTAGCAAAGGGATCTTGGGCCCTAAATTAATTAAAACACTTTGAAGATGAGCAAACACTAAGATCTGTTTACCATTGCCTCATATACTCTCATCTACAATATTGCATAAGCATAGGTGGGCAAGTTAATGCAAAACGTTAGCTTCGTTAACCACTAGTCCGTTAACAAACTTTACACCTCCGTTAACGTTAATCCGTTATTTTCAGCTTTAATAAACGGAAGTTAATAAAGTCCGTTAATTCGTTAACATTTTGCGTGTAATTTACATTTCGTTTTATTCACTCGCTTCTAGAACACCTATTAACGCTGTTGAGCTGATTGTAAGGAAAAATTTATGGCTGTGGTAGCCTTTTTGTGTTTTGGAAGTTACATTTTACAGTGTAATCTAATTTCAAGATAAAAACAAGTTCAAATGCACTAACGAAGCTGCGATCGGAAAATCTTTCGAAATTGCGAACAGCGATAATTAATCGACCTATCAGGCTGCAGCTTATTATTTGCCTCAAAAAGAGCTCTTTTCTTCGGTTTCTTCGATAAAACTCGTGCTAATACGCAACAAGTGTTACCAGTGCAAACTGGTTTGTACCGTTACGATGAATGAATGGTGCAAGATATTAACGATAAAAGCCTTAACGGTAGTTAACAGAACTTAACGGAAGTTACTTTAGTCCGTTAACAGAACTTAACGGAAGTTAATTTAGTCCGTTAAGATGAAAAAACTTTTTAACGGATTAACGAGTTAATGAAAAAGTTAGCTTCGTTATTTACGGATTAACGATTAACGGACATGTGCCCACCTATGGATCTAATTAACTAAAAACTTTTACACGTTCATGGTTTCACAATTTTTGGCGGTTCTGCTTACTCTAATCATTTCAGTGCGATTCTAATTATATTTAAAACTATCGCACGCTGCCAATCATATTGTATTTTTAGTCGTTGCTACAGACTCAAAATAATATGAAATGGCTTACACTGCAAATAATTTATACACTGGAAACTAATCAACAGAGGTGGAGTCGAGGACACAAGGCTCGAGGCCAAGGCCAAGGCCAAGGACACAAAAAAAATCCGAGGCCAAGGCCAAGGACAGCCTTTCCGAGGACAGACACTCTCGAGGCCATGGACAGGAATGCTCGAGGCCAAGGCCAAGGACCAAGGACACAAGCGCAAGTGCTCTCCAAAAAAATAAAAAAAAGGTCTTCAAAAAATTTTTTAGGCGATCTCCAAAATAAAAAAAAAAAAGGTCTTCACAAAAATTTTTCAAGCGATCTCCACAAAAAAACGTTTTCCAAAAAATTTTTCAAGCGCCTCACAAAATTTTAACAATTCAAAAAATACTGCTGTCCTCGAGCCGAGGACAGGCCAATTTTCGAGGACTTGAGGCCTCGAGGCCAAGGCCAAGGACTTGACCTTCGAGGCCAAGGCCAAGGACTTCAAAATGTGTCCTCTAGGCCAAGGACGTCCTCGAGGACTCCACCTCTGCTAATCAAGTTAGATGTTGGCAATAATTTCTTGACATACCAACCACTAAACCACATTGCTAAACACGGTCATCGTTAACAACATGCAGTATTTCTTAACCTAATACTATAAGCTGAGTAAAAACGCTTTGCTAAACTGCTGTTGTATTACTGCACCGCCTCTAACTGCGTGCTACAAACCAATTGATGCAAATCCAGGCGATTTCGCACTTTAGTCAGCGAACAAAACAAACGGCGCAGAAAGTAGGACAATCAATCGGACTACTGTTGATAACGTCACAAACCACGCGTGAGGTTTTGTTGTTTCGGTGGCCACCGTACGGCACCCATATATCCGCACAAACTTGTAACTTCATCTTTATCTGTCACGTTGCCTCAGCCGGGATACAGCAAAGGAACCTTTCGGTATTTTAGTCAAACAGTCACCAGTCCACCTGTCTACCACGCACGGTTGAGGCTTCACATTTTATACCGCAAGAAGTATTACACCTGCACAAAACTCAGGGAAGCGCTAAATACCAATCTTTTTGCAAGCTTCGGTTTGATCTAAGCGATAGTCGAACCAGGGTTTACCATCTTAATAGCAGACGTGTTATCTACTCAACTCTGCTAAGCGGTGATTGATTGACATATCAATTTTTTATCTTGGTTCAACGGAGCGCACAGATAAAGTAAAGTAAGTAGTTACTGCGTAATGTACGGCCCAGATATTCTCTCCTTTTTCTTTTTTCAAGTACATTTCTGCTCCTTCCGTTCCCATTATGTTGAATAGACCAGATATCACGAACTCATCAGAGGCAAAAGACCACAATAACTGAAACAGTTAATTTTAGTCCTAAGCCTAGAATCAGTAGTGTGGCCTCAAAAGAGTGCAAAGTGTGCGAATGCTCTGCACGGACCATTCAAATTGTTGCGCGCAAAAAAATTAGAATTTCTAAAATCTTGGCAAAATTAACTACAATAACTTTTTTCACAACTTACTGTAAGATCTTCCTCACATATCTGCTTCCCCATTAGGCTAGTGTTTCATCATCATCTGAATTCACACATAGCCTATCCTGGCAGCCCACCCGAACCTTCAAACCACACACGAGGGCAATTTCTGCACTTCTAATCGTACCCTCGTCTCAGATTCTCTGATCAAAGTCTGACAACAAGGTCACCAGAAAGAGGATTCTCGACCATTATCACACTGGCACTCCACTTAGCTCAACCGCATTGCGCTAGCATCACTAAGCATGGACACCTTATATGACATCACATTAACAATTTACCACAATAGTACGCTATGTGCACATTTTAAACTTGTTTGTTATCATCAGGCGTACATAACTGTGTAAACGTCTATTACAAATTTTGAACCCCAAAAGCCAAAATTAACCTTCTTGTCGGTAACCGGTAAATTTTCTTAACCGGTAAATAATTAAATTTGCTTTACCAGTTACCGACAAGTAGGTTAATTTTGGCTTTTGGGCTTCAAAATTTGCAATAGGCATTTACACAGTTATGTACGCCTGATGATAACAAACAAGTGTGAAATAGGCATATAGCGTACTATCGTGGTAAATTGCTTCTGTGATGGTGTCCATTATGGTTGTTCAAAAAAAACTGCTTTTTTCAAATTTAACCCATCACCCCCGCAAATTGTCAGGTTGGTGATAAAAACCTCACATACTAAATTTCAGCTCATTCGGTTCACAGGGAGAGGAGAGCATGCAATTTGAAATTTTGAATTTTCGTCGAAAAATATGGATTTTTTGCCTACTTTAGCATTAATTTTTTCAGTCAAAATACCTGGTATCGAAGCTTTTTTTGATTTAATATTGCTCAAATTACATATTAGACCCATTCCATACCAGTTTGTAGTGTTTGTTTTGTATATTTATGAACAAAGAATTTTCCTGTTTTTTCGCTATTTTGACTAAAATATGTTGAAGTGCTTGGGCCATCTCGACTTCTCTCTAACACCAATACTGCTCTACAAACCACTGCATAAAATGAGAAAACGACCGATTTCTACCTAGAAACTCGCCTAACGTCTCTTTTCAAGTCCAGGCGATGACATTCCCCAAGTTATTGAAACTATGTTTGGCAAGTTTAAGCCGTAAGAAATATGATTTATCATTACAATCACAACTGCTATTTAATGTGAGCCAAAAATCAGCAGTTGATGAAGTTTCAAACATTATTTTCTCGCGGTCCAGCATTTCTATGTTGGTTGTTCTAATTCTTAGCAAGAACAACTTCATGATCGTCCCATTTTTTGACTTTTTGGTTTTTCAAGGTACTGTAAAATAGCAAAAAGTTGAACGATGGAATGATTCATTGCAAAATGTTACAAAGTTTCGAGTCTAGGCAGACCGTTCTTTAGGTAATAATGCTTAAACATTAACCTGGATTGTTCCCCCCAATAGAGCTGGCCAGATACATCTCGTCTATGTTTTTGATGAACAGACCAACCATCACGTATGCACGATACGTGTTTTGGTTTAGGTAATTCATCCTCTTCTCCCAATCTAGCTTGAGATGAGCTTAATAACAGTAGTAGTTACAGCCCGTTCGTATACAGGGTTGGCCATAAGTCGCACACTAAAGAATCACGTGGAGTGTAATGTAGACCTATGTAAAATCTTTTAAAGAACATGTATTTTGTGCACGACCTTAGGATATAAAAGAACATGTTCTTTTGTTCTTTTCTAGAGCAGTGAAGCATTGCATGTACATATCAGTTAATTAGTTAGTTAATCACAGCTGGCTTAAATGCTTTGGTGTATGAGGTAAGGCCAACCCTGTATTTGGCACATCATAGATAAAAGCATTAAAAACCCTACTGTTTCACTCTTATAACTTAGCCAGACCTTTATAGGTAAACTCCTGAAACGATTACAGCTTAGGGTGAAACAAACTGAAGGGTTTTCAATGTTTTATCTGTGGTGTACTAAATGTATGTTTTTACAACCCATTTAATCACCCCTTTAACCAACCTTTCGTGCTCTACTTGTTCAAACAACGCAGGATTACAGAGTGAGAGCAGCGCTTCTCAGATGTGTGGCTACCAAGGATACTATAAAGAACAATCTTGAGTAAAATTTTGCCCAACAGTTTATAGTGTTTTGGTTGCAAACATTCAAGTCACAAATATTGGTAAATGCTGTTAACTTCAGAGCCTGCTTTTTGAATGCACAAAACAATCCACTAATCATGTTATGTTCAGCTACAAATGTTGCATTTGCTTTTTCAGAATGAGTAGGCTACGCGAAAAGGTCGTAGAATTGTTTCAAGATTGTGCCAAGATAGATATAGTTACCATCTAATCAAATAACAGTTTCATTTTTGTGAAAAAAAAACACTGTTATTACTCATTTATAAGGCAATAGTTAGAACCAGAAGAAAATAACAGGTTGGTTGCCAAGCTGATTTTGCTATTCTATCACGAAACCAGTTGCACTAAAACGACGCAAAAACTAGTGTTTCCTAAATTTTTGCTGAACCGATCTACTGTGTCCAATTGGTTGATAGGGAGATAATTCAGCGTTTGGTTGTGAGACTCGGTAACATTCCGCAATGAATCATTCCATCGTTCAACTTTTTGCTATTTTACAGTACCTTGAAAAACCAAAAAGTCAAAAAATGGGACGATCATGAAGCTGCTGTTCTTGCTAAGAATTAGAACAACCAACATAGAAATGCTGGACCGCGAGAAAATAATGTTTGAAACTTCATCAACTACTGATTTTTGACTCACATTAAATAGCAGTTGTGATTGTAATGATAAATCATATTTCTTACGGCTTAAACTTGCCAAACATAGTTTCAATAACTTGGGGAATGTCATCGCCTGGACTTGAAAAGAGACGTTAGGCGAGTTTCTAGGTAGAAATCGGTCGTTTTCTCATTTTATGCAGTGGTTTGTAGAGCAGTATTGGTGTTAGAGAGAAGTCGAGATGGCCCAAGCACTTCAACATATTTTAGTCAAAATAGCGAAAAAACAGGAAAATTCTTTGTTCATAAATATACAAAACAAACACTACAAACTGGTATGGAATGGGTCTAATATGTAATTTGAGCAATATTAAATCAAAAAAAGCTTCGATACCAGGTATTTTGACTGAAAAAATTAATGCTAAAGTAGGCAAAAAATCCATATTTTTCGACGAAAATTCAAAATTTCAAATTGCATGCTCTCCTCTCCCTGTGAACCGAATGAGCTGAAATTTAGTATGTGAGGTTTTTATCACCAACCTGACAATTTGCGGGGGTGATGGGTTAAATTTGAAAAAAGCAGTTTTTTTTGAACAACCATAATGGACACCATCACAGAAGCAATTTACCACGATAGTACGCTATATGCCTATTTCACACTTGTTTGTTATCATCAGGCGTACATAACTGTGTAAATGCCTATTGCAAATTTTGAAGCCCAAAAGCCAAAATTAACCTACTTGTCGGTAACTGGTAAAGCAAATTTAATTATTTACCGGTTAAGAAAATTTACCGGTTACCGACAAGAAGGTTAATTTTGGCTTTTGGGGTTCAAAATTTGTAATAGACGTTTACACAGTTATGTACGCCTGATGATAACAAACAAGTTTAAAATGTGCACATAGCGTACTATTGTGGTAAATTGTTAATGTGATGTCATATAAGGTGTCCATGCTTAGTGATGCTAGCGCAATGCGGTTGAGCTAAGTGGAGTGCCAGTGTGATAATGGTCGAGAATCCTCTTTCTGGTGACCTTGTTGTCAGACTTTGATCAGAGAATCTGAGACGAGGGTACGATTAGAAGTGCAGAAATTGCCCTCGTGTGTGGTTTGAAGGTTCGGGTGGGCTGCCAGGGTGGGCTGCCAGGATAGGCTGTGTTTGAATTCAGATGATGATGAAACACAAGCCTAATGGGAAAGCAGATATGTGAGGAAGATCTTACAGTTGTGAAAAAAGTTTTATTTCCAAATCTACTATGTAACTTCTAACTACCAGAGGGGAGCCCTCGAAGACGTCCTTGGCCTCGAGGACGTCCTCGAAGACACATTTTGAAGTTCTTGGCCTTGAAGCCTCATGTCCTCGAAAATTGCCCTGTCCTCGGCTCGAGGACAGCACTATTTTCTGAACAGTTGAAATTTCGTTGGAAAACGCCAGAAACCTCGCGGAAAATTTGCGAACACCTTTTTTGTTTTCCTCACTTGGAGCATAGGCGTAGCCAAGGGGGGGGGGAGGGCAAAGGGCCCGCCTTCCCCTCCCAATTGAAATTTCACCAAAAACGCCTATTGTTTCTTCAGTTTCTCTTTAGCATTTTTCTCTTACAACAGTACCTAACAACAATATTAAAGACCAGGGGCACCGGGGCCCCCCTCAATTCAATTGTTGCCAGCCAATTTAAACGTATAACCCGAAAGAAATGGAAAGTTTGCGTCCTATAAGTTGCTATCTTAGGCCCACATCTAGCCTTTTTAAGAACGTAATCCATTAATCAGGGCCGGATTTACCATAATATGGCGCAGTACCTGCTAGGGGTACCGCGCTGAAATGGTAAGACTTTTTTTGGTCTTCACCTATATTTGGCAAATACAGGGTGGGCCAAAAAAATGTTACCACTCTTAATCCATACACAAATTTTAAAAATGAACATTTATTCGAAAATTTTTTTCACAGATGTTTAACAAAAATATCCAATTAAAATTTGATAACAAAGTCTTTTCACTTTGTCTCTTGTTTCTTACACAGTTCAATAATTGATAACATGTTCAATCCAAGCTCCTCTTCTGTGGAGTACAGCTGCAACACGCACATTGAAGTTTGTGATGACATTGCCGCACATCTCAAGAGAGATTCTTCGAATTTCTTGACAGATGTTGGTCTTCAGGGCTTCAATGGTCTGTGGGTTTTTGTAGTACACCCTCTCCTTCGGGTACCCCCATAGGAAGTAGTCTGCGGGAGAAAGATCAGGAGAGTAGGCAGGCCATGGGTTGTTAGTACGCCGTGAGATGAGTCTATCTCCAGGAAAGTACTCGTTGAGGAAATCCAGTGAGACATTTGAGCAATGTTGAGGAGCACCATCTTGCTGGTAAATGACGTTATTCATATTGACTCCCTGCTTTCTCCTAAGAGCAGGAATATGAAACTAAAGTCTTAGTAATTTTGAAAATGGTTAGAATATAAAAAGTGGTAACATTTTTTTGGCCCACCCTGTAGATGTTGCGAAAATCTCCAAAGTGCCAGGGGCCCAGCGCGATGTAAATCCGGCCCGGTAATAACATGGTTAGTAGGTGTAACCATCTATAGTACCATTTTTCAATACCAGTTCAGTAATTCACCTCCAACCTCGCCAGTTTTTACCCACAAAATACTTTAAAAAAAAGTAGCCAAAGAAAATGCTGATTGAGCAAATCGTTGAACATCAGTGGAGGGGGCCAGGGCCTCCTGGCCGAACATGTACTCTTATAACTGGTTATTTTCAAGACAAAACAAAAATCTCTAAGGAAAACCTTTGAGTGGATTATTATTTACTGCTAAAATGTTGCAAGAGACAATACACCTTACTTCCCCTACCTGGACCAAATTACTTACAATTAAAATTTAACTCCAAAACGCAAGATTTAAAACATGTTTCGGACTTAAATTGCAAGGAAAAGGAGGATTAAACAATTTGTTTTTTTCAATTGGCTTTCAAATGTCAAAAATCTAGTGCTTTCAAATGGCTCTGAACACTCACGAAATGTGATTCAATGGCATTAAAATAGCTTTTTTTACCAAAAAATTACAAAAAATCGCCCAAAGACCCCCAAAGCCTCCGGCGGCTGGGAGCCCCGCCCCCAGACCCCCGTCTGTGATACCTTTGACCAACACTAGTTTTCTCAACACGTTTCCAAAGTTACGTATTTGCACTTTTCAGCTATTAGTTTAAGCCCTCTCCTTTTGCAAAATACTGGTTACGTGCCAGCAGGCAACGATTTCAGATCTTCCATCCTACGATATCTTTGTCCCACAAAAACTTCCTCTTTGGAAAAAACTTGATAACGTCATTGCATGTGATTTGTGGTTTAGGCCTCCTCCGATCAAAAATTTTTGTTACGCCAATGAATTGGAGATCGCCTGAAAAACTTTTTTGAAAACCTTTTTTTTTGGAGAACACTTGCGGCTGTGTCCTCAGGGGCGCCGAGAGCCAAACGTGGTCCCGGGGCCAGCTCAGATATGACGGATTTCTTGTTTTGTGAACTCCAAAACAGACGGAGAAAATGCCGCAGTTTTGTCCCAATTATGATGTGATCTCCAAAAAAAAGAGGTCTTCAGGCCTCAAATGCTGGTTTCTTAGTGTCATTTCGATGGGCCCCTCTCGAGCTCATGGGCCCTCTGCTGGGCCCGCTGAAGCTACGGCCTTCATGAAGCCCATGGGACCCGGGGTCATTGTACCCCCCTGCCCCCCCTCTCGGTGGCCCTGTGTGTCCTTGGCCTCGAGCATTCCTGTCATTGACCTCGAGAGGGTATGTCTCGGAAAGGCTGTCCTTGGCCTCGGATTTTTTTTTTGTGTCCTTGGTCTTGGCCTCGAGCCTTGTGTCCTCGACTCCACCTCTGCTAACTACAATAAATACTGTAGGGTTGTAGGCAAATATTTTTTCACTTGTTGGCACTGTCTTACACTCCAACCTCATTCCCCTTCCCAAGAAACTGTCATGCTTAAAGAGATAGGCTTCTGCTCGTGATCGGGTTTGTTGAAAAAATGACAACTTTTCTATGCAAAATTTCTTGCTGAATCTAATTTCGCGGATAATTGGAATAGTGGAACAAGGTTTTGGGTACATACATAACTCACGTTGTTTTCATTTCTTTTATAAAACCGATCACGAGCAGTATCTTTTTAAGTTTTAAATCACTCCATCCACCTGAAATTATAAACAACTAAATCTGGAGAAAAAAAGAGCTTTTTCCCGCCTTTATCCCCCCAAAAGTTCTTCAATTGTAAAAGAAAGTGACTATTTAACAAAAATTTTTTAAATTAAAGAAAAATTTACTGCATAATGCTCAAAATACGAAAGAATAAAAAGCCATCCCCGCTAATCATGATACAAAAGTACTACAATCCTAGCGCATGTGTATTACATTGTTAAGCATCCCACGCTTTGTGTAAGAAAATTCTTACTGCCAGCACGTATGCGGTGGCTGCAATAAAATGCAGTGCGTGTTTTTATAAGATGCAGTAAATTTTGCGTTGAGGCTGGCTGTTTTTAAATTTTCAAAAAATTTCAGCCTAATTTAGTTCTTAGTTTGTTCTAAACTTTACTACGGAATAAAATAACACAAATTTTTCATTACTTGATCAAACTTCATGTGTTTTCTTATACCGTATATACAGTAGTACTGCAGATTATGACTATACTGTTCATTAGATAAACAAATCAGCAATGGTAATGAAGAAAAAGCCTAGCAAATTTTGTTGATTATTTACTAATGCGTTGAGCAAATCTGTCGTTATTTATGTGATGCTCAGACTGGCATTGTTCTAAAACTTTTTTCTTAAAACGAAATAGTTCGTTTGCTGTTGTGTTACCAGCATTACCGAAGTTGTTTACAATGAAACGGTGAACTTTTATAATGAAACAAGTTTCGGCGGTCCTTACTCCGCACCAGTGTAATATATTATGCAGTTTCAATAGTGTGAGGAAGTTGAATTACTGTACGTATTATTGGGTCTAAATTCAGAAGCGTTTGATTCATTATTTCGATCTTTACATTCACTACGACTGTACTAAGAAATACCAATAGTCGATTTTTTTGAAAAACATTGCTGATGATCCCAATATTATACTGAGGCGTAATTTGTCGTTTCAAAAAGACATAATCGTACCGTACCGTAATCTGTAATTTTATCAGTCTGCCTTTGTGTACGCAAAATAAGTTAATTTACTTCACAATATAAATTTAAAAACGCTTCCAACTCTAAGGGGTATTTATAGTGCTGGGCACCGCAAGTTTTTTTTTCAAGTCCGCAGTCCGCAAATCCGCAACCCAATTTCAATTTTCTTAATCCGCAACCGCAAGTCCGCAATTGCACGTTTAAAAGCTTAGTCCGCAACGACGTTTCAGGATTCTTGAATCCGCAACCGCAAGTCCGCAATTTCGTAATTCTTGAAGTCTGCAACCGCAACTTCGTAATATTTAAAGTCCGCACAGCAAGTCCGCAACTTTTTATGAACTGAGTAGAAGAGTTTCGCAATTAACCACGTCCCGAAGTGATCTGTTCAGAGTTGATCAGCAAAAATAAGTCAAAAGCTGTGACTTGTGGGAAGTAAAGCAAGCGTATGGTGGATACATTCCACGCAATAAAAAGAATTACTCACAACCGTTGACTGTAGTAAATGTACCACAGCATGACTTGTTATTGTGCTGCTTTTTCGGATGGAAAACGTAAGAATTTCCCAGCCCCTCTTACTTTCAGTTCCAACTCGAAACAGATTTAAACGCTTGTATTTTTGTTTAAACATTTTAAGTGACTTGGCTAAAGGGGGTAGTAGCCCCCAGCTCTCGTGGTTGCGCTACTGCTTATGCAATTGGTGTCTAAACTGCATGGAAGCATAATGCCCAGCCCACCGATAAACCCTTAAAAATGCTACAATGAAGCTAGGGATTCAAAGATTAAAAGCCATTGGATTACTGTAAGAAGGAATCAAATAGCAAAGCACAATCCGTATTTGCGCTTACTACAAGATATTCTAAAAAACTTTTTTTTCAAGGCAGGAAAAGGCAAAGGCAGTAGAAGGCAAAAAAACATTCATATCACTAATCGTATTACTACATTTTTAGTCCCTTGTTTCTATAAATACTGTAGGAACAAGATAATTACCCGCTACCAGCAGTGCCGTTGCCAGACCAAACGATGTGAGGGAGCCCTAGCCGAAAATGTGAGGGCACTATAAAATAGACTGAACTTTTGCACATAAAAACTGCTATTTTAAAGCTACAATTTTGTATTTATCTTTGAAAAAGAGACATATAAGCCCTGCAGCGTTTATTAGCTCATTTCGTATACCGCTCGTATAATTGCTTGAATAATCTGTCTGCAGTAGCGAATGCGATCAGAAGCGCAACCAGGGTTTTGCTAAGAGAGAGGGAGCTTCCGAAAGTAAATGTTTTTTGCACAAAAATTGTCTAATTTAGGTCCCATGCTGAACAAACTGTTACAACTCAAGCGTGTAGTAGAGGGGGCAGAGCATCCAGCTGCTGCATGATTTATGCAATTTTGTGGCAAAAATAGCGATTTTAACGCCATTTAAATCACGTTTCGCACGTTTTAAACCTGTATCAATTATTACAGTAAATTGCTAAAATTCAGAAGTCATTGAAAGATTTAAATTGTCTAGCCCCTTGAGCCCCCATATACTTCAGGTCAAGTCCAAAACACATTCAAACGCTTATTCTTTTTTTGGTTATATTTTCTAAATGACTTGGATAAAGGGGCATGCTAAAGGGGGCTGATGCCCCTTTATCCCCTTCCCCCTCGTTGCGCGACTGACCGCGACTTAAAATAAATCCTGACTATGCTCTAAAAAAAAACAGCTGGTATTTTCAAAAAACGTTTTCACGTATTATTTCAGGTCATAATCACTAACGATTAACGAAATACCCGTAACGCTTCTGTAGGCATACATCCCTATTCCGCGACACATCCGTAAAGGCGTGTTAATTAGATGGATTATTGGGCCACATTTATGTAAAGCAATTGGTGGCCAGCAATTTTGCAAACACTCGAGAAAACTTTAAACGAAAATCATCTTTGAAAATTATTATTTCTTTTTCGATTATTGCATGTTGTCTTGTCGTTACGTGATGCTCCAAAAAGCATTCTGAGTAAACCGAAATGGGGGGGGGGACACAAGCAGTTGTTAGGTGGGGGTACGGCGCCCCTGGCCCCACCGTAACGACGGCACTGGCTACCAGTACAAAAGATGATACACTAGTGGATAATTTTGTGAACTTACGGTAAAAAACAACAAAGCCATACTTTGAACCAGGGCTGCAAATTCGAACTTAAACTCGAATAAAGTCGGTTGTTTTGCCGAACTCGAAAAAACAGCAAGTCAACAAAAAGAAAGCGATTAAGTAGAAGAGCAGACGTAGTATTTTTGTCAACCTGAACTCGAAAAACATGACATTTTTGCCGAACTTGAACTCGAAAAAATTAAATTGATTTCTCATGTTTGACTGGGTAAAAACATAAATATTTTACGAAGAAAGAAAGGAATTTCAATATTTGTATAAAACTTGCGGAATTGCGGACTAAAATTAAAAATAGTCCGCAACCACAAATCCGCAATTTAAACTGCCAAAGTCCGCAGCTTTTTTCGTTAGTCCACAATTGCGGATTTTCGGACTAACTTGCGGATTTGTTCAGCTCTGAGTATTTAGTTATCGCAAAGCAAAACAAGCATCATAAGTCGAATATTACAAATAAACTATATAATGGAACACAAATTAATTATGCTGCATTTTTTCGGTTTCTCTTTTTTTTTTTATTTGCGTTATACAATTGTTTTATTATGAAAAGTGATTATCTGATGGAGGGACTAATATTTCATTTGCATCAAAATTTGTCATTACTATGATATCTACAAATCTGGGTTTTCAAGTTTTTCATTAAAAAAATTTTCGAACTGTTGAAATTAAATACTGTAGTAATTTCAAAATAATATGCTGCGCGGAATTAAACTTTAATAATAACTCAAACTCGGATATGAAAAGAAACACAAACGATGAACCGAAAAAGCGCAACAAAATACAAGAAAAAGCGAGCTACAAAAAGTGTGTATAATAAATTACCATAATATTTTTATCATTATTGCGATATGGATAAAAACAATTTTGTAAGACTAAATCTAGTCAAACGTTTTAGCACATTTTAAAAACTTATTGTTACTTTATAGGGTCATTTTGGCAATACGCTTCGTTATCGTTATAAAGCGCAAACTAAAATATAATAACGCTAAAGAAAATGTGTCTAATCAAAACCAACAGTTTCAGAGCTGAAAAATTTCCAGAAACAAAAAAATCAAATTTAATTCTAACATCTATCGGCATTAACGGCGGGTTCTTCATTGCCATTAAACGCTGCTCCCCGCACTCGCATTTTGTTTATTGCATTAATTTTTCTACATTTTTAAAAATTAATTTATCGGAAACCTTGCATCTCAAATCATATTCTAGAATTAGTACCGAAACTGATTTTAAAAACTATGCCAAAATTCCTAAATGCCCAATTTTGTTTACAATATAGTATCACAACCAACAGAAAATGATTGTTATCAAAAAATTCAAGATTTAGTACAGTCGTTGAATGAAACAGTTTACAATTTTAGCCAAAAACGTATACAGGATGAATAGTATTGCTTTCCTCGATCCAATTTATACAACAATGAACGCAATTTCATTACAAGCAATCAATGCAAAGCAGCAGCAGTAGTATTAATTGATCCAAAAGAGGTCAATTGAGGTTGGAAAATTGAGGTTGCAAAATTGAGTAATGAGGTTGCAGAAAATGAGGTTGCTGGGGTTGCTGGTTTGAGGTTGCAAAAATGAGGTTGCCGGTTTGAGGTTGTTGATTTTTGCAAAATCGTAAGTTCTAACCGTATGTCTGGAACCCTAAGAATCGAACTAGGTAGAGTCTAACCCTAGGTCGGTAACCCTAAGAATCGAACTAGGTAGAGTCTAACCCTAGGTTGGTAACCCTAAGAATCGAACTAGGTAGAGTCTAACCCTAGGTCGGTAACTCTAAGAATCGAACTTGGTACAGTCTAACCCTAGGTCTGTAACCCTAAGAATCGAACTTGGTAGAGTCTAACCCTAGGTCGATAACCCAAAGAATCGAACCTAGAACTTGGTCAAGAGTAGAAGAGTGTTTTACCTAAGGTTAGAACCAACAAGAGCTAACCAATGCTTTTGTTTAAAACTCGTAAGATTTCTTAAAGTTGTGAGATCTACCTGGGAACCGAACCATGTTCCTGAATGTTAAGACTCTAATACATTCAACTAAGGTAAATCAAAGACCAAGGCTTTTTTGTTTATGTGTAACGTCTCTTGACCGAAGTAAAACTGGAAGATTTATACGCAAGCGGCGGTGATTCACCAGGGAAAGCCTCTACAAGAACGTATTCGTTTTAGAATGTTCAACGCGATCGAATTATTTGCTTGTTACGGGTATACAGCGCAATATTACGACGATGCTGTCATAAACGTGAGCGCGATAATAATAGCAATGACGTAATCGTAGTGTGATATATTAGAACTGTTCTATGGAGGTAGTGGCGCAACGGTATGACTTCATTGTATTTTAATCGCACAACCTTGACACGACTGGACTTGGCAAAATACACGTGTGTTTGACAGCCACTTTTGCTAGCATGGCACAATTAGTAATAAGGCTTTTGTTTCGTATTCGATCAACGCAATGGCGCAAGGGTTATGAAAAGATCAGCTCTTTGTTTCAGCACTCCAGGTGATTAGTTAAAGTTTGTAAGACTAGCCTGAGAATCGAATCACCGCAGGTGATTAGGTAAAGTTTAAAGTTTGTAAGGCTTGCTTGAGAATCAAATCACCTTCTTCCAATCTAAAAAAAAAAGTAAAATTTATGAAAACAAAGCAAAATATAAAATATTAAGTCGATAATGTAAAAAATATGTGGTTTCACATTAATTCTGGAGTTCGTATAACTGCGGAGTTATGGTTCAGTAAGATAAGGGCGAAATTATTCTTTAACTTTTGCATTAAAATATTGCAACAGTGACGGCTAGAATATTTGCGAGTCGAAAGAAAGGCGATATCTTTTGCCTTAAAATATTACAATTTACAACTCTGCTAACTGTTGCGACTTTGTTTGGGAAAAAAATTCGTGACATAGCTCGAGGCTACAGCATTAAACGTTACGTCATCAAACCTTGGACCGGTGGCCACTGGCTTGCTGTCACAAATTTGCTTTTAAAAAACCTTTTCAATCAGTTTCAACGGAATTAAAATTTGCAAACATTGTTTTATTTAACACCTCGGATCATAAGAACTAGCTAGTTTGTTAGCCACTGTTGATACTGCAGAGTTTTGAGGCTCTAGTCATACTATCAAAATGAACGTATGTACCTATTGTCAGAAAACGTTTACGCGAAATGGCTATTTACTACGTCTCAAAAAAGAAGTACATAAATAGGTTTTGAAATTCGAGTGCGAAAAAATGTAACAGAAAGTTTAAAAGAAAACCAGACCCTGAACCGCCGGTGTCATGTTCTATTTCATTCTCCTCAGGAGAAAAATCATCATTTACGCAAAACCATCAAAAAAATTGCGAATAACAAACTCAAACAAGCACGCAGTACCGGTTCAATGCCCATGGCAAGCGGTTCAATCCCCAGCAGAACAACAACCTTCAAACCCTCAACCGACCAAGATTAAAAGTCTGAAACACCTTTCTCAAAATCAATAACATCGACTTCAAATATTTTTCCAGGCAGTAATTTGGAAACGTATGAAAGGTGTATACTCAGCTCAAACCTTTGAAATTTTATAGCATATTAGTAAGACTTATCGTAAGTTCTAATTTAATAAATTAATCCTAGGTATGTTGTTTAGGTGAATCCAAAGACACGGTTTATTGTAGTGTGACATCTGTTTCCAAAACTTGTACAATCACTAAACTGACCTCAGTACGTTTAATCTTCTACACGTCCGAACTTGTTTCAAGATGCTTGGGGGAAAATCTTCATTTAAGGTTATTTTTAGTTTATTGCAAGCTGTGACATATATCTGTTTTACTTAAAAGGGTACTCAGGTCGGAAGTGTTTTTGCTCGGTTTTCTCTAAAAAAATCTAACAAATCTGAAGAAGAACTTCACCAAATTTGAGCTTTGTGCAACCTTCCGTTCCCAAGGTATGACAGTTTAGATTTTCCCTTAGAAAGGTCTTTTCTCTTTAGAAATTTTACCAGGGTTGCCAGCTTCAAACCAAATTTCATGAAGTTACAGCATGCTTGGAGCTGTTATTTTACGTTTTCGATACTATTGTTGTCAAAACGAAATAAAGGGTGCGAATTGTAAATTACCTACTTTCCAAGTAAATTCAAGTCAACTGTTCAAAAGTCAATCTTCTGTCATGATACTGACAAGATGGCAATACTGAAGTAAGAAAAAAAATTGTTAACTTGAACTACAATATCTTGAAAACGGCAAGACGTAGAAAGTCCAAGTTGGGTGAGAATGCATTTCAGGCTTATCCCGGTGCTTTGCTTAGCAGGGAAAAGCTCGGCTTGAATGCACTTTTATGGTTTTTGGTACATTCGAAGTAGAAGTTTTGAGGAATCTCCAGCTGCTGTTAGTTTTGTTTATTATAGTTTGTGTCTATTTTATTTAAAACTTTTCTAATCAATAAAGCACCCTTTGAACTATTAATCCTTGACAAACCCGAACTTGTGTACGAAGTTTAAGGGAATTCTCAAATTAGCGACATATATGTACGTTCGTTAAGCGTTGCATAATTACGGTAGATGGTCTCGTACGCTAGCTTCTGACATCTCTGGAGCGCTTTTAAACGTGTTTCTTCCACAATCTTTGTAAACAAAACACCTGAAGCGCCTCAGACGTCTTCGATTTCAGATTGAAGGAGCAAAAGTTATTTGTCCGAGGTTAGAAACTCGCATCATTAAAGGCGTCTCAATAAAATCTAAAAATTTCTTAATTAAATCTAAAATCTTTATTGATTTCGTGGAGCTGTTCGACTCGAAGATCCTTCAAAGGTTGCTTCACAGCTCCTTTGTTCCCGCAGAAAAAGAAAACCTAAGGCTGTTTTTACAGAAATTTGATCGTTCTTTCTACCACCCCAAAAAGAAGTCCTCGTTCTGACATGTAGACGAAGTTTATAAAAAGTTCAAGTTTCAGATGTTTTTTTGGACTATTTTTCGTTGTAAGTTTCACTCAAGACAAAGAAATCGTCAAGTTTCGTTATATTTTATTGAATTTATCCCTAAAAAAACGAAATATACTGTAAAACCTCTATTTGAGCGCCATGGCGCTCTATTTGTCAGCCCTTTTCCTAAAGTGGCGTTCTGTTGGAGGTGGTGTTGAATTAGAGAAAGCGCTCTATTTTTCGGCTATCTGGTCAGAATTTCAAAAGATAACTTTAATTACTGAAGCAAACGAAAACAAAAACGGCTAACTCAGTTAATATCTAACATCTAAGAAAGAAGAAAAAACATTGACGTAACACATTTACTGGTAAGTAATCAAAAATTCTCTGTTGAAAATCAAGTGATACGCCGCTGTTGTAGCCGTCCTTGACATTTTTGTGCTGGAGTTGCTCCGGTAAACTATTATTGGGCAATTATTATAATGTGATATAAAAAACCATTTGATTATTAATTTGCACAACGAATTTCAGAGTGGCGATCTATTAGAGGTGGTGTTCAATTAGAAAGTGGCGCTCTATTTTTTCAAACCTACCCCCTGCAGCGGTGTTCTATTAAAAGCGAAAAATAAAACTATTTAACTTTCAGGCAAGAGTTTCGATTATTGACGTAACAATTTTCACTCAAGGCAAAGAAATTACAAGGATTGAAGAGATTTTGGTGAACTTATTCATTCCTATGAAAACAATATTACGTAATAAAAAAAAAACAACAACAACAACAACAAGATTTTAGAGAAATTTTTATTAAAAGTTATCGAATGATATTCATTTTAAGGTAAAATTATTGTTTTAAACCAGGAAATCGTAAGACTTGAACTATTTTTTCACAAAACTATCTCTATATGAACAAGGTCATTTGAAAACATAAGGTTTTAAGTAAGTTTTCGATTTTTAGATGAAATTTTGATTCAAAGCAAAGAAATTGTAAGGTTTTTAATACTTTTGACCAACTTTTTAAGGTCAGAGTAATCTTCAAGATAAAGAAACGTAACATTGTAATCATTTTTATAAAAATAGCTTTATGTAAACAAAAAATACTCTAAACAAAGTTAAAATTTTAAGCAAGTTGTTGATGTGTAAGATAAATTTACTTTTCAAGTCAAAGAAATTGTAAGACTTAGAATGTTTTAATGAAACTATTTTTATGTTAACAAAGAACTTAAAATATTTAAGATTTTAGACAAACTCTATTGGTTTTTCCGTTACGGTTTTCGCTCAAGACAAAGAAATTTTAAACTTTTAAGATAGTTTCTTGAATTTATCCTTATAAAACAATATAAAGTATCCAAAATCTAAGATTTTACAGAAATATTAATTTAAAAGTTGTCAAACGATTTTCATTTTTAGGGTAGAATTATTGTTTTTAACAAAGAAATCGTAAAACTTCAATTATTTTTTCACAAAAACTATCTCTATGTAAACAAAATTACTCAAAAACTTTGTAAGATCTTATTCAGTACAAAAAAGTTGTTGAGTTTGAGATATCTTTAAACAAATTATCTCTATGCAAAAAAGAAAATTAGTGAAATATCTTAAGTGATTAGGAAAATTTTGATTTAAAGTACAAAGAAAAAATTATTTTCTAGAAAATTTATAACCGAGATCACGAAAAGAGGCATAATTTTGAACGATTCTGCTGGAATAATAATGAAAAGTATTGTTTTCAAATAAGAATTCAAGGTAAATTATTAAGGTATTTTACAACATCACCCACAAGTTAACACGAATATTTCAATAAAATTTTAGCTAAAGTTTCGATTATTTAGATAAACCTCAAGAAAATGCAAGTTTATGAATGTCTTTTTTCTTCTTCGCATAGAGATAATTTGTTCAAAGCTATTTCAAACTCAACAACTTCTTTGCACTAGATAAGATCTCACAAAGTTTTTGAGTAATCTTGTTTACATAGAGATAGTTTTCGTGAAAAAATAATTGAAGTTTTACGATTTCTTTGTTTAAAACAATAATTCTACCCTAAAAGTGAAAATCGTTTGACAACTTTTAGATTAATATTTCTGCAAAATCTTTGCAAAGGTTGTCGTTTTACAGTAAAAGTTGAACACATCACAGAGAAGTTGAATAAAATTTTAAGGTATTTTAGTAAAAAGATCAGTGTAAAACTAAAGCATTGATAAAAAATTTAAATTTTCGGGTAAGTTCTTTTTTTTGTTTCAGAGTAGACATAAGTTTATTTTTACCTAAAAACCTCATCGTAAAATGAAGAAATGTAAGATTTTTAATACTTTTTAGAAAATCTTTGCTACGTAAACAAAGAAGTATAGTCTTTTTGATTAAAAGTAATAAACATTTGTTTAACTCATTGACTTCCTTAAAGACAAAGAAATTTTAACATTTTACGAGTAGAATATTTTCTTCCAAATCTTGATAAAATTTAAGGTTTAAGTAGATCGTTTGGTTAAATTTGTTAAAAATTACCTTTTTTCATGGAATGTATTCACTTCAAAACAAACCAGGCGAAAGAATTTAAGATATTTTAACAAAAAAGACACGCATCAAAACACGGAAATTTATAAAAAAAATTATAATGTTAAACAAGTGTAACGATATTTAAGGTAAAAAATTTATTCAAGACAAAGGAATTATACGATTTTAAAATACTTTTGACAGAATTATTCTTAACGTTTGCAACAAAGTCGGTTAAAAGTAACGATTTGCTAGAATGCTTTGTTTGAAGTAGAAAAAAAATAGCTACTTTTTACGTATAATTGTTAATCAAGTCTTAGAAACTTAAATTGGAAAAATAACGACAAAAATTAACTCTTTAGATTTTGCGTATTTGCGTGTCTAACGACCAAAATACCGGTACTTTGAAATTTACAAAAGAATCTAAATGTTTGGTTTTTTAATATCTTTAAAACTCGATTTGTTGTAACTCGTTATCAAGTAAAAATCAAATTGGAACAACCCGTTTTGTTTTTTTTCAAGTTTGTTCGTTCGCAAGAACTAGACACTCTGCGTCTGTCTAACCACACCAACGCAAAGCACCACTTTTTTTTTTAAGTCTTTTGTCAGGCTGGGCCACCACAACGAGTAGGTTGCTTTGACATGACTGAGAAATACGCGTAAAATGTCTTTCCCAAGAACACAATGACGCATTGCCAGTTCGAGAATCGAACTATAGGCCAACAACCTTTCGATCACTATAGCTTGATGCACTGCCTCCGAGCTACCGCTCCGCTTTTTTTTTTTCTGGTCAAAATATACGGCTCGCTTTGTTGTGACCGCATGTTTTTAAGTTTTAAATGTTTGATACCAAAGATTTCGAATCGTATAGTTCGCAAGAAAAACCCATTCTCACATTTGTTTGCAGTTTGAGTCAGGTTTAGGCTAGGCAATACCGCTGTCGGACGTTTGATTTTCTGTGTCGCAATCATAGTCGCATAATTTTCAACTTTCCTAAGGCGAAACTACGACTGAGCAATTCGATGTTTTTTATGAAACTCAAAGTCTTTTGTCACTTTGATTCGAATAGCTTTCAAAACGCTCAAAATTTGCTTTTTCAGCGCTTGCAAGCGCTAAGCGCTAATTTGCTTTTTCAGCGCTTGCAAGCGCTGAAAAAGCAAATTTTGAGCGTTTTGAAAGCTATTCGAATCAAAGTGACAAAAGACTTTGAGTTTCATAAAAAACATCGAATTGCTCAGTCGTAGTTTCGCCTTAGGAAAGTTGAAAATTATGCGACTATGATTGCGACACAGAAAATCAAACGTCCGACAGCGGTATTGCCTAGCCTAAACCTGACTCAAACTGCAAACAAATGTGAGAATGGGTTTTTCTTGCGAACTATACGATTCGAAATCTTTGGTATCAAACATTTAAAACTTAAAAACATGCGGTCACAACAAAGCGAGCCGTATATTTTGACCAGAAAAAAAAAAAAGCGGAGCGGTAGCTCGGAGGCAGTGCATCAAGCTATAGTGATCGAAAGGTTGTTGGCCTATAGTTCGATTCTCGAACTGGCAATGCGTCATTGTGTTCTTGGGAAAGACATTTTACGCGTATTTCTCAGTCATGTCAAAGCAACCTACTCGTTGTGGTGGCCCAGCCTGACAAAAGACTTAAAAAAAAAAGTGGTGCTTTGCGTTGGTGTGGTTAGACAGACGCAGAGTGTCTAGTTCTTGCGAACGAACAAACTTGAAAAAAAACAAAACGGGTTGTTCCAATTTGATTTTTACTTGATAACGAGTTACAACAAATCGAGTTTTAAAGATATTAAAAAACCAAACATTTAGATTCTTTTGTAAATTTCAAAGTACCGGTATTTTGGTCGTTAGACACGCAAATACGCAAAATCTAAAGAGTTAATTTTTGTCGTTATTTTTCCAATTTAAGTTTCTAAGACTTGATTAACAATTATACGTAAAAAGTAGCTATTTTTTTTCTACTTCAAACAAAGCATTCTAGCAAATCGTTACTTTTAACCGACTTTGTTGCAAACGTTAAGAATAATTCTGTCAAAAGTATTTTAAAATCGTATAATTCCTTTGTCTTGAATAAATTTTTTACCTTAAATATCGTTACACTTGTTTAACATTATAATTTTTTTTATAAATTTCCGTGTTTTGATGCGTGTCTTTTTTGTTAAAATATCTTAAATTCTTTCGCCTGGTTTGTTTTGAAGTGAATACATTCCATGAAAAAAGGTAATTTTTAACAAATTTAACCAAACGATCTACTTAAACCTTAAATTTTATCAAGATTTGGAAGAAAATATTCTACTCGTAAAATGTTAAAATTTCTTTGTCTTTAAGGAAGTCAATGAGTTAAACAAATGTTTATTACTTTTAATCAAAAAGACTATACTTCTTTGTTTACGTAGCAAAGATTTTCTAAAAAGTATTAAAAATCTTACATTTCTTCATTTTACGATGAGGTTTTTAGGTAAAAATAAACTTATGTCTACTCTGAAACAAAAAAAAGAACTTACCCGAAAATTTAAATTTTTTATCAATGCTTTAGTTTTACACTGATCTTTTTACTAAAATACCTTAAAATTTTATTCAACTTCTCTGTGATGTGTTCAACTTTTACTGTAAAACGACAACCTTTGCAAAGATTTTGCAGAAATATTAATCTAAAAGTTGTCAAACGATTTTCACTTTTAGGGTAGAATTATTGTTTTAAACAAAGAAATCGTAAAACTTCAATTATTTTTTCACGAAAACTATCTCTATGTAAACAAGATTACTCAAAAACTTTGTGAGATCTTATCTAGTGCAAAGAAGTTGTTGAGTTTGAAATAGCTTTGAACAAATTATCTCTATGCGAAGAAGAAAAAAGACATTCATAAACTTGCATTTTCTTGAGGTTTATCTAAATAATCGAAACTTTAGCTAAAATTTTATTGAAATATTCGTGTTAACTTGTGGGTGATGTTGTAAAATACCTTAATAATTTACCTTGAATTCTTATTTGAAAACAATACTTTTCATTATTATTCCAGCAGAATCGTTCAAAATTATGCCTCTTTTCGTGATCTCGGTTATAAATTTTCTAGAAAATAATTTTTTCTTTGTACTTTAAATCAAAATTTTCCTAATCACTTAAGATATTTCACTAATTTTCTTTTTTGCATAGAGATAATTTGTTTAAAGATATCTCAAACTCAACAACTTTTTTGTACTGAATAAGATCTTACAAAGTTTTTGAGTAATTTTGTTTACATAGAGATAGTTTTTGTGAAAAAATAATTGAAGTTTTACGATTTCTTTGTTAAAAACAATAATTCTACCCTAAAAATGAAAATCGTTTGACAACTTTTAAATTAATATTTCTGTAAAATCTTAGATTTTGGATACTTTATATTGTTTTATAAGGATAAATTCAAGAAACTATCTTAAAAGTTTAAAATTTCTTTGTCTTGAGCGAAAACCGTAACGGAAAAACCAATAGAGTTTGTCTAAAATCTTAAATATTTTAAGTTCTTTGTTAACATAAAAATAGTTTCATTAAAACATTCTAAGTCTTACAATTTCTTTGACTTGAAAAGTAAATTTATCTTACACATCAACAACTTGCTTAAAATTTTAACTTTGTTTAGAGTATTTTTTGTTTACATAAAGCTATTTTTATAAAAATGATTACAATGTTACGTTTCTTTATCTTGAAGATTACTCTGACCTTAAAAAGTTGGTCAAAAGTATTAAAAACCTTACAATTTCTTTGCTTTGAATCAAAATTTCATCTAAAAATCGAAAACTTACTTAAAACCTTATGTTTTCAAATGACCTTGTTCATATAGAGATAGTTTTGTGAAAAAATAGTTCAAGTCTTACGATTTCCTGGTTTAAAACAATAATTTTACCTTAAAATGAATATCATTCGATAACTTTTAATAAAAATTTCTCTAAAATCTTGTTGTTGTTGTTGTTGTTTTTTTTTTATTACGTAATATTGTTTTCATAGGAATGAATAAGTTCACCAAAATCTCTTCAATCCTTGTAATTTCTTTGCCTTGAGTGAAAATTGTTACGTCAATAATCGAAACTCTTGCCTGAAAGTTAAATAGTTTTATTTTTCGCTTTTAATAGAACACCGCTGCAGGGGGTAGGTTTGAAAAAATAGAGCGCCACTTTCTAATTGAACACCACCTCTAATAGATCGCCACTCTGAAATTCGTTGTGCAAATTAATAATCAAATGGTTTTCTATATCACATTATAATAATTGCCCAATAATAGTTTACCGGAGCAACTCCAGCACAAAAATGTCAAGGACGGCTACAACAGCGGCGTATCACTTGATTTTCAACAGAGAATTTTTGATTACTTACCAGTAAATGTGTTACGTCAATGTTTTTTCTTCTTTCTTAGATGTTAGATATTAACTGAGTTAGCCGTTTTTGTTTTCGTTTGCTTCAGTAATTAAAGTTATCTTTTGAAATTCTGACCAGATAGCCGAAAAATAGAGCGCTTTCTCTAATTCAACACCACCTCCAACAGAACGCCACTTTAGGAAAAGGGCTGACAAATAGAGCGCCATGGCGCTCAAATAGAGGTTTTACAGTATATTTCGTTTTTTTAGGGATAAATTCAATAAAATATAACGAAACTTGACGATTTCTTTGTCTTGAGTGAAACTTACAACGAAAAATAGTCCAAAAAAACATCTGAAACTTGAACTTTTTATAAACTTCGTCTACATGTCAGAACGAGGACTTCTTTTTGGGGTGGTAGAAAGAACGATCAAATTTCTGTAAAAACAGCCTTAGGTTTTCTTTTTCTGCGGGAACAAAGGAGCTGTGAAGCAACCTTTGAAGGATCTTCGAGTCGAACAGCTCCACGAAATCAATAAAGATTTTAGATTTAATTAAGAAATTTTTAGATTTTATTGAGACGCCTTTAATGATGCGAGTTTCTAACCTCGGACAAATAACTTTTGCTCCTTCAATCTGAAATCGAAGACGTCTGAGGCGCTTCAGGTGTTTTGTTTACAAAGATTGTGGAAGAAACACGTTTAAAAGCGCTCCAGAGATGTCAGAAGCTAGCGTACGAGACCATCTACCGTAATTATGCAACGCTTAACGAACGTACATATATGTCGCTAATTTGAGAATTCCCTTAAACTTCGTACACAAGTTCGGGTTTGTCAAGGATTAATAGTTCAAAGGGTGCTTTATTGATTAGAAAAGTTTTAAATAAAATAGACACAAACTATAATAAACAAAACTAACAGCAGCTGGAGATTCCTCAAAACTTCTACTTCGAATGTACCAAAAACCATAAAAGTGCATTCAAGCCGAGCTTTTCCCTGCTAAGCAAAGCACCGGGATAAGCCTGAAATGCATTCTCACCCAACTTGGACTTTCTACGTCTTGCCGTTTTCAAGATATTGTAGTTCAAGTTAACAATTTTTTTTCTTACTTCAGTATTGCCATCTTGTCAGTATCATGACAGAAGATTGACTTTTGAACAGTTGACTTGAATTTACTTGGAAAGTAGGTAATTTACAATTCGCACCCTTTATTTCGTTTTGACAACAATAGTATCGAAAACGTAAAATAACAGCTCCAAGCATGCTGTAACTTCATGAAATTTGGTTTGAAGCTGGCAACCCTGGTAAAATTTCTAAAGAGAAAAGACCTTTCTAAGGGAAAATCTAAACTGTCATACCTTGGGAACGGAAGGTTGCACAAAGCTCAAATTTGGTGAAGTTCTTCTTCAGATTTGTTAGATTTTTTTAGAGAAAACCGAGCAAAAACACTTCCGACCTGAGTACCCTTTTAAGTAAAACAGATATATGTCACAGCTTGCAATAAACTAAAAATAACCTTAAATGAAGATTTTCCCCCAAGCATCTTGAAACAAGTTCGGACGTGTAGAAGATTAAACGTACTGAGGTCAGTTTAGTGATTGTACAAGTTTTGGAAACAGATGTCACACTACAATAAACCGTGTCTTTGGATTCACCTAAACAACATACCTAGGATTAATTTATTAAATTAGAACTTACGATAAGTCTTACTAATATGCTATAAAATTTCAAAGGTTTGAGCTGAGTATACACCTTTCATACGTTTCCAAATTACTGCCTGGAAAAATATTTGAAGTCGATGTTATTGATTTTGAGAAAGGTGTTTCAGACTTTTAATCTTGGTCGGTTGAGGGTTTGAAGGTTGTTGTTCTGCTGGGGATTGAACCGCTTGCCATGGGCATTGAACCGGTACTGCGTGCTTGTTTGAGTTTGTTATTCGCAATTTTTTTGATGGTTTTGCGTAAATGATGATTTTTCTCCTGAGGAGAATGAAATAGAACATGACACCGGCGGTTCAGGGTCTGGTTTTCTTTTAAACTTTCTGTTACATTTTTTCGCACTCGAATTTCAAAACCTATTTATGTACTTCTTTTTTGAGACGTAGTAAATAGCCATTTCGCGTAAACGTTTTCTGACAATAGGTACATACGTTCATTTTGATAGTATGACTAGAGCCTCAAAACTCTGCAGTATCAACAGTGGCTAACAAACTAGCTAGTTCTTATGATCCGAGGTGTTAAATAAAACAATGTTTGCAAATTTTAATTCCGTTGAAACTGATTGAAAAGGTTTTTTAAAAGCAAATTTGTGACAGCAAGCCAGTGGCCACCGGTCCAAGGTTTGATGACGTAACGTTTAATGCTGTAGCCTCGAGCTATGTCACGAATTTTTTTCCCAAACAAAGTCGCAACAGTTAGCAGAGTTGTAAATTGTAATATTTTAAGGCAAAAGATATCGCCTTTCTTTCGACTCGCAAATATTCTAGCCGTCACTGTTGCAATATTTTAATGCAAAAGTTAAAGAATAATTTCGCCCTTATCTTACTGAACCATAACTCCGCAGTTATACGAACTCCAGAATTAATGTGAAACCACATATTTTTTACATTATCGACTTAATATTTTATATTTTGCTTTGTTTTCATAAATTTTACTTTTTTTTTTAGATTGGAAGAAGGTGATTTGATTCTCAAGCAAGCCTTACAAACTTTAAACTTTACCTAATCACCTGCGGTGATTCGATTCTCAGGCTAGTCTTACAAACTTTAACTAATCACCTGGAGTGCTGAAACAAAGAGCTGATCTTTTCATAACCCTTGCGCCATTGCGTTGATCGAATACGAAACAAAAGCCTTATTACTAATTGTGCCATGCTAGCAAAAGTGGCTGTCAAACACACGTGTATTTTGCCAAGTCCAGTCGTGTCAAGGTTGTGCGATTAAAATACAATGAAGTCATACCGTTGCGCCACTACCTCCATAGAACAGTTCTAATATATCACACTACGATTACGTCATTGCTATTATTATCGCGCTCACGTTTATGACAGCATCGTCGTAATATTGCGCTGTATACCCGTAACAAGCAAATAATTCGATCGCGTTGAACATTCTAAAACGAATACGTTCTTGTAGAGGCTTTCCCTGGTGAATCACCGCCGCTTGCGTATAAATCTTCCAGTTTTACTTCGGTCAAGAGACGTTACACATAAACAAAAAAGCCTTGGTCTTTGATTTACCTTAGTTGAATGTATTAGAGTCTTAACATTCAGGAACATGGTTCGGTTCCCAGGTAGATCTCACAACTTTAAGAAATCTTACGAGTTTTAAACAAAAGCATTGGTTAGCTCTTGTTGGTTCTAACCTTAGGTAAAACACTCTTCTACTCTTGACCAAGTTCTAGGTTCGATTCTTTGGGTTATCGACCTAGGGTTAGACTCTACCAAGTTCGATTCTTAGGGTTACAGACCTAGGGTTAGACTGTACCAAGTTCGATTCTTAGAGTTACCGACCTAGGGTTAGACTCTACCTAGTTCGATTCTTAGGGTTACCAACCTAGGGTTAGACTCTACCTAGTTCGATTCTTAGGGTTACCGACCTAGGGTTAGACTCTCCCAAGTTTGATTCTTTGGGTTAGACTTTACCAAGTTCAATTCTTAGGGTTAGACTCTAACAAGTTTGATTCTTTGGGTTAGACTTTACCAAGTTCGATTCTTAGGGTTAGACTCTACCTAGTTCGATTCTTAGGGTTAGACTCTACCTAGTTCGATTCTTAGGGTTAGACTCTACCTAGTTCGATTCTTAGGGTTATACTCTACCTAGTTCGATTCTTAGGGTTAGACTCTACCAAGTTCGATTCTTAGGGTTAGACTCTACCTAGTTCGATTCTTAGGGTTAGACTCTACCTAGTTCGATTCTTAGGGTTACCGACCTAGGGTTAGACTCTACCTAGTTCGATTGTTAGGGTTACCAACCTAGGGTTAGACTCTACCTAGTTCGATTCTTGGGGTTACCGACCTAGGGTTAGACTCTCCCAAGTTTGATTCTTTGGGTTAGACTTTACCAAGTTCAATTCTTAGGGTTAGACTCTAACAAGTTTGATTCTTTGGGTTAGACTTTACCAAGTTCGATTCTTAGGGTTAGACTCTACCTAGTTCGATTCTTAGGGTTAGACTCTACCTAGTTCGATTCTTAGGGTTAGACTCTACCTAGTTCGATTCTTAGGGTTATACTCTACCTAGTTCGATTCTTAGGGTTAGACTCTACCAAGTTCGATTCTTAGGGTTAGACTGTACCTAGTTCGATTCTTAGGGTTATACTCTACCTAGTTCGATTCTTAGGGTTACCGACCTAGGGTTAGACTCTACCTAGTTCGATTCTTAGGGTTCCAGACATACGGTTAGAACTTACGATTTTGCAAAAATCAACAACCTCAAACCGGCAACCTCATTTTTGCAACCCCAAACCAGCAACCCCAGCAACCTCATTTTCTGCAACCTCATTACTCAATTTTGCAACCTCAATTTTCCAACCTCAATTGACCTCTTTTGGATCAATTAATACTACTAGCAGCGGCAGCAGTTTGAGTAAGTCAAAAGAAAGAAAACAAGAATTAGCAAGAATAATACAGGTGACAATGAACAAAACAATCCTCAGAATTTAGTCTTTTAGATCAGTGTTATTCAACCTTTTTTGAGCCAAGGGACACTTTTTTCATTGAAAAAATCCCGCGGGCACCACCAGCTGAAAATGTGGGAAAAAGACTCAATATTCACAATATAAGTGTTAGATTGTTAATGTAAGCTTTTTTAACATTGAAGAAAGATGTTGAATTGGACATCTTGAATAACAATCAAATAAAAGCAAAGACAAAAAGTATTTCCCGATCGTTTATATTTATTCTCACTCAGTGTGAAACCTGGGGCTGTTTGGATGAAGACAGAGCAGATATCCTGGCAGGAATCGATGAAAGACACACTCGAAGCTCTTCCTCCACAGCTCTCAGTCTTCCTCTGTTTTTAGTTTCTATAGCAGGCAGGGTTGAAATGCTCACCTCACACAGTAATGTTGTGAAAAATGGGAGCAATGTCAAAATAGCTTCGTGGGCCAGCATGGGGAACTCCTTGGCAGCTGCCAACCAGAAACTGTCCAAAGGTACAACGCACACCGAGCTATTGAATGTAATTACCGTGTTTAGTATAATTTGTCGCTTTGCAAAATCGCATCAATAGGAAATGGCATTCATTTCTTGAAATTTCAGTTTTTGATTTCTTACAATTTCCGAGTTAGTACTAATAGTACTGCAGTAATATTTCATTTCTGGCAATTATAAGAGCTTAAAAATAAGACAATACAACGACAAAACAATGTACGTTATTACATGAAAGAAAATAGAAACATGTGAAAGATGCATAACGATAACCAATACGTAAAAGGTACGATTGCTGCATCTTCAGGAGTCCTTCAAAACAGCTTCAATGAGGTAAAAGCGTTTATGATAAAGACGTTGAAACTCGAGAAAATTGAAGATATAAAATGATCGTAATGATGTGTTGCTTTTTGCAATGGCAATTTCAGAAATTTGGGGTACTTTTATTCAGTATTTGATGGAATTTTTTTCATGTCCTTTTATTAGCACAAACTACTGTTAAAAGTAAAAGTGATTGCATGTTGACAGTTTTATAGGCCATGCTTATCGCTGAGCAAAAAAAAGCTGATTAATAGTATAAAAGTTGAAATTCTAAAAATTATTGAAAGTGATCGAGGGTGAAAGTGCAAAAGTTTAGTTTGAACAACGGAATGTTCATTGAAAATCTACAGACTATATGTCAATTTCATACAGCAACAGAGTAACAATCTATTGCTAAAGCGATGTTTTTTCGTTTCAGATTCAATGCGGGCGCTGTGTGTTAGATTAGTTAGAATACAAAATATCTTATGCTGTGATTCCTAAAAAAAGCGCTTCCGATTTCTATGAATCATCGTCATTAGAATTGATCACCTACTAAGCAAGATCACCTACTAAGCACCGTCATTAGAACTTTCTTTGTACTACAGCCGTGGTGGGCCGTAAGTTTTGTAACAAAATGCGCTGCCACCAATGTTCCCTCTAATTTTTAGTTGTCCGTGTGCGCAGAAATTTTAGTGTGTGTGCACTTTTTTGGAAATGACTTAAATTTCTAAATTAGGTAAAGACCCCCCAAAAAAGGTCTTCACCCAGAATTGATGCGGTTTTTGTGCTCGAAAAGTTTATTACACAGTGCAAAAATATGCCTGAGCAACAATATGTGAGTGCGCAGTAAATTTATGCGTGTGCACAGTCTCTGAAACATGTGTGAGCCTGCACACGCGCACAGCTTAGAGGGAACACTGGCTCCCGCATACGTTGATGACTAAGCTTGACGTCTTTGCCGCAAAACGACGTGAATGATGAATTTCTCGAAAATTGACCAAAACCAGACAGCGTTAAAGAATTCACCCGTGCCCGGGCATTTAAATTTGATTTTGACAGCTCAAATGTCTGATATATGCCTGAAAATACAGGGTCGAGTTCAACAAGCCGTTAATTGCCTTAAAATAATTGTTTTTTTGAAAGCAAAAATTTCACCTTCACAAACTTGAGTAAATTTCAGGGAAGAAATTTCAAGATTTTTGGATAAAGATGTCACCCAAAGTTTTCGCTCTTAAAATTTGTTGTGTCACATTGACCCGTTGAATAGTGTTAGAGCCTACTCGAAATTTATCACCTGTAGTAACTTTCGTACCCGGCGGAAATGGTCTACCTGACCAAATCGCAGATCTGATCAAGGAGCTATTTTACCTCAAATTCGCAATCGCTGTACGGCTTGCCAAGATGAAGTTAGTTCCTATGTCAGCAGCGATCAAAGAGTAAACTAGTAAGTTAAACGACAGACAATTAAAGCCTACACGAAAATTATCACTTGTGGTAACTTTCGTTCATATATATTTTTTTCAACATGGGATTGCGTTTTCTGCATTTTCAAGTAATTTCCACGAAAGACAAAAATACAAAAACGACGAGGTCTGAACATTGCATATAAGTTTGGGTTTATGCTGTGGGTATTGTTTGAAATTGCAGAAATTTATATTTAAAATCGTACAGTGCTTGTGGTTTAGATCCTCATATTCTTCTTTTTAAAGGTTGTTATAATGTATAATTTGACCACGATATCGGCAAGATACGGTATATTTTATTCCATTCCTTGTCTATGATTGTCTGAAAAACTTTTTTTTTAACATAACTTCAGTGGACACGCTTGGTCCGCTTGTACTGAAGGTAATATGTTGATCTCCAGATGTTTGATTCTTTGATGTGTAAATTATCGAAATTCTGGAAAACTAAAGAATTTGGTCTTAAGTTTGGGTTATGAGTGAAAAAAATTTTTTGAGGGGTGATGGCCTGCAGATTTGCTTGATGTAACACGTACAGTCATGAACTGCGTTTGCATGCGATCGATTTGAAAGTAGAGTCAATGTGTGCTTTGGTTTGTTGTGTTTTATCGTTCGGTTTTATTAAAAAGAAATTAGACTAACAGAAGAATGTATTGATGTGGCTTTTGGATCATTTGTATGTAACTGCAGTGATTGTTTTGATTATCCAATTGTTATTTGCTCAAATAGCGAGGAGAAACTTGTTTCATCACTAAATACAGTGTTGCCAACTTTGTTTCTTCAGATTAAACTTATTTTTAATCCTGTCAACCCAAAATATACGTGAATTTAATCTAAATTACAGAGCTGGGCACCCGCTACTGGAAAAGTAGCGGCGCCACCGGTATTTGGCAAAAAAAGCAGCGGCGCTGCCGCTTGTCGTTACTTAAATAAAAAAGTAGCGCCGCTGCCGCTTCTTGCATACAAAACAGCGGCCGCTTGTCGCTGCCGCTACTTTAGAAAAATCTCTAGCAAAAAGAACGATGGCATTCAAATACGGTGAAGTTTTTAGTGAAATTTCAACTTTATTTGCGAAAGTCACAATTAAAGCTTTTAAAGTATTGGTACAGTTTATAATCGGCATTAGCAAGCAGGCTTAAACGGTAAATAAGTAAGCAAATCACAATTCAATTGGTTGTTGGCCTGCTCCTTTCAAAAAAACAAGCATTTCAAAGCGCTGGTTGGTCAAACCAGCGGTTTAGAAACTACTTTAAGAAGTTACTCTTGGAAGTTACTATAGGAAGTTAAATTCCTTGTCGCATTTTCTACACAAATAAAAGGCAATAAGAAATAGTTTAAATCACTTAAATAAGGTAAAGTTTTAACACGATGGCATACAGTATTCAGCTTCTGTACACTTCTGTCGCGGCTCTTATAGCTCTGAAGTAGTCAATGTTTTTATCAAACGCTCGGCCCTCAACCACTATAATAATTCCTTGTGTAGAGATACGATAGAAAAATTTATCAATCGACCGCGTTACAAACATTTCTAGGAATTCAGAAGTTACATAGCAGACTTGAAACATAAAGTTTTTATTCACGGCTGTGAGGTAAGTGCTACCTCACAGCCGTGAATAAAAAATTTCTAGGAATTTTGTAGAAATGGTAGGTGATTAACATCCCTGCGGTGATATCATCCAACTTTGATGAAAAAGAAGATCGAGCGGTTAAGAACTGGTGTTTATGAACTTGGAAGAGATACGTACGCAGTAATGATATATTCTATAGCGCGTGCTAAATGCTACTCGCTGCTAGATAGATTCATGTTAAGTTAATGATTCACAATGCGATTCACGTTATACGCATTTTTTCGACGAGTATAACTCCGTAACTAAATTATCTTTCAAACTTATTTATTACCTGGTTCGATTTATTAGTTCAATTTTCAGCGCACTAAAAATTTAATTCTCAGTATTACTGTTCACTGTTGTAGCAAAATTTATTTTACTCTGCATTAATGTATTTACTGTCCTTCTTGCAGTGCGCGAAGTAATTAACTGTGGTCTGTGACCAGATTGCCAACAAATCATTTGTCCTACTCAATGCCAGCATTTCGGGGGAATATCGCGAAAAACCGTCTTTGCGATCTTCAAGTCATGCCTGGCGCCAGAGTAGCGTGACTGGGGGCGACATAAACAAATTTTTTTGGGGGGGCACAAAAAGTTTAATACTATGAATCCGAGAGTGTAGATCAAAAAAAAGGTCTTCATCTCAAAATATGCGCGGATTTTCACGAATTCTGGGGTGAAGACAAAAACAGCTCTTCATCTCAAAAAATGCGCGAATTTTTACAAATTTCTGGGTGAAACCAAAAAAAAAGGGTCTTTATTACAAAATCTGCAAAAAAACAGTTCTTGCTCGAATTCTGGTGTGATAACCAGTATCTTGGGAGTCTCGGGCCTCAAACTGCACTTCAGTGGCAACGAGCCTGTTACTTTCTTTGGGGGACAATCCTCGCTTGTGGGGCACAGTTCTTGTTTGGGGGGACAAGCAGTGATTTGGGGGGGGGGCACGGCCCTGGAATGCTCCCCGTAGCGTCGGGCTTGCTGCAAGTTTACAGCAATTTATCGAACTGCAACTATCGCATTTTCGTTAAAGAGATACTGCTCGAAATTGGTTTTATTAAAGAAATAAGAACTATTTGAGGTAACAAAGAGGTACCCCAAACCTTTTTCCGCGATTTCCTTTGTTTGTGAAAATACGATTTATTCGTTTGACTCCGTACCATTGTCAACCCTGCATTTGCAATTTTGTGACATTACAAAAGGCATAATTTTGCAAAAATTCTTACAAACTAAGAAACGCGATTATTAACTAGTAGCAGTGAGTAGCTTAGCTATCACCAAATCTAAAAACTTGGCTATTGTCACTGGAACCTGTAATCCTAGGCTACCAGTACTGATCTACAGTACAGTACACCTTTTGTGATTTTACAAAATTGTGAAAAGCGGGGTTGCCAATAGTATACTAGTCATAGGTGGGCACAAGTCCGTGAATCCGTTAAGAACGAAGCTAAGTTTTTAATTAATTTGTTAATCCGTTAAAAAGTTTTTTCATGTTAACGGATTAGAATAACTTCCGTTAAGTTCTGTTAACTTCCTTTAAGGTTTTCATCGTTAACATCTAGCACCATTCATTCATCGTACCGGTACAAACCAGTTTGCACTGGTAACACTTGGTGCGTATCAGCACGAGTTTTATCGAAGAAACCGAAGAAAGGAGCTCTTTTTTGTGGCAAATAATGAGCTGCAGCCTCATAGGTCCAGCGATTATCGCTGTTCGCGATTTTTAAAGATTTTCCGATCACGGCTTCGTTAGTGCATTTAAATCTACTTTTATATTGAAATTAGATTAGACTGTAAAATGTAACTTCCAAAACACAAAAAGACCACCAAAGCCATAAATTTTGCCTTACAATCAGCTCAACAGCGTCAATACGTGTTCTAGAAGCGAGTAAATAAAACGAAATGTAAATTACACGCAAAATATTAACGAATTAACGGACTTTATTAACTTCGGTTAATTAAAGTTGAAAATAAAGGATTAACGTTAACGGAAGTGAGAAGCTTGTTAACGGACTAGTGGTTAACGAAGCAAACGTTTTGCATTAACTTGCCTAGTACTATTCAAACGGATTAAAACGTATTTTCGCGAATAAGAGGAATTCGGAATAGTGGAAAAAAGGTTTAGGGCACCTCTTTATTACCACAAGTAGTTCTCATTTCTTCAATAAAACCGATTTCAAACAGTATCTCTTGACTATAACAAAGAACAACTGCATTAAAATCAACTGTCTAGTGTGTTTTTGCATTCTGTACGAGTAAAAAGGAAGTGTCAGAAACCGACTGTCAAGTAGCATTAGTACTTACTGCTTGCTGTCATAAAAAATGATTGGTCTTGTTCTATGTGGAGTTTCAGTTGCTTGCAATTTTCTCAAAACGATGACAATTGATAAACTTTACCAACGCATTGCTTTGTATGTTAATTTACACACAGAGTTTAATTGGGCCCGCTACCAGACCACATTATTTGGTGAATTTTGGTTCAGAAAAAATAGAACCAAGTTCGATAAAACTCGCCTTTAATAAACAACGACAAAACGTCACGAAGGTAGTATTATTTGTTTTACTAAACTAAAGTAGTAGCAAGAGCAGAGTGAAAAAAATTTTGCAAAGACTCCAAACGGTAACGCGTAAAAATTTAAATCGAAAAAAGTCTTGGAAGAAGTTTATTAGCGGTAGCGGCAGAAAATTTGCTTAAAAAACAGCGCTGAAGCGTTGCCGCTTTTTTTACCGAAAAAACAGCGGCGCTGCCGGCTTGTCGATGGTGACGAAAAAAGCAGCGGCGCTGCCGCTACCGCTACTAAAAAAGTAGCGGCGCTCGTAGCGCCGCTGGTGAACAGAGCTGCTGTGCTCATAACTGCTAAATTATGACTGACTCGCCTTCTTTAATGCTAAACAAGTATACTTTTTGACAATGTCCAATGTCTAAATAATTCAATTTCTTAAGTAAACGACAGCTTTTTTTGGGTGTGTTTTTTTCCTAATATTAAGTGCAAAGCTGGCAACACTGTTAGTGTTATTTTTTTGCTTATGACGTGTTGAATTTTTTATTTGTTTTTTTTTCCATGACTAGGTTAGTTGATGCCTGTAACTGTTAAGTATTGCCAAAAAGTGCAGTTGATGAAAATGACCGCAGGGTCTTATCGCTGTTTCCTGCCTGCGTACTTTTAAGCGTATAGTGAAATAAACGTGACTTGATTTAATGCCAGCGTGCTACCGCAACCACACCTAACGTCAAGTTTTCGATTGTAAAATAGTTGCTAAAGCATCACAACAAAATTTTGCAATATTCTTCAAAAATTTTGCTTTCAAAACAATTTGTAGCTTGTGCTATATGCATACCGGGTGCCATCACAATCAATGACCGATTATAAAAGTTTTGCAAAACGCAATAATGCGAATACATCATTAATCAACATCCTTACAATAGGCTACTTACCAATATTTGCTCTTATTGTCGCTTTGAGGTTTTGGGGGGCGAGATTTTTGTTTGGGCGGCGCCGCCTCCAGGCCCCCTTAGTTGCGGCCCTGGTTTACACCCGACGCAAAGCAACCAATATTTGACATCATCGACAACTTGCATAAGGCTTCTACGGATCGCAAACTTCACTTATGCAAAATTGTTGTTGAATGGTTGGCCAATTTTGAGCTAGTGCGTAAGCGACCACTCGCGAAGGTTGTCAACCTTCGCTTCGAGTTGCTTTGCGGTCTAGTGTAAAGGGCACCTTTAAGCCGTAATGTTTATGAAAATCTACCTTGAAATTTGTTTAATTTGAAAGAATAAGTTTCGAGTATAGCTGCAGCTTTGTCAGTTTTTTGATTGAGTATAGGAAGTCCGTAATGGTCAGTTTTCAATAACCAAATTTGTGTAGCCTACTGAGCGGCGTGAACGCCCTATCGGTGGTACTACATTGCATGTTGTCGGCAGCGTTACCGAGGGGGCAAAACCGTCGTTTTTACGACAACACTGATCACAGGAGCTGGGTTCAACCCACATCCTTGTCACGTCTTTGGATAAAACGCTTCACGATGATTATCTGTGCTTGGTGGCTTCTACCAAGCTGCAAACCCATGGACAAGAATTTAAAGAAATCCTCGAGATCATGGGATCACTGGAAACTCCTAAGCAGGTGCGGATTCCTCCAAACCATGAAGTGATTACCTGCAATGAAAAGTTCGCGGATTGTATACAACAGTTAGCGCAGAGATAGAAGTCGGGTCGGGTTTTTCGGGTCGGGCCGGGTTTCGGACCTAACTTTCCAGAGAAATCGGGCTCAATCGTGGGCACACTAGCCAATAATTTTTTTTCATTCGGACGTATTTCTCAAAACTAGATTTTTCTGCGCCAAACAACCGAAGTGACTCTGCGTAAAACTATCACTTCATGCTTGTTTGGTGATGTGAGTAGTAAGTCTCTTGCGCGTGAGAAATTCGGCGTTTGATAGTGATTGTTAGAAATGGCTGTAAAAACTAGAACAGATTAGAAGCTTTCCTGCTCAAAAGATACAGTCTGCTTGCTGCGAAGTTAATCTCCTACAGCGACGTCTGGATTTGCGATACTGTGAAATGGTGAATAGAGCGGGCAGTTTTGCTCGCCACTTGTCAGGTGTGCTGCGAAGTTGATCCTTTGCTAAGATTTGACAATTAGAATCAAGCTGGTAGCAGTGGCGGATTTAGGGGGGGGGATGGGGGGGATGCATCCCCCCCCACCAACCTAAAAGTTACGATTTTGGCCGAAAAATCAGCCCTTATTTTGTATAATTCGGCTCCATTTCGAGATGCATCCCCCCCCACCGACCTAAACGTAACAAATCCGGCCGAAAAATCAGTCTCAATTTTGGTGAAGACCTTTTTTTTTTTTTTTTTTTTTTTTTTTTTTTGGAGACCACCTGATTTTGGGCAAAAAAAACGTTTGAATTTCCGATTTCGGCCGAAAAATCACTCTCAATTTTGGTGAAGACATCCGAATTTTTGAGGTTTTGGCTTCAAATCCCCCCCCACCAAAGTTTTCTGGATCCGCCACTGGCTGGTAGTCTACTGCAGATTTATTAATAATTAGAAGCTCTTCTGCACTAAGATCATTAACAGAAGACACTGCGTTATGCAAAGAAGTTAATCTCTTTCCACCAGTGACGTCTGGATCTGGGTTAAAATACGGGTATACGATCACGTTATTTAATTAAGAGTATATCGTTTCGTTCGTAAGGAGTGGTTAGAGCGTTCGTTTTCACCGATAAGAATTTCCTCTTGTTAGATAATGGCGTTTCCTTCAAGTACGAATTTGCCATTCGCAACTTCTGCACAGCACCCTGCCCACGCGGTAGTACTTCACTGTACTAGGCTGTAGCAACACTGCCAGTTGCTCCTTTCGCTAACAACGCTGGTATCGTAACCCCCTGCATTGTTACGTCAGCGCGAGTCACAATGCATGGTTAAGGCATTTCTGTTCTTTTCACATGGTCGTTCTTTTTGTGCGGTGGTGTCGCCTGTAGACGGATGTGCACTGTGCAGCACGAATTATAATATTTTAGCAAGTTTTTGCAGAGCATATTGCCAGAATGTCGAATTCCAGTTTATTGTTAAAAGCTCAACAACTAACTAGCGATATTAAGAAAAACCTTGGTAAATATGATTTCAAGCCAGCATCAGAAAAAGTGAACTTTTGGAGTAATTTTTGAAGTATCAACCAGTATTTATCACCTTGTGGTAGTGAAAATTCGGACAGTCCAGATTCGCAACCTATCAACGGATTTGTGCAGTGGAACATAGGCGTAGCCAGGGGGGGCCCAGGGGGCCCGGGCACCCCCCAATTAAAATACCACCAATCATAAAAATTACGACAAAGTATAGGCTAGCGCTGTTTAGTTGCAGCTGTTTTTCAGCAATTACGCTCATAACAGTATTTAACAATAACATTAATGACGATGAGGGAGCCCGGGGCCCCTAACTAACAATCAGGGAGCCCAAACCAACAACTAGGGGGGCCCGGAACCCCTAACTGATAACCAGGGGCCTCGGGGCCCCTAACTGACCACCAAGGGGCCCTAGGGCCCCTAAATAACAACCAGGGGGCCCCTAACTAACACCAGTGGCTCCTTACTGACAACCAGGGGGCCCCTAACTAACACCAGGGGCCCCTTACTGACAGCCAGGGGGCCCCAGGGCCCCTAAATAACGACCAGGGGGCTTACTAACAATCTTACTAACGCCCCTTACTAACAATCAGGGGGCCCCGGCGCCCCTAACTGACAACCCGGAACGCCGGGCTCCTCACAGACAACCAGAAGGCCCTGGGGCCCCTAACTGACGACTAGGGGGCCCCTAACTAAGAACCAGGGGCCTCCTGGGCCTTTAACCGACAACCAGGCGGCTTTCGGGCCCCTAAATGACAACCAGGGGCCCCGGGGACCCTAACCGACAACAAGGGGGCCCCTAACTGACAACCAGGGGGCCCCGGGAACCTTGACTGACAACCAGGGGGCCCCGGATCCCCTAACTGACAATTAGGGGGCCCCGAGGACCTGAATGACAACCAGGGGGCCCTTAACTGAAATCTGGGGGCCCTGGGGTCTCTAACTGACAACCAGGGAGCCCCTGACTGACGACTAAGGGTCCCGGGCCAGGAGCCCCTTAATTCAAATTTTTAATGATTTATATGCAAAACCTGTAAGAAGTTTATGAGTTTTTTCCTAAAAGTTGCAACCCCAGGCCCTCTTTTAACGTTATTATGAACTTAATGCTATAACACAGGCGGTAAAGCAAACCCACAATTAAAATACTACCAATGATAAATATAATGAGAGCATAGCCAATACGTTGTCCTTGTCCGGAATTGCAGTTTCTTTAATTTAGGATTTACGCGTACGAAAGTAAGTAATAATAATGATGACCACGTGTCCCGTCATAATAATGTCATGCAATTCTTGTACGTTTCAAAAAACTGTCAAGTGGCTTGACTCGAGTCCTCCACGTTTTGGAAAAAAGTTATTTTAATTTTGCTTTAAATGTTTTTTTTATGAAAGAACTTAAGGGCGCGATCTTATCTCAAAATCATAGGCGAAGTCTGGGGGGTGGCCCAGGACGCCCGGGCCCCCTCAATCGAAATGCCACCAATGACACAAATTTGACAAAAAAAAGTCTTGTTTCTTCATTTTCAGTTTCTTTTAGCATCTTTGCGTAGAACAGTACACGCGCACAATAGTAATTAACAACAAATAATATTGACGACTAGGGGGCCCGGCGCACCTCCTTCTTTCAATTTTTTCCAACCAATTTAAACGTATATCCACGGTGAAGTCAAATTTTTTGTCCTAATAGTTGCTACCTCAGGCCCTCATCTAAACTTTTTATGGACGTAATGAAATAACCAGGGCCGGATTTGCCATATTGCACAGCGCCAGGGGCCCGCCCTCAGATAGTAGGACTTTTTTGGTCTTCACTTATATTTGACAGGAAGATGTTGCAAAAATCCCCGAAGTGCCAGAGGCACAGCGCAATGTAAATTCGGCCCGGGAATAATATGTTTAGTAAGCTTAACCATCTATCGGACCATCTTTCAATAACGATTTACCTCCACCTCGCCAGTTTTTACGCTCAAAATACTTAAAAAAAAAGCTAGGAAAATGCTCATTGAACAAATTATTGAATTTGAATTGAGGGGTCATAGGTCCCCTGGCCGTACATGTACTCCTATAACTGGTTAACTTCATGAAAGGAAATTCTTTGAGTGGATTATTATTTACTGCTAAAATATTGCAGAAGGCAATGTGCCTTACTTCCCCCAGTATGGACCAAATCACTTACAATTAAAATTTTACATCATAATGCAAGATTTTAAACGTGTTTTGAAATTTAATTGCAAGTAAAAGGAGGATTGAACTATCAAAATTTTTCGATTGGCTTTTAATGTTAAAAATCTAGTTCTTTCAAATGGCTGTGAACACGTGCGAAATGTGATCCAATGGGATTAAAATAGCTTTTTTTTTCCAAAAACTTACAAAAATCGCCTAGCGGCTGGGGGCTTTGCCCCCAGACCCCCATAGCCACCAGCGGATGGGGGCTCCGCCCCCAGACCCCCGTCTGTGATACGTTTGAGTACACTAGCTTCCTCAACACTATGCTCACACACGTCTCCTACAGTAAGTTGGACATTTTAGCTTTTTAACTGTTAGTTCTCTCCCTTCACCAAAATCCTGGTTAAGTGACAACAGAGCACGACTTCAGATCTTCCATTCTACGATATCTTTGCCCTACAAAAAGTTCCTTTTTTGAAAATTTCTGTTGACGTCATTGCATGTGATTTGTGGTTTGGCCCCCCCCCAATCAAAAATCCTGGCTACGCCTATGCAGTGGAACATTTGTAAACAGGTGTTACGATACGATGTAAAGGTGACAGGTTTTTCTCACCTGGACCGGCATGCTCAGACGTGCAAGCGACTACAAACCAAGACCATTCAACCGCAGTTAACTTCTCTTTTTAACAAGAAGATTAAACTGACTAATGCCGAAAAGCAAGGCACAAAAGAATCACAGCTGCAGTACTGTGTTCGAGGTCATCATTCTTTCAAGTCTTTAGAGAACGAAGGCCTACGTTCCTTGTTGCAAACAATGGTTAACATTGCTGCAAAGCATGAGCGTTTTGACGTCAAAGATGTTTTATATGGAAGAAAGACTATTTCTGAATTCAGCCAACTGAAAGCTGAAGAATTAAAGCAAAAACTGAAAATCGAACTAACTGAACCTCAGCAGGCAGACTCATTAGCGGTTACACTTGACTTGTGTACAAACGAGTTCAAGCATATGTCGTACCTAGATGCTCACGCGTTTTGGATTGACACCAATTTTAAACTAAAGCATCGTATGTTGGCAGTACGGCATTTTGGGATTGAGCGCCACACTTCTGAAAATATAGCTAACGCCATCAAAGAAAAATTTTCAGAGTATAATATTGACCCCTCCAAAGTAACAGCAACCACTGACCATGGTGCCAACATGGTTGCTGCTTTCAATGCGCTACACGATACAGGACGATTAGATTGTGTGGCTCATCGTTTGCATACTAGTCTTGTTTTTCGTCAATATGGTCCCGAGCATGCAGTGTCAAACCTGAAGTTCTTCAGTATGACACTGCAGCTGCAGCATTGACAAAGTATTGCAACCAAGCAGCTGGAGTACAAGAACAGTTACCTGTGTTCTGTCAAGAAAGGAAGCACACTCGGAGGTGGGAAGGGTTAGTCGACCGAGCCCACTCCATCAAAGAAAGCTACGAAGATTTAGTGCGTATTCTGTCCGAGCCGCACAGAGATCGCGCATAGCTTATTGCGTCGGTAAATCGCAAACTGATGCTGAAATCTTGGATTTCATGGAGCCGTTTCGCAAGTTGTTCGAAACGTTGCAATACAACACGAAACCAACAATAAACTTTGCGGTCCTCACGTACTACAAAGCGATGGCTTTGTCGCAAAGATCAACCAATGACAGCCCAGTAATATCGACCTTAAAAGACGAGTTTCGATCGTTAATGGAAGAAAAATACTAAGGCTGTTTGAGAGCGCACCACTAGCTCGCCAATTTCCTTGATCCTGATTTCAAGTGTTTCCAATTTTTGCCACGCCAAAACGTCGAGGACAACAGTTTTAAAGGCGGTGAATCATCCAGCTAATTCCGATGGTTTACAATAGCTAAAATTGATCAATAATTTTTGATATTTTTTGTTTTAATTTTGGGACTGTGACTGCAAAGATTTTCAACAAATACAAAAAGATATCCCCCGAAAAAAGTTTTTGGAAACTCTGAGTTTTGTTCTCCCCGCCAAAATCACAGTAGGATTAATAGTTTAGAGAACTGTGGTTTTGGCGGGAAGAACAAAACTCAGAGTTTCCAAAAACTTTTTTCGGGGGATATCTTTTTGTATTTGTTGAAAATCTTTGCAACGGCAGCCCCAAAATCAAAGCAAAAATATCAAAAATTGTAGTTCAATTTTGGCTATTGTAAACCATTAGAATTAGCTGGTTGATTCACCACCTTTTAGCGGCGGCTGCTCCGTGACATTAACGACTGGGCGCTGGAGCATATGGAAAAGTCAAGAATCGCATCGAGTCCAGCGGATGTCTGCCCTACAAAGCACCAACGACTGGATAGGAATGACGATCCATTTTCCGACTTCCGAGAGCTTGACGGCGCACAACCACAAACCGGAAACGGACAGAATGATGCAACGAAGGAAGAGTTACGTCAGGTGAGTGTTACTCTTCTATATCTAAGATCATAGGTGGGCACAAGTCCGTTAATCGTTAATCCGTTAAGAACGAAGCTAACTTTTTCATTAACTCGTTAATCCGTTAAAAAGCTTTTTCGTGTTAACGGACTAAATTAACTTCCGTTAAGTTCTGTTAACTTCCATCAAGGTTTTTGTGGTTAATATCTTGCACCATTCATTCATCGTACCGGTACAAACCAATTTGCACTGGTAACACTTGTTGCATATTAGCGCGAGTTTTATAGAAGAAAGCGAAGAAAGGAGCTCTTTTTTGTGGCAAACAATCAGCTGCAGCCTCATAGGTCTATTAATTATCGCTGTTCGCAATTTCCAAAGTTTTTTGGTCGCAGCTTCGTTAGTGCATTTGAATCTATTTTTATCTTGAAATTAGATTAGATTGTAAAATGTAACTTCCAAAACACAAAAAGACCACCACAGCCATAAATTTTTCCTTACAACCAGCTCAACAGCGTCAATACGTGCTCTAGAAGCGAGTGAATAAAGGGAAATGTAAATTACACGCAAAATGTTAACGAATTAACGGACTTTATTAACTTCGGTTAATTAAAGCTGGAAATAACGGATTAACGTTAACGGAGGTGAGAAGTTTGTTAACGGACTAGTGGTTAACGAAGCAAACGTTTTGCATAAACTTGCCCTCCTATGTCTAAGATATTTAAAACTTTATGAGACAAAGTCAATTTTGATTGACTGTTTTCTGTAGAGTACACTGTAAGCAGGTACTAAGATAAAAATTGATATAGGGTAATGTAACTTAACCTAGGTTTCAATAAGCCTCCTACAGTCCAACACAACAAACAACCTTCTTCAGAGGAGCTACAGGCTTATAAAGTGTACAACAGAGGGACATGCACCACTACCAACCTATTGAGTTTTTGGAGAGCAAACGAAGGAGAAGTTCAAAAGCTATCCAAAGTTGCTAGAAAATTGCTCGCAGCGCAGTGCTCTAGCGCTCAGTCGGAACGCGACTTTTCCTCCTGCGGACTGACAATAACAGAAAGGCGGACTGACAATAACAGAAAGGCGGACTGACAATTACAGAAAGGCGGACTGACAATAACAGAAATGCTATCTCCAGAAACCATGGAGGCAATAGAACCATAGGTGGGCAAGTTAATGCAAAACGTTAGCTTCGTTAACCACTAGTCCGTTAACAAACTTCACACCTCCGTTAACGTTTATCCGTTATTTTCAGCTTTAATTAACGGAAGTTAATAAAGTCCGTTAATTCGTAAACATTTTGCGTGGAACACGTATTGACGCTGTTGAGCTGATTGCAAGGAAATATTTATTGCTGTGGTTGTCTTTTCGTGTTTTGGAAGTTACATTTTACGGTCTAATCTAATTTCAAGATAAAAATAAGTTCAAATGCACTAACGAAGCTGCGATTGGAAAGTCTTTGGAAATTGTGAACTGCCACAATTAATAGACTTCTGAGGCTGCAGCTTATTATTTGCCACGATAAAGAGCTTCTTTCTTCGCTTTGTTCTATAAAACTCGTGCTAATACGCAACACGTATTACCAGTGCAAACTGGTTTGCACCGGTACGATGAATGAATGGTGCAAGATATTAACGATAAAAACCTTAACGAAAGTTAACAGAACTTAACGGAAGTTACTTTAGTCCGTTAAGAAGTTAATTTAGTCCGTTAACATGAAAAAACTTTTTAACGGATTAACGAGTTAATAAAAAAGTTAGTTTCGTTCTTAACGGATTAACGATTGACGGACTTGTGCCCACCTATGCTTATAGCTCTGAAGTAGTCGATCTGTTTATCACACTCTCGGCCCTCAATCACTAAAATAATTCTTCGCGTAGAGATCCGAAAGGAAAATTTATCAATCGACCGAGTTCCAAAACATTTCTTGGAGTTTTGTGGAAATGGTAGGTGATTCACTTCCCTGTGATAATTTCGTCCAACTTTGACACAAAAATAGATCGAGCGTTTAAGATATTGGTGTTTACGAAGTCGAAAGAGATAAGTCGTAGTGACGCACATGTTAAGCAAATGATGCTCAATGCGATTCATGTTGCACTGAGTATTTTTTGTACGAGTATAACTCCATAACTAAATTGTTCTTGAAGCGTAGTTATTACCTGGTTCTATTTGTTAGTTCAATTCTCAGCGCACTATAAATTCAATGCTTAGTTTTATTGTTAACTATTGTAGCAAAATTTACTACGCATTAACATAACTACTCAGGCCCAGCGCCACGGGGCATAGGCGTAGCCAGAGGGGGGGGCTGGGGGCCCGGTCCCCTTCCAATTGAAATGCGACCTATGATAAAAATGCGACAAAAAAGCTATTGTTTTCTCAGTTTCAATTTCTTTTAGCATTTTTTGCGTACAACGGTAATTAAAAATAATATTGACGACCAGGGGGCTCGGGCCCTCTAAATTCAGTTTTAGCCAGTCAATTAAAATGTATAACCCGGCTGAAATTAAGGGTTTTTATCATAAAAGTTGCTACCTCGGGCTCTCATCTAACCTTTTTTAAAACTTAATGCAATAACAGGGTGAGATTTACCATATGGCACAGTGCTCGGAGCCCAGCACTCAGATAGGAACACTTTATTTTTGGTCTACACTTATGTTTGGCAGGAAGATGTTGCCCGGCGCAATGTAAATCCGGCTCAGGCGATAACATGGTAATTAAGCGTAACCATCTATTGTACGGTTTTCAATAACAATTCACTTCTATCCACCTCGCTAGTTATTAGGCTAAAAAATGCTTTGGAAAGAAAAATAGCTAGAAATGCTCATTGAACAAATATTGAATTTAAATTGAGGGGCCTGGGGCCTCTTGACCGTACATGTTCTCCTACAACTAGTTATTTTCATGTCAAAACAAAAATACGGAAAATCTTCGAGTGAATTATTATTTACTACTAAAATACTTATAAAAATTTAACCCCAAACTGCAAAATTACAAACGTATTTTCGACCAAATTATACGTAAAAGGAGGATTGAAACAATTTAATTTTTTTCAATTGGCTTTTGAATGTTAATAATCTACTTCTTTCAAATGGTTCTGAACACGTGCGAAATGTGATCCAAAAGCATTAAAATAGCTTTTATTTCAAAAAAATTCCGAAAAATCGCCCAGCGACTGGGGGCTTCATCTCCAGATTCCCGTCTGTGATACATTTGAATAAACTAGTTTACTTACACAAGTCTCCCAATTTAGATACGGTATTTTCATTTGTAATTTTTGCTTTAAGCCCTCTACCTTTACAAAACTTTCGGTTAAGTGCCAAACCAGGCCACGGCTTGTGATCTTCCATTCTACGACATCTTTGTCCCACAAAAAGTTCCTCTTTCAAAAATTTCTGATGACTTTATTGCATGTGATGTTTGGTTTGGCCCCCCCCCCAATCGAAACTCCTGGCTACGCCTATGCACGGGGGAGGCATTTCGAGCCGTGTCCCCCCAAATCACTACTTGTGCTCCCCAAGCTAGAGTAAACTTTTGTAGTGGCACAACTAGCCAACTTTTGCCCAAAATCAGGTCACCACAAACGCTTTTTTTTATGAAACAGCAAGACAGATCAAGTAAATGTTATCAAGTAGCCTAAGATTTTGCGATGAAGACCTTTTTTTTAATTTTTTTGGTCTTCACCTCCAAATTTGATGGCAAAATCCATACCAAAGAAGGATAACATAGGATTTGGAGCAAAATGTTCACCAGATCGCTGCCGCATTCCAAATTCGTCTAGTCTCGGCTGTGCAAGCGTCCCCCCACCTAATTTTTTGTGCCCCCCCCAAACACACTACTCTGGCTCCGTGCCAGGTACTATACTGTTCTATTCACAATGCACGATCTATACTGTGGTCTGTGACCAGATAGCCAACAAATCATCTTTATTTGTTTTGCTAAATGCTAGCATTTTGAGGAAATATCGCGGAAAACCGTCTTTGCCATCTGCAAATTTTTAGCAATTCATCGAACTTTAATTAGTGCATTTTCGTTAAAGAGATACTGCTCGAAATCGGCTTTATTGAAATCGGTTTTATCAGTTCAAATTGACCCGCTACTAGACCACATTATTTGTTCAACTTTGATTGAGAAAAAATCTCACCCTGTGCGATAAAACTCGCCTATTAAAACGTCACAAAGTTCTTGTATGTTCTATTAAACTAAAATAACGAGGTTACAAGAGCAGAGTGAAAACAAGCGGAGAGTAAAGACTCCAAACGGTAACGTGTGAAACTGTGAATGGAAAAAGTCTTGGAAGGAGTTTATTAGCAGTAGTGGCAGAATATTTGCTTAAAAAACAGCGCAGAAGCGCTGCCACTTTTTTGGCTAAAAAAACAGCGGTGCTGCCGCTTGTCGCTGATGACGAAAAAAAGCAGCGGCGCTGCCGCTACCGCTACCGAAAAAGTAGCGCCGCTGGTAAACAGCGCCGCTGGTGAACAGCGCCGCTGTGCCCATCACTGCTTATGAGGCCTCAGTTTCGGGTCGGGTTCGGGCTTACTTCTTCGGGTTTGGGTAGGGTTCGGGCTGAACCTACTCGGCCCGATTCCATCTCTGAGTTAGCGTCTAACGCCGTACGGTGACAGGAGGTTAAATATGCACTAAACAACAATAATGCTATTGAGTGAGCTAGATTTCTGCCATCTTGTTTTTCTTAAAAGCAAAAAAAGTGATCGCCAAATATTGTAAAACTTAATTTTTTTAAAATGACGCATAAAACTATATAGCGCTGCTCTGAAAACTATACGTCAAAATCCCTGCTCATCTTCAAGCCATCTATTTAATTCGAATAAAAAAAAGCAACGAAAAAAATAAAAGATTAAGAATCACTATTCTACGTCGTTGGACATTCGCGTATATCAGTATATTGGCGTGAAATAAATCATTAAAAAAAGAAGTAATAATTCCATATTTGTTTGCTTGCACTACGCCATGCACTTGAAGCAAATTATATGAATTATTGTATTACTTTTTTTAATAATTTATTTCACACCAATGTCTGTACATTTGTACAAAACACTCACTTTCCTCAGAGCTTAAAGGTGAATTTACACAGTATACGTTTTTCGTACGTTTTCGTCCGTTTTTTTACGTTTTTGCTTCTCCTTGACAAAGTATGCGCTTTTTCATCCGCATTTTTATGTGTCCATATCCACACTAACCAGACAGTCACATACTGGACAAAAGTTTTCCGAAAAATTTTTTTTGTAAAGGGGTACGGCGCTATTTCGAAATATCGCTCTTATCGTTCATACACAAAATTTTTGAACAAAGTTTTTATCTATATATAACAGTCTACTTAGTGCGTATATGGACACATAAAAATGCGGATGAAAAAGCGCATACTTTTTCAAGGAGAAGCAAAAACGTAAAAAAACGGACGAAAACGTACGAAAAACGGATACTGTGTAAATTCACCTTAAAGCAAATTAAGATGATTTATGAGTACCTTTTAGCGCAGATTATCTGGTTTTAACAAGTACAGTAGTCTGAGAATTAATTGGGACAAAACTATATTTTTGCATTTTTTGAATTTTGCATAGGTTAGTTTAGAGAATGTATGACGGATAGTATTGTAATGATAATTAATAAGCTAAGTGCAGAACATGAACCACTGCTATTAACTGCTTTTATGCTCCATTTTTTTAGATTAACAGATTTTTTATATTAAATTATAAAGTGAACTTATTCGTGGTCAACAATTTCATTTTGATTTTTGCATGTTACTATCTGCATAGGTGGGCACAAGTCCGTTAATCGTTAATCCGTTAAGAACGAAACTAACTTTTTTATTAACTCGTTAATCCGTTTAAAAGTTTTTTCATGTTAACGGACTAAATTAACTTCCATTAAGTTCTGTTAACTTCCGTTAAGGTTTTTGTGGTTAATATCTTGCACCATTCATTCATCGTACCGGTACAAACCAGTTTGCATTGGTAACACTTGTTGCATATTAGCACAAGCTTTTTAGAAGAAAGCGAAGAAAGGAGCTCTTTTTTGTTAAAATAATAAGCTGCAGCCTCACAGGTCTATTAAGTATCGCTGTTCACAATTTCCAAAGATTTTCCGATCGCATCCTCGGTAGTGCATTTGAACTTGTTTTTATCTTGAAATTAGATTAGACTGTGAAATGTAACTTCCAAAACACGAAAAGACCACCATAGCAATAAATATTTCCTTACAATTAGGTCAACAGCGCCAATACGTATCCTGGAAGCGAGTGAATAAAAAGAAATAAAAATTACGCGCAAAATGTTAACGAATTAACGGACTTTATTAACTTCCGTTAATTAAAGCTGAAAATATCGGATTAACGTTAACGGAGGAGTGAAGTTTGTTAACGGACTAGTGGTTAACGAAGCAAACGTTTTGCATTAACTTGCTCACCTATGACTATCTGCCTGCTTGCAATAAAACGGGTATCACTCCAAGAAAGAGGGCACAAATTGTTACTTTACGACAACACTTAAATATGACCATATGAAAAATAGGAGAGAAGCTGAATGTGTCAAAATCGAATGTGGGGTGAATTTTTTAAATGATGGATACTAATGGTGATGTCACCACAACTAAAAGGCGGAATCATTGTGAAAGAAAGCGTAAAACGACCACTTGTGATGACAAAATGATATTGCAAAATACTTATAAAGACCTTAGAAAAACTAGTAAGGACCTTCAAAGAGATTTAGCAACTGCAGGAGTCAACGTGGATTCGTCAACCGTTAGAAAGCGACTTCTTGAAGCTGGAAGAAAACCAGAAGTCCCTGCAAGAAGCAATTGCTAACAGTTGCTAAGAAAAAAAAACGCCTAAAATGGGGTAAAAAATACAATAAAAGGGAAAAGAGGAATGGGGAAAAGTTGCTTTTCGGATAAGAGCCATTTTAAAGTGCATGGACGCAAATCTCAATATGTGAGACGAAGTGTTGGAGAACCCCTCAATACCTTTTATATTCTACAAGCCCCGAAACACTCCCAAAAGAAAATGTTTTGGGGTTGCTTCACTCTTAATGATACTGGAAGATTATGTACAAGCGAAGGAATGATGAAATCAACTAAATATCAGGAAATTTTGGAAAAAGACTTGGTTTCAACAATGCAAAAATCATTCTCAGATGGCAATGGTATTTTTCAGCAGGACAAAGCACCATGCCATACTTCAAAAAATGCAAACATTTTTTTGAAAATCGAAATTAACTTTGCTAGACTGGCCTGGCAACTGCCCATACCTAAACCCCATCGAAAACTTGTGGGCTATCGTAAAAAGGTGTCTTTAAACATGTGACTGCACAACTAAAACCAAACTCATAGAAGCCAAAATACGAATGTGATATCATGATGAAGAAATTAAAGATATTTGCTCAACCCTAGTTGATTTCATGCCAACACGAATTTCAATTCTCACAAAGGCAAAAGGAGGATATATCAACAATTGAACGTGCTAGAGTTGATATAATTTGGGTTAAGGACGCGTTTTTGAGAATTTTCCTAATTTTACGATACTTTTCTTTTTGTCCCAATTAATTCGCACACTACTGGAGCACTTTTCGCAAGCGTCAGCTGCAATATCGTTGTATGAACTTATTGTTTAATGTCTTTTAGTTGCATGCCGAAAGAGTTTTTCAAAGGTGATGGCAAGGGAAATATAGGATTTGATAGCAGATACGCTCAAATATGCCCCGGAATCAGTGGTCAGTTTTTGAAATGCTTAAAGTACTTTATACTTGAGACATTTGCAATCATAGAATAGTAAACACTAAAGTTTTATTTTTTTGTTTCCACGCTGTGTATGGCAGAGAACAAACCCCGTTTCATGATCATATGTGATTATACGTTGTTAAAAATTTTACGGCCAAACGCAATGTTCTGTCTGTCTAGGTGATCCAAACATTTCTCCATAGTTGTACCATGTGATAGGGATTTCATAACAAATAGTGAAACGTAGAGTTAACAAGCGGCTGTTTCATTTTTATGTGTTTGCAGAAAATTATCAGAGAAAATGAAACAACGGCAGCAGAGTGACGTGACCATCTTCCCATTGCTACTCAATGAACAGTTCCATGTGGGGTCAATGTGGGGCCCACTTGATTCAACTGGTCGCCCATCAATTTAGTGGGCAAGCCCACCTGCAACCCTTGCTTTTGTTAATGGGATTTAGCTAGGTAGCTCATTAATTTAGAGAGCAAACCCACCCGCATCCCATGCTTTAGCGGAGTATAAATTAAATGCTTAAAAAGGTTTTGAAGGAGCCCACTTAAACCCCAGCAAAATAGACCATGACTGGACTAAGAGTGGGAATAACGTGGGCAGTAGGGCACCCCAAATTCAAAGTCTCAAATTTTTTTGTTTTATTTTGTTGCAACGAAAACTAAATAGTTATAGTTAACACTGTGACAGCCAACGGAGTTTATATTAAACGCTCAAAAAGATTTTAAATGAGCCCACTTCGGCCAAGCTGAGCTCACTTGGCCCACAGAAAAATAGCCCATGACTGGGCTAAGACCTCAAGCTCTGACCAGATTGCTTACCCGTTTTTGTTGCAGTTGATTTTTGTCTGTGTTCGTTTTTGTGTATGTTTGAAAGTTTTTTAATAAATTATTTTATTGAAAAAGTACGTTTTATGAATTTCTGACTGCAACAACAAAACGGATAAGTGGTGGTTACGTGACAATGCAACGTAAAAAATTTTGACTTAGCGGTGGTAGCAACAAAACCGCAACGTGGTACAGTGCGTGACCACGTGAGGATCGAAATGCGTAAAAATACACCCCTTGCTTAAACGTAGTAGTTACGTGGTAATCACATGGCTACGTAAATAGTTCCGCCACTACCACGTTTAATTGCCACGTGGTCACCACAAAGCTGAGTATCTCCCAAGTTACGAAGTAGTTACGTAAAACTACCACGTTTCCGCCACGAAACGTAACGTTATAGCAACGTGGTGACCTCGCAATATTGTTAGCTGGGAATATACTGTTATAAGAGCTTCTTTGCAAAACGCCTTATATCCACTTTTGATGTTTTTGGGAAAACCGCGAAAACCCGTATTGAAGCTTTTTTCAGCGAATATTTTGTTAATTTCACTTTCTGGGGATTGCAGACGTATACCTCTTCAAAACCGAAAAGTTAAAAAAAGTAACGATAATTAGTTATGGTTTTATTTTGATTTATTTAAAATTTAAAAAGTGGATATAAGACGTTTTGAAACAATAAAACTCTAGAAAAATTTGTATTATCTACATTTGTATCATCCTATTAATCTAAATATAAACTTAATGGTTTGTTGAAGCATTTGTTGTAGTGTCTATTAAACCTAGTTGGTCGCTGCTTTTACCGAATATTGTACAAAAAATTGCTTTGGTGACATCACAGACGGTTGCTGTCGTCTCGAAGCTTAACGCGGCGTACAACCATAACATACTAGGAAAGTAATCATAGACTAGGCTATTCGTTGTCGTGACCACCCTAAACTCTTTTGCAGAGCTGGCAGAGATGAGCAAAGCGCAATTAAAAGCGCAAATTCCGCAATCTCTGCAATTGCGGAAGCTACTTTGCGCTTTTTTATATTTTGAAACATTGCCGAAGTTGCGTTGCGGACTAAATTCTTTAAAATTTGTTGCGCATTAACTGCGCGGCGTTTTTTTCGGTTAATAGCGCAATTCTATAGATTTAACTTAATTTCTTTTATTTCAATCGCAATATTGATAAATGTCGGCCTTCTTTAACTAATTATTTACTCTTTTTCAGTTTAAAATCGCAAAGAATGCGATATTTACATTGTGTTGAGCAAGTTTAATTGCTGAAGTTAGGTTGTGCTTTATCTTGGTATGAAAATGTCGTTCCACAATCGCGGAATTGCGTTGCGCATCAACTGAATCAAAAAGTTCATTGCGGAAGTTGCGCTGTATTTCAGAAATTAAAGAAATTAAATTGCGTCTTTTGCGCTGCGCTTTTACTGGTTAAAAAGATCGTTGCGGTTTTTTACGTAGCGGTTTTCATAAAATATTATTAGTGCCCACCTCTTGGAAGTGGGCACTTTCGCAATTTGGCCAGCAAATCCGTAATTGCGGACCACGTCATTTTTATGGACCTAAAAAACAACCGTAAAATTTTGCGGATTTGCGAAAATTTTTTAAATTTGCCGCAAATCCACAGTCTCATCTCACCGAGCTCTAGCCATCCGTTCTCATGAAAGATTGCCATTTGAATTAGAAAAAATCAAGTTCCTTCTACAGACTAATGGATATCCGGAGCACGTTATCAAGTCGTTCAAGGCGAAGAAGATAAAGCAATTTCACGCTCAGCCTAAATTTGGACCGGAAAAATGCCCCATCTATCTACATCTCCTATTGCTCGCTTCTGTTTCTACACTGTTTGAAAAGCTAGTAAAATCTGCTGTCAAACAGTGCTTTTCCGCTATGGAACCACGCGTTATTGTTATAGGTGGGCACAAATTTGTTAATCATTAATTCGTTAATAACGAAGCTGAGGTTTTCATTTACTCGTTAAATCGTTAAAAAGTTTTTTTATGTTAACAGACTAAACTAACTTCCGTTAAGTTTTGTTAGCTTCCGTTAAGGTTTTTATTGTTAATCTCTTGCACTATTCATTCATCGTACCGGTACAAATCAGTTTGAAGTGGTAACACTTGCTGCGTATTAGCATGAGTTTTATAGAAGAAAAAGCGAAGAAAGGAGCTCTTTTTTGTGGCAAATAATAAGCTGCAGCTTCATATGTTTATTAATTAGCGCTGTTCGCAATAATTTCCAAAGATTTTCTAATCGCTGCTTCGCTGGTGCATTTAAACCTATTTGCTTTAAAACCTATTTGCATTTAAACCTATTCGCTGGTGCATTTAAACCTTGAAATTAGATTTAGACGGTAAAACGTAACTTGCAAAACACAAAAAGACCTCTATAGCAATAAATTTTTCCTTGCAATTAGCTCAACAGTGTCATTGCATGTTCCAGAAGTGAGTGAATAGAAAGAAATGTAAACTACACGCAAAATGTTAACGAATTAACCGACTTTATTAATTTCCGTTAATTAAAGTTGAAAATAACGAATTAACTTTAACCAAGGGTTATTGTTTGCTCTACCAACGAGCTTCTCTCCGCTACTAACGAAGACGTACTGCCTGCTTTACAAAAAAGCAACGTGATTCATCAATTTTCTCGCCACGTTGTAGTCGGTATGTAGGCCGCACCTCCCAAAGGCTGGGTGCAGAATTAAACAACACGTCCCCAAATTTATCCGTTCGTGCTCTTCTTTCCAGAAACGCTTACGTACTGCAGGTCAGTGCGTATTTTCCACTCAGACTAATACCCAGTTTCTTGCTTCTGATTCGATCATTGGACCTCATCTTTTACAAAATCCTGTCTGTGTTCAACATTATGATGACAGTAGATTCTCTATTCTTGCCCAAAGCCGCTTTCCTTTCCATCCATCTGCTCTTGAAGCCATTTTCATCAAAATTTCTAATCTCGCCCTCGACCGACAAAAAGAATTCGTGTGCAGCTTCAAGATCGTGCGCTAATGACGCTCTCTCATTGGTCTTTTTCCAGCCAATTACGGCTCGGCTTTTTCCCATAAGTAACCACTCCTTTTTTTGCGCTCTCCATTCTGACGATTCTTCTTGACAAGAGTGTCAGGCGAAAAGCTTCGAAGATGTGAACGTTTCAATCAAAGCAGTTCTTGAGTTCTGTACCACCAATCAACTGATACTCAGAAGCAACCAATTTTTCCGCCGTTGAAAGAATCAGTGCTTTCAAGCAGTACAGCTGTCTCTGCTGTACACAACAAACGAGAACTGGTAGCCCACCCCTTACCAGTATGTCAAACTTTGTACCTGACACTCCTGTTTAGCCGCAGAGCCATACTGGTATCCTAGATAACTGCTGCAGCCTAGTAACTATACTTAGATCAGAAGCAAGCCAATTTTCCCTCCGCTAAAAAATTAGTGTTTTCAAATAATCGCAGCATTATTAGCAATGGGCTACGCACAACAGCGTGGAGTTACTTCAGAAATAACACTATGGGATACCAGTCTGTAAAGTCAATAATACAATGATTACGAAATTTTTTCCAACTAGTATTTTATCTTAAAAAAATCAAATTATTTACCGTCCAATAAACTTCTCATATGCTTGAACTAAAATCAATCATTTTCTCATGGTTGACCACGGGGTTGGAAATATTGATTAATAATCGATTCTACATTCTTTGCTTTTCTGTTATCGATTATCGCAGATTCTTAGCTTTTAATTTTTTTTATCGAGTATCGCTTTTTCTATGCTTACATGTTAATGATTGGTAGAATCTTTAAACTTTACTTTTGCTCTCGTTGAGTCTGCCTAAGCATACATCGTTTCGTTTCTCTTATGCTATTTTCTATTTTGCTCTATAAAACTATTCTAAAAGTGTATTTTTTATATCCTTTCGAGCAGGGGTCGGCAACGTTTTCTTTCCAGTGTGCCAGCAGTTCAGAGTTGTAAACGGGCCGACTCGTTCAAACCCAAACACGAGAATATGAGCCCAAACCCGGCCCAACTCCGAAAACTAATTTGAAGCTCAAATCATACCCGAAAAACCCCAAAAGTTAAGTTAGGTCTGAAAAATTCAGTAAGGTTGCCAAGTTATTTTGATTATAGTTTTGTGTGCCAAAAAGAAAAAGCACGTCTCTAGTCCGAATTAAGCCCGAAATTGTTGTCAACTTTAAGCCCGAACCCGGCCCAAACCCGACCCGAAAAGCCCGACTTACAACTCTGTGCCAGTTTGTAAAAATCAATGTCGAAATATACGTTTGTGTGCCAATAAGAAATTGCGCAATCAAAACAAAATAAGATTTGCTCATATCCGGGTGAAAACCAATAAAAAAAAAAGTCTTTGCCGCAAAACTGGTTCTGTTTCCGTCCGAAATTTCGGGAACTAGTTCCAAATCCAGGTGAAGACCGAAAAAAAAAAACAAAAAAAAACGCCGCAACTTGGAACTACCTTCGGGCGGATTTCGGATTAAAAGCTTTAAAAGTTATATGTCTTCGAAGTTGCTCGCGTTCCGCAGTTCGGGAACCACTGTTTTAAAACGACACTGCGAGCCGTATGAAATCACGTCGCGTGCCATAACTGGCACGCGTGCCGATAGTTGCCCACCCCTGCTTTATAGTACGGCAATTATAGTTATTCCAATCACAAGTTTCATTTAATGATCAATAAAGCAAAAATTTTGATGCAACGGAATGAAAAATTGAATAAAATTTTTGTTGGCATTTCGAAATCGACTGCTAATCTTCAGTCTTTGCTTTTTGTTTCTAATATCGAGTATCGGCAATTCTTTGTGTTGTGTGTGAATTATCGATAACGATTTGTCTTGGCTTTTAAACAGCATCGACTTCCAACCCTGGTAGACCCAATGACCATGCATGAATCAACGAATGTAACACTTGGTCAAGTAGTTAACCCTCGTATATCGCTTACAGGGCTGCGAACTCGATCAATTTTTATTCGAGTTCAAGTTCGACTTCAGCCTATTTTAGCAAGTCCGAGTTCTGTAATTTAATGTTTTCGAGTTTAAGTTCGAGTTCGCCAAAATAACCGAGTTTTTTCGAGTCCACAGCCCTGATATAAGGCTGCAGTTTTTTCGCCGTGTCGGAAACATTCATATGCATAACTTGACTGATTATTTGGCATCACAAAATTAATGATAGATAAATAAATACAAAATTAATGTTGAATATTCTGTTAAAAGTAACGTATAGGTTATGAATCTACCAACTGCAATAAACAACTTTACTTTTCTGACACGATTAGTCGGTTACTCGATTAGTCTGTATAGTATGTACTAGTTTTCAAAGAGCTACTGTCACAAGCACTCCATACTCCTGGTTTGTTCAAACATAAAGAACACTAAATTTTGCATGAGAATTTCAATTCGAATACTGTGTAATCCAAAATTATTTTTGTTAGTTGCATAATTAGCTACTTCACTAACATGCACACTACAAAAAAGAAATTCTCAAAACCTTATTTCTTACGTCGTGAATCTTTTTAACTACAAACTCATTTCTCAATTGCTAACTTTTTTGTCTAAAACAAAACTCACAAATTTATTTTAACTAATCAAGTGGCTTTTTACAAACTGGAAAGTAGAGGCAATTAACTTACAGTCTGTCAACGCATTAATTGCGTAGTTTTCGCTACAAGGCCAACTTCTTAATTTGTCACTAACTTTACTCGAGAGAAAAGAACATTTCAGTCGCTCTCTTCTTGTTCGTACTTTTAAAAGTCTTCGCTACGAGGCAAACTTGAGTTTTTGGCACTGGAGAGAACGTTGCATCGCTTTTTCTCTAATACCCTTTAATCACTCTGATTTTGTGCTGTATATACGTCTTGCGCTATTTTCCACGACATAAACAATTAAAACAGTGAAGGATGAGCACTTATGCAGCTGTTACAAAAAATGCTGTCTCAATTTACACGGCATGATCAGCAACAAATATTTCCCGACAAATTTTTAATCTTAAAATTTCTGTTTAATGAACTCGAACAATTTTATTCGAATTCAAGTTTGAGTTCGAGTTCAGAAAAATTATTTTTTCAAGTTCAAGTTCGGCAAATAACGAAGTATTTTTCGAATTTGAGTTCAAGTTCAAGTTCGCAGCCCTGATAGCTAATAAACTTTTTTAGTCCTTTTTGATAGCTTATGAACAACTGGATAGGCAAAAGCAAAAACTCATTGGACAAAAGGTGCTTTGAAACTAAAGTGACAGTGGATACAAGGCGTTTTGAAAATAAACACAATACCCAGAAACAATTTTGGCAAAGATAGAAAGCGATTTGGAACTAAATTGTTACGTAGAACCATACGTATGTTCAATCTCTACCTGTTTCAATAAAAAAGTCAAGTTCGAAAAGTATGGTCGCCAAGGCGTTTTGGAAATAAACTCTTCAGGTATAAAATGATTACTCCTTTTTTTTATTGCTTTATTTCTCGCCAATACACTGTTATAAAATTATGCTCAACGACATAGAACAGTGATTCTTAACCTTTTAATTTATGTGGTTTTTTGCTAAAGGGGGTTGATTTAGTCAATTTCATCTGTATCTCAACTTACAGCCGTCTGCATCTCAACTGGACGATTTTTGAGATTTTCCTAAAAAATAGTCATTTCTACGCCATTTGGATGACATTTCGTGCGTTGGTAAAGCCATATAAAATAACTAATCGCTAAGTTTTGTAAGGTCTTTGACGGAATTAAATAATAACTACTTCAACCTTCTTATTTTCTGGTCAATTTCAAAACACGTTTAAAATCATGCGTAAAAGTATTTAGGTTAAATTTTTCTAGCAACCTGGCTAATTGGGGCAGGAGGCCTTCATTCCTTTACGCGACCGAATTAATAACGAACGGGACTAAATTTATAAATGCATTTTGTCGGGGATTATATTCAAACGCACTCAGTCACTCGCTTTCCACGCATATAGTTACGCTCTTATCAAGTTATTTACATCATGTTTTGACGTTAGTATTAATGGTGTTTCCCCTAAAGAAGGTTGTGCCCGTGTTTTGAGGTGTGTTGCTTTATGATTCGGTTCTGGCAGCAAGGCAATAAAATACAGAGAATGTTACTGCTGTTTTAAGTGCTTTCGATACGATCTATAACTGAGAATCAAAGCCAGTTTTTCAACTTGTGTGACAAGTGTTAACCAATATCTGACTTGGATTTTTCGAAATTTCACGTTTGAAACAACACTGCTTGTAAACGTCAGGATTTTGGTTTGATTGCTTTCAAATTGTCTAGAAATCCTTTTAATCCAATCACGTTTAAATCATTATTCAGTCAACCAATCAAGACTTCGGCTGTAATTTGACGGTTTTGAGTAATTTGTTTTAACCAATAGCTGACTCGGATTTGGCTCAATGCAAAGGAGAGAAATTTCACGTTAAAAACAACATTGCTTGCAAACGTCAGGATTTTGGTTTGATTGCTTTCAAATTGTCTAGAAGTCCTTTTAATCCAATCACGTTTAAACCATTAATCAATCAACCAATCAAGAGTTCGGTAGTAATTTGACGGTTTTGAGAAGAAATTGGCACAGTAATTGCACATGCGTAAAAGGTTGGCCAGCAGTTGTGATCAGTGGCGGATCTAGAAACTTTTGGTGGGGGGGATGATAAAATTTATGAGCACAAATTGTGGATAATCTCAAAATTTTGAATGTTTATGATTAATGTTCTTGACCTCGCGCAAACTTGTTGGGGATATTTTTGATCCGTCCCATTCCAAAAACGTTACCAGTATATATCATATTTTTTTTTAATCAACCGATGACATAAAACTAGTTTCAAGTCATTGATTTATCCAATTCAATTCAAATTAATAACATAAAACGCTCTTTTCGTCTTCCCTGCTTCAAAAATCGTATTCATTAACTTCCGCCAACATAATTGTCTGCATCTACATAGAACAGGCGTGTGTGCCAGAAATTCGCAATGAGGGAGCTGCTTTGAGGGTCTGGGGGCAGTGCCCCCAGCAGCCGGAGGCAAGGGGGCCTGGGGGCGGAGCCCCCAGCGATCAAAAATTTTGCATCTTTTTGCAAAAATAACTAAATTTTAGGGCTATTTTGATAAAAAATATTGCTTTTAAAACGTGGCATAGCAATCGGCAGAGCAAACATGATTGAACCGGTTGCATAAATGGGCTATGTGAGAAGTGGCTAGTGGTAAAATTTTCTCTTGTTTACATGCTGGCAGATCATAAAATCCTACAGTGTAATAAAACTCGCACGGAGTAATCTATTTCGACTATAGTTTATAGAGAAAAATAATTGGAGAGGGGGCTAATGGAAAGATGTTTAAGAGAGGTGATTAGTAATTAACTAATACTGAATAGATCCCCCTCTATTCGTGAGTTTATAATATTTTTGTTGATAAAAACTATGTTAAGCATTTTCAATGAGCTATTAAATTTGATTGCTTATTTTTGGCCATTTTTCAAAGTTTTTATTGATTTGTGAGTTTTATTTTTGACAAATTAGCCCCCCTGAATGTATGATTCAAAAGATGCTTTAAATCACATTTTAGTCCATTCCAGTCCAAAAACCAGTCTCATAAGTGCTAAAAACGTAGTATTTTTCTTATTCTGCATTTTGGTCGACAGGCCAATGGGGGGGGGGGAGGGCAAAAGCCCTCCCTTGGCTGCGCTACTCTCACAGAATGAGTAAAAACTATTTGCATCGGACTTTGATATTTCTATTGCCAAAAGTCTATTTTGTTCAAGTGTTCATTCAGCATACCGTAACGAACAATGTAATAAAACTACATTCCAAAAGACATCTTACTTGATGTTTTATCAAATTGACATACTTTTTGTGCGAAACCGCACTACTGTATTGCGTAAGGTTTGAGCGAAAATGCGCCATAATTAAACTTCTGTTGTGTTATGCCTTTATCGGTGAAAAGTGCGAATTGTGAATTTTGCTAGTTTGGCGCTTTCAAATCAATCGAACCTGTAAAAAACTAATTTCTGCGTTGTAAAAAGTTCGCTGTAAAAATAACTTTTTTCTCCCCCTACCCATGGCCTACTAGAAAGAATACGGCCAAATATGTTACATTTTCGACGTGTTTTCTAACAGGCCGACTTTCTCTACGAGCAAAAACAACATTGCGCTGCGTGTGTGTGCAATGCGCGTAAAATGAGCTGTGTAGGCACATTCATGATGTTAAATCAATACGCACGCGCGTGATGAGTAAGCGATGAAATAAGAAAAAAAGATACTGGTTTAACAAATCTGAAAAGTAATTTCACTACTTTTTATATATTAATGTATAGTAATATCAAAAACAGTCGTTGCTGCAAATTTTGCTCAAACTATAAGACTTTAGTAGTAATACATTGTATAACTCAAATAAAGCATAAACAACTTTTAATCGACCAAACGGGGAACTTTGTGCCAGAAAAAATTCAACACTTACCAGTTATAATTCTAATTACATTTTATTCACCAAGTTGCCTTGGCCAGGAGACAGCGAAGGGACCTAATCAAGAGTCATTGCTGCATATTAAATCCATAGTTTCATTCCACATTACAAATAAATACTTCGCACATGATGAAATGGAGCACAAGTTATTGAAACTTAGCTAAAGTTAACCAAAAGCTAACGTTTGCTGTGAAATACAACTATATGAGCTTTTCAATAGTCAATTCATTATTCACCTGCTCACATATACAGTATGTTCACAAAAAACGTGGTTTTTGTTAATCCGCCCCGGGTAGGTGTTGCTTTTAAGACTGCCAAATCTTGTTTAAAATGCCACAGTCGTAAAAGTTTTGGCCTTTCATTTCAAACATGTGGAAAGGAAAATATGCAGGATCGCTCTAAGCAACTTTTGTTCCCTGCCGTTTCTTAAACAATGCTATAATATAAATTCTTTTCTAACTGCATTGAAAGAAATTCGTAGTTTGTGGTTATAAAAAATATTGACTTAAATTCTTATACCAAAGTTTTTGCACAACTGACTCTGTGTGTTGCTGCATCCTACGTTACTTTTCTGAACATATCTACTGAGTACGTATTCAGCGCTGTCTCGTGCTTGAACTTCTGGATGTTGTAAAATCACATGATCTGCTGCATCCAAAATTGCAAAGTCGGTGCAAAAGATATTAGCCGAGCACCAAGATGGTATTGTCAATCCTCCACGCGACAACTCAGATGAAAATAGGATATATCAGTATCAAATCCAACTAAACGTGATTGACAGTCTCTACGTTTTAATCGTTTGATCACTTTTTTTGCTGCATACTAAGCGATAGTGTACGCAACCTCGATGCTGTCCTCATCCAAACCAACCGATTGCAATTCAGAGTCTAGGTCTGCAATTTTCTGAACAAATTCGGGCGATAATGGCTTTTAGCTTTGGAATTTTTCTTCTGGAAAATTGGTATTTTCTTTGGTAAGGGACGGAATCAACAAACTTTTCTCTGAAGATTTGACTTCACGCAGGCTCTCAAGAAATCGCCCACCACTCATCTGACGATATTCAGCAACACGATTTTCCAAAGGATCAATCTGAAATCGTCTTGGGATGACAAAGATAAATCCCTCTTCATAAAGATCAGTGATTAGGCAAGATTGGGTATGCAAGATTCGTACCAATGCATCGTTAGTCTGTTTAGAGAAGGAAAATGTATTACCACTTGTACGGGACCATTTTTTTAACCGATGGGCAAAAAAAACAACAAAAAAAAAACGAAGAAAATCAGCTTTGCCTTCACCTTGAAACGGAACATTTGCTAGTAGATTGGAAGTGAATTGTGTTCTTGCATTGACAACAGTCCACCATGAATTGGTTAAAGCTAGAAAATCAGCAACATCTTTGCGTTCTAGAAAATAGCTTTTGAAAGCTGCAATGGTAGTTTCATGAAATATCGCGAGAGCCCAAGGAAGATTTTGTTTGTTGTTTCCAGAGTGCAAGGCCGAATATATGAGCTTGGATGCTTTTCTTAAGTTTCCTCGGAGAGCAACATCGTTGTCGTACAAATTGTAATACAAAAGAGCAAACTGTAACAAGATTGTAATACAAAATGTAATTTTCTGATTTGTAACTAGTAAATCCTGATGTACTATGACTAGAGCTTAGTTCCTCAAAATTTGATATGGTGTCAATTTTTATAAATTTAGAGGTTTCATCTTCTTGGAACACTCTGGGTTTGGGTGGATTCCGGCTTGTATTTGGTGTTGGTAAAATGGATGGCTTATCCAGTGCAGCTTTCGAATGGATTGTAGGAATTGAATCAAGGTTCCACTTTCGCTTTCATCTTTTTCCGTTTCCGGGAAAAATAAACTTACTTTCAAAGTGTTTTTTTGATAGGCTTCCAATGGGTCGATTTACAAACATGATCCAATACGCTAATCAGTTGGGTGTCTCTAATGAAAATGCGAAGGTACAAACTTTGTTAGGGGCAATTGACAGGTATACCGATTTGCAATCGTCAAACACACATTTAAAAAAACATAATGTACTAATTAAAACGTTGGCTTAACTCAGCTACTGCTTTATCCAAGCTCAGTGCATACATGAATTAATAATCAGCACAGTTTCTCACCTTCGGTTTATGTGCTAATCTCCTCAAACCCTGGAGTTTTTTAGGGTATGGTTTAAATTCTAAAACAAATCCTCACCTGGTTTAACTCTTTCTTGTACTATATTTTCATCGCGGTATCTCAATGGCAGTACTATATATTACTGTATTAACTGTATCTGTGTAAGCACATTATTTTAAAATTTAAGATAAAACTGACCACTCAAGAAAAGAAATCTAACATACTTTGCAGACTATTGTTATCATAGGGTTTAACTTGTCTGTACGTCATACTCCCCAACCTGATTAGTGTTAAATTTACAATTTGTACTTCACCAGTTTTTACTATTAACTAAATCGTTTTTTTTCTACTGCTGATGCATGAAAAGCCAAAATCATCTGAAAACAAGCAAGTTAACAAAAGTACATTTGTTTCAAGCTACATTAATTTTTCTTATTCCATCGCTTACTCATCACGCGCGTGCGTATTGATTTAACATCATGAATGTGCCTACGCAGCTCATTTTACGCGCATTGCACACACACGCAGCGCAATGTTGTTTTTGCTCGTAGAGAAAGTCGGCCTGTTAGAAAACACGTCGAAAATGTAACATATTTGGCCGTATTCTTTCTAGTAGGCCATGCCCTACCCTACCCCACCCCCCCAATAGCTTCAGAAATTATATCGCAGTCACCCGGCCTATCGAGTATTCACTGATTGCTTTTTTTTGAAATGTTTAATATTATGCATATGCACGTTATGTTTAGGCTGGCGGGGGGATGCATCCCCCCCTAAATCCGCCACTGGTTGTGATGTCATCATTTCGGAATTATAGGTTAAATTCCAGTTTTTGTATTGTGAAATGATGGCATCACAATTAATTCCCAAATGAAACCAAAACAGTTAAAAGCGCCATGTTAGGTTAGTTCAGAAACAAGCTCAAACAAGAATGAAAAATTGGTTACGGGTATTAAGATGCGTTTACACACCGACGCAAAGCAACCAATATTTGACATCATCGACAACTTGCGTAAGGTTTCTACCGATCGCAAACTTCGAAAGCGGTTGCTTAACTTCACTCAGACAAAACTGTTTTTGAATGGTTGGCCTATTTTGAGCTAGTGCGTGAGCTACCCACTCGCGAAGGTTGTCAACCTTCGCTTCGCGTTGCTTTGCGGTCTAGTGTAAACGCATCTTTAAACCCTAATATTTATGAAAATCTACTTTAAACGAAGAGTAAAGGCAAAAACAGTGGGGGTATCTAAAGTTAGGCCAATCGTATTAGACCAAATCAGGCTTGACTTCATTCTTTTTGACCCATCCGTTGCGGAGATATTCTACTTCAAACACGACGTCGATGACTCTAATGTTTTAAAATTTTAACAATTTTTATGGGCAGTTCTGCCGTTGACAAGCGTTAGCGTTTCAGCGACGCCTTCACAGTTTTAACCTAAAGCAACGGTTAGGCTACTGCATTGAGTCGTTTTGCTACGCACTAATCAGTTTGATCTTATCAGCACAACAGATCTGAGCTGGTAAAAAGAGTAGCCTCTTCGGTAGCCTAGCGATTTCAGTAAAAATCAAACTGGCAGATACTCTTCAGTCTAAATCCTAGCCTAGTCTAGCAATAAGTATTTTATTAATAGGCTACATACCATTTTTACCATTTATCATTTATTTATTTTTTTCATCAAGCACAGCGACTGAATTATGCGCATTACACAAGCAGTTATATAGTTTCAAGAAAAATTATGTAGCCTACATTAGACACAGTTCTTGATGAGGTGATGGCAAAGAACTAAATGTCATCGAGTCAACCATTACCTGCACTTCCGTCTCAAAATATGGGTCTGGTATCGTTACTGTTATGATCTAGATTGGCCAATTCCTGAAAAGCAGTAGGGTTGGGTCTTTTGTTGGATCAATTAAGAAACTTGAAATATGACTTAAAAAAAAAAAAAAAATTTTAAATTCGATGTGAAATGTAACTTAAATTTAATATTAGCGAAATTGAATTTCGAAATTCGTAGCGTAGTTTTTTGTACGCAACAATTTCAAACTTGGAAAACTTTGAATTTGATCAAATCTACTAAAAATACAAGCAATTATTCCAAAGCAAAAGAAGACTAAAAAGAAAACGAAACGAAAAAAAATATGTACAGTCACTAAATACACTATTTACAGTTCAAGGATGCAGCAGCTATACTCGCATAGCAGAAGGTCATGACTAGGGTTGGATTGAATTTGAATTTTGAATTTGAATCCGCTCACGAATTATTGATGAATTTGAATTTGAATTCGACTTTTGCAAAATCAATGAATTTGAATTTGAATTTTGATTTTTCAAAGTCAATGAATTTGAATTTGAATTTAGTTTTTTCAAAGTCAATGAATTTGAATTTGAATTTAAAAATTAAAAACAAAATGAATGGATCCAACCAGTGCCGTCGCTAAAAGGGGCAAAGGGGGCCGTACCCCCTAACGGCCGCTTGTGCCTCCATTTTGGTTGACTAAAAACACTGCTTTTGAAACATCACGCAACGACAAGACAACAGACAGTCAGACAATGATGGAAAAAGGAATAATTACGTTTAAACATAATAAAATTCTCCTCTGATGTTTTTTCGATTCTTTGCGACATTGCTGACAACCAACTGCTGTACATTAATCTGACTTTTACGGATGTGTCGCGGAATTGCGGAAGAGACATGTAAGCATGCAGAATTGTTACCGGTACTTCGTTAGTGATCATGACATGAAACAATGCGTGAAAACTTTTTTTTCAAAGACCAGCTGTTTTGATTTTTAGAGCACACTCAACATTTTGAGGTCACACTCAGTGGCGCAACTAAGGTGACGGGGCTTAAACCCCATTTGCAAAGTCACTTAGAAAATTTAATCTCAAAATACGAGCGTTTAAACGTATTTTAGTCTTGACCAAAAGTAAGGGGGGGTTGTGGTGCAAAGTAATTCAATTCTTTAAAATGACTTTTGAATTTTAAAAATTTAGTTATTCATATCGCTTCTAAAAGTGTGAAGTATGATTTTAACCCTCCAAATCCCATGTCTTCGTTTTTCGAGCAAATTTACTCTCACTTATATTTTTTACCTTTGAGACAGTACTGAACACATGGTTGAAAAAATTTTATTAAAGTTTTAATCGGTTTCAAAAATAAAAGGCCGGCACCTATAGGTGCCTCTGGGCACACAGAGTATGAAAACGTCATTCTCGGTCGAAATAAAAGTCTTGCGGTTAGGGATTGTTCATGGAATGTCAGTATCTTCAGACTAATAGTTCATTTGCGGTTACGCATATTTGTTGATATGACGTAACACACTGCATTCTTTCACTTTTTGTGAAATGCATACCAACACTTTACGTGAAGAGGAACTTGACACTTTTTGCATTGTATCCTCGTCCTCTTTTGGCAGTGGGCACAATGGGCATGACTGCATTGTTCTTTGACATGCTCGTTGACACAATTATCGGTTCGGACGAAGTCATGTACACGTGAACTTGAAGCTGATCCACAAGCCGTTGACCTCTTAGGGGGCGTCTTATACTTTCCAAGATAAGCTTGAACAATGCTGCGGCGAAATCCACAGTAAGAAGTTGTTTCTTGATTTATAGCTTGATATAATTTCCATGCATTTTGACAAGCAGCATCAACACCAAATGCAAACAGTGGATACCACCATTTTTTCCCCCTGAATGCGATTCTTTCACTCTCAACATTTTGGTCAAATCTATCCACTCCTCCCATAAACGTGTTGTACTTTGTCACAAGATTTGGACTTTGTACAGATATCTTCATGCGCTTTTTATTCACAGAAGCCACGCGAATAACTGACGTCTGTGGATCAATTCCATACGCATTCGACGCTGATGTCACAATGCTATTGTCGTTCCATCTCACAATTGCGATATCCGATGTCACTCTCATGCACATTGCTCCACGCCCCATTTTTTTCATTGCCTTTTGTTCATCCAGTGGGCATTTTTCTGTACGGTTCTCCCGTACTGTGCCTGTCCCAAAGTGACCTAATTCCGTAAGTCTATCCAGTAGCGGTAAGCCTGTAAAGAAATTATCAAAAAACAAGTTGTAGGGTTTTTCTTGGGGGAAAGTTGATAGAAGTTGCAAAACAACAGCAGCACCGAGTCCGTAGTTTGGTTGATCAGGAAGTTGAGCAGCTTTGCTCCCTTGGTATGGAATAAATTGTACCAAATATCCAGCACGAGTGCAAGCTGACCACAGTTTATAGCCGAACCTGATAGGCTTTCCATGAATATGCTGTTTACAACTGTGTCTTCCGTAATACGGCACCATCGTTTCGTCAATTGCTATTTCTGTAGAAAAAACTTTTTCGAAATTTTTAAGAAAAGATTTATTTAGTCGACTGAAATATGATTCAAGTTTGGCAAATTTGTCATTTGGTAAAAGATGTAAATTATCGCAAGTGTGCAAATATTGGTGAATTTCCAAAAAACGATTTCGTCTCATAGCATCAGCAACCGCTTGATTATGAACATCTTGCTTTATTTCCCAGTACATCCTTATGTTTTTCGGGGTCATATATCCAGTCAGCAATAAGATTGCCACATATACCTTCATTTCCTCTAGGGTAACATTCAGATGGTGATTTCTTTGCAAAGCGTAATTGTTAGACATTTCCACTAACATGGTAAAGATGTCATTCGAAAATACAGATTCCCAAGTTTCGACTGCAGACCAACTGCGCTCGACGATAATTTCCTTTTCAACTGGTTCTGGGACATCTTTAGAAAATTCTTTGGATGATTGCCACTGTCTCAGTTTTCTTTTTTTATTACCGGTAGTAACTAGAGTAATTTTATTTGGACGTACAGACGCAGTTGCTTCATTAGCTCTATCTGTGTGAACCACTTCTACATCAGCAATAAGTTGCGCTGGAGTAAGATGGTTGAGATTTGCCTCATCATTATCGTCAGAATCCTCATCTGTTATATCCCCATCTTTAGGTGGGAAAAGAATAATGGATGAAATGTCAGCTGCTCTGGGGATATCGCCATCTTCATCAGAAAAATTGTCTTCATCATCCACTGTTTCTAATATTTCCAAAACTTTCTCCAGCGGAACACTAAAATAGAAAACTCTCATGTAAATAGGTATAAGAAAATATACTGTAAATACCTGATACAATATCAGCGCTTTTGGATGTAAAATCTAAAATCATTGAATACGCTTGCAATGCAAAAGTGGTTAACATTATCTTTCTTCAATAGCGTTGCTTGAAAAAAAAAAGAGAATAAAAGCTTGAATTAACTAAAATGCACCTTTAATTCATTCTAAAAAACGGTACCTTCCTGAGAATCGAACCCCAACAGCCAAAATTAAAATTTGTAAAAGATACGCTGAGCTATTTTACTTCTCGACTACAATCGGCAAATTTAGGTATCTAAATGATAGAAGAAAAAGGCATATTTACCTCGTGCTGTAGTTATTTTCTAATTTACCATTTGGCGCGGATTTTGCTAGTTCGAGTGTTCTAGTGCCCAGAGGCACCTACAGGTGCAATTTTAAGTTGGAAGCTTATTTCTGCTAATTACATTACATATTCATGAAAACTTGAATTAGGATGTCTAAATATAACTATTCAATAGTCTCATAAAGTATATTTGTTGCAGTTACTTACCTTGTACTTTGTAGTCTATCCATTTAGAAAATACCACTATGCTTCTTTAGCTCAAACTGAAAAATCGCTGACTTCACGAGCTCTAAGCTCTAACAATAAGCAATTCAAATTGATCTAACCTAGTTGTATCTAAAATATAAACCTTATAGAGTGGTTATGTTGTAAAAAATTTGAAAACTTTTTCTCAATTGTGTTGTAACAGCTGTTTTATTTGCTGGCACCTAGAGGTGCCTCTGGGCGCTCAAGGGTTAAAAAGGCGTTAAAATTGCGTTTTTTTTTTGCTTCAAAATTGCCCAGCGGCCGGGGGCACCGCCCTCAAGCCCCATACACATTCACTTAGTATTTAGTATCTATGTCTGTCTGTGAAACGCTTAAGTTGCATATGTTTGTTCAGCTCGGGGGCTAATTTAAGCAGTTTTTGTACAAAAAAAAAATTGGTTCACCTCTCTTAGCAAAATCCTAGTTGTACGTCTGGTAGCATTCACTGCTGTGGATAGATTTTTCTAGCGATTAATGGCCGCCGACGAAACGAGCTAAGAAACGCGGCCGGCCTTATTTTAAAATTGCGCAAAATTGTAGCCGTACAAGATCTGAAGATCAGTTTTTGTACGCAAATTTTAGTGCCTCCCCCACTTTTGGCTAGTGCCCTTTCTTTTCGTTTGCTCTGGCGACGGTACTGGATCCAACTCTGGATTCAAGCAACTTGAGTTGTTGGTATATTACGCACCTGCGATCAGGATCTCAGAGAGAAAATTTTTCAGGGGGTGCAAAGGTCGATACCGGGCCCCCAAATCTTATTGGGGCCCATGGCGTTAAATCGTTTTTTGTCAGATGGGTGTAGATCTTCATTTAAAAGTGAGGGGATGACGATATTCGCATACAGTTAGGACCTACGAAAAACACAACTAGACATAAAATTGGTTTAAATCCAGCTATGGGGTCTGGTGGGCGCTGTAAGCTTCCCCAGTGGGGTCCGTCAGCACTTTTTATGTTTCTCAAGGGTAAAATACAGCATTTGATCAACATCGCAGCACCAAACTTGCTAAAATTGACAAGCAGAAAACGTGATATACATGAAAGAAAGTATGTGAAATGGGGGATGATGTCATTGACACAATATTATACAATATAACGACTTTAATACTGCAAATCCAAATATTTTACTGATAAAAGTTTTAAGAAGTCATCTGCAATCATGGACTTCACAAACCCAAATACCTATTAAATTCATACAGACAGAATGAGTTACTTAATGATGGTAGTATAGTATGTCAACTTTGACTCCGCTCTCTGAGGTTAAAATGCTTTTGGATGTCTGGAAATGTGGGCCCTCGTAAATTGTTATACCGTAGAAATTAATTAAGACTTTCAAGTCAGAGAAATGCAACAAAATGTTAAGTTCGGTGCAAGTATGGCTTTTGATACATTTTCCTGTTTTTTTAATCAAATCGGCCATTATTGGATGCCCTAAAATTTGTGTAGCAAAAACAGCGAACAATTACCAGTAGTGAATAGGCTGACCGATATTTTGCTGTAGGCAAGTTTGATTACGGTGTTATGGTGCCATACCAAAACTTAACGCGGAAACCTGAACTCTTCCAGGCCCCCCCGGGCCCGGGTGCGATGTACCCCCTGAACCCCTCTCGCAGGCCCTGACTGCGATGCGCTAGTACACATCTGCGACTGCGACTTGCTAGATGCAAATTGCAAAATCCTCTTTGAATCTTGGGTGTAAAAAATGGGGGTTGGATTGAATTTGAATCCGCTCACAAGTTCTTGATGATTTTGAATTTGAATTCGACTTTTGCAAAGTCAATGAATTTGAATTTGAATTTTGATTTTTCAAAGTCAATGAATTTGAATTTGAATTTAGTTTTTTCAAAGTCAATGAATTTGAATTTGAATTTAAAAATTAAAAAAATTGAATGGATCCAACCCTGGTCATGACTATGTAACTAGTAGAAGCGATGAGGGATTTACATTGCCTGATCCTATTCTAACAAGGTCATGAAGTCTGTTACAAAACCAAACATAAATAGAAAATATTATGAAACTGTGCAATAACGATTACACTATATACTACGTACAGTTCAAGGATCTATAATATAACAGAATGTCGTAAAAAATGGCTGGCGTTTTATGCACAATAAAAAAAAAAAAAAAAAAAAAAAGAATAGCAATGACAGAAACGCAAAGCTTAATCCCATTCAAGCAAAGACAGTGGTGCTTGAAGGCAAACAAAGAAACTGTTACAAAGGTATGAATTCCCATTTTTATACAGAGCAGTTACAAAAACATTTCAAAATAAACCGTATAGTAAGAATCTGGCAGCCACCAAAACTGTTTGGAAGATAAGATATTGCAAAATGTTGCCATTTTGCACAGTTGTCAGCAATGTCAGGTTGTAGAATGGTACTTAAATTTTAATTGATTTTTGAAAGTTTTCTTAAATGTTCGAAATGATAATTCCTTAAGCTGTGTGTTAATGCCACACCATATTTTTGTTCCTGAAAAAATAGTCATATTTTGACCTAATTTAGTTCTAACTCGAGGTAAGCAATAATTTCGGTTGTTTCTCAATCGTGTTCCGTGATCGTGACATTGGCTAATTAACTTAAAATCGTTGGCTTTGGTTGAAGACAGTGGCGGATCCAGAAAATTTCGGTGGGGGGGATTTTAAGCACATATCCTCAAAAATTCGGATGTCTTCACCGAAATTGAGAGTGATTTTTCGGCCGAAATCGGAAAATCTAACGTTTTTTTCGCCCAAAATCAGGTGGTCTCCAAAAAAAAAAAAAAAAAAGGTCTTCACCAAATTTGAGAGTGATTTTTCTGCCGAAATCGGAAAATCTAACGTTTTTTTCGCCCAAAATCAGGTGGTCTCCAAAAAAAAAAAAAAAAGGTCTTCACCGGTATCCTTGGGTTGCGGCTGGTGGGGGGGGATGCATCCCGAAATGGAGCCGAATTGTTCGAAATAGAGGCTGATTTTTCGGCCAAAATCGTTACTTTTAGGCTGGTGGGGGGGATGCATCCCCCCCATCCCCCCCCCTAAATCCGCCCCTGGTTGAAGATATCATGTTATTATTTATTCTATACATTAACTTTGCCATTTCTAGCTGATAAATGTCATTTAATTTCAGACATTGTAACTGATGGAACAAAGGTTCAGCGTGTGCTCTATATTTACTTCCTGTAATTATTCTGATACTTCTTTTTTGAATTATTTTCAGAGGATGCAACGTAGCTTCTGAAGCACTACCCCAGCTATTGATACAATATTGAAGGTGAGAATACACTAGACTGTAGTACACCATTTTCATTGTCTGTTTATCGACGTAGTTTCTAATGTGATATAGAGTCCATGAACCTCTTGCAATTTTTGAGCAAATTTGTTTTACTTGATGTTTCCAATTTAGTTTGTCGTCTATCAATATACCTAAATATTTCACGAAAGATTTTTGCTTTATTTTATTATCCTCTATAACTACTTCAAATTTATGTTTGAATTGTTTCTTTGTTATTATCATGAATTCTGATTTACTGTAATTTATTGAGAGTTTGTTAATTCTCATCCACTTAATTATTTTTTGCATGTTTTCGTTCACTTTTTGTTGCAATATTTCAGGTTAGGAATGCGTCAATGTGAGATTGGTGTCATCTGCAAATAAATGCACTTTGAAATCAGAAGCCAGAGGTAAATCATTAATGTAAATTGTGAATAGCAGTGGGCCTAGAGTGGTTCCGTAAGGAATACCGTAAAGCACTTTATTAATACCGCAAAGCACTTTATTAAAAGCTACACAGTACAAACTCATACCCGATAATAAGACTACCAATACTTGAGTAGGCACATTGTGTTTGCTTACGGAATTTTTTTGACCCTAGAATAAACTTTCCCATTTAAGTTGCAAACAATGGCCTACTAGCCTACTCTAATACCTTTACTAGCCCTAATTTTGCTTGTTTTAAGACATTTGTTACCTAGGCTATCGTACAGTCTACTCTTTTCCCCATTTCGGATCTATTCTGCTGAGAAAATCAAACTGATTACAGCGTAGCGAAACGACCCAATGCAGTAGCCTAAACGTTGCTTTAGGATAGAACTGTGAAGACGTCGCTGAAACGTTAATGCTTATTACCGACAGGATTGCTAAAAAAATTATTAAAACTGATAGCGTTAGAGCCACCGACGTCGTGTTTTAAGGAGAACATCTCAGCAACAAATGGGTCAAAAAGGATAGAATCAACGCTAATCTGGTCTAATACGATTGGCCTAGCTGTAGATACCCCCTTTGTATTTATTTGCCTTTAGTCCTCGTTTAAGTTTGTTTAATTTGAAAGAAGAAGTTTCGAGTGTAGCTGCAGTTTTGTCAGTTTTTTGATTGAGTAGGAAGTCCCTAAATGGTCAGTTTTCAATAAACAAATTTGTGTAGCCTACTGAGCGGCGTGAGCGCCCTATCGGTGGTACTATATTGCATGTTGTCGGCAGCATTACCGAGGGCGTAAAACCGCCGTTTTTACGACAACACTGATCGCAGGAGCTGGGTTCAACCCGAATCCTTGTCACGTCTTTGGGTAAAACCTTTACGATGATTATCTCTGCTTGGTGGCTTCTAACAAGCTGCAAGCTCGTGGACAAGAATCTAAAGAAATCCTCGAGATCATGGGATCACTGGAAACTCCTCAGCAGGTGCGGATTCCTTCAAACCATGAAGTGATTACTTGCAATGAAAAGTTCGCGGATTGTATACAACAGTTAGCGTCTAAAGGCGGGTTCACATAGAAGCCGTCAACGTTTACGTCACCGTTTCGTCACCGTTCAGCGTTCCACCGTTATTTGGCGGTGACGGTAACCTGAACGTGAGAGGTTCACACTGATCCGTCACCATAATAAATCAATAGGCCTATCAAGTTTGGGTTTTGTAATCAGTAATCACTATACCATCAAACTACGCTTAAATTGAGAGCTACTGATAATATGTGCAGGCTATTTAATGCACTTTATCCTGTGGGGTTAACTAGCTGGTTTTGAAGTGCTTGCCAAAATCATCAACAAACATTTATCAAGTATCAGTGATAATTGTGGAAACAAGTGATGAGTTTTAACTTTAGTTTTGCTTAGTTGTACAGTGGTACTGCTCAAGTAATTTTTTTCATGGTACTGCTGCTGGGTTAAAAAACTGCCGAGATTTTTTGTTAAGTTACAGCTTACATATTTGTTGAATTTCTATTAAATAATTAAATTTCTTTAACAGTCAAATACTGATATGATCGCAGGTTTTAAGTCTATTTTGCAAAAGTAAAAAAGTGATTAGTAAGTAATTGCAATTAGAGTACAGGGTGGGCCAAAAGTAGGTATACAGCAATCACAATATAAGCACTTTAAATTTCTTTTCACTTCTAATAGGCCTAAGCAGCACATTCCAAAAGACTTCGCATTACTTGCTCAGCACTAGGAACTGTAATATGACTTAAAATCAAGTAAAAACTGTAATGGAAAAAAAAATTTGAAGCACTTTTGAGCGATGGCTGTATACCTACTTATGGCCCACCCTGTATATCATTTAAATTAGATTTGCATGAACAATTTTCAGGTGGTGTAGAACTTAAATTTAAATTTACTGTAAGCAATATGATAAGAATTCAAATAGCCTAATCACTAGATTTTGTTTTTCAGAAATAATCTGTAGATAAGATATAGGTTGGTACCGTACTGAAGTGGAATTTGAATTTGGCAGATTTGGTTGGTCAATCAGTAGGCTTACTGCAATAGTGAGTAATGCAAGAAGTAGAAGACTTCAAAAAGCTGAAAGTACTGACAGAAATTACTTTAAAAACTGAAAAGTACTGGTAAAACCTGCAGAACTAGAAATTTTTATACTCAAAATTGTGGTAAATCAGTGTTTGAGTTTTTTGAAATGTTTCAACTCTCAATATCTGATGTGATTGCAATTTCTGACTAACATCGATAACAACAGTTAGCAGGTCAGAAAGTGAGGAAAAAGATATCTAATGCAGCACATGCAGTTTATTACGGCATTCATTACCAGAAATCGTTATCGCGCAATCAAATTGAAAATTGCTATTACAGTATGTGTACGCTTAAAGAAGTCTATTTTTGTGTATGCTACCATATCGCGAATTGTTTCGATAATTGATATCATACACTTGTTATCTGTCATATGGCACACTATCGTACTAGTATATAGCCTACTAGAACATACAGAATCATAAGTGCAGCAGCACAAAAACCTAACCCAAACCCATGCGGTCCAGGCTCAGTACCACTATGTACCGTAGGTATGTGTGCACTGTCAGAAATCGATCTCGCGTATTCGGCATCTGTTATAATTATATTGCGAAGTGATGGTCTACTGTACTGGTAGGCTATCACAAACTGGTACAGTACTAGCATATGCGTGAAGTGCAGCGACAATTGAACTGTACGGAAGCTATCACTACTCAACTCTTGATTTGTGCAGTACTGTACCAGTGTACAGTATGTTTTCTCCACTCCAATTTGATTGTATGGTGCTGGTTCGTTGATTTTCTAAAGTAGCTATAACCCCAAACCACATTAAGCTTAAAACAAATAAAGCTCAATGCAATTCAAAACCACAGCCAACTTTGTATGTGCATTGTACCAACACTGTGTAAGTAACCAAGCTATTTTTTGGCATCTAGTGATCCACTGCTAAGAATACACGTTGATTCTAACATCTTCATTTCAGTGACTGTTCAGCGTTCACACAAAACAAACTGCAGAGTATACAGATACAACAACTACCAGTAGCTTCTACCTGACTATTATTAAATCAACAAATAGATAGGCTTATGAGTTTCTAAAAATAAACAAAAGTTAAGAGTCTATGATATTGGTAGCTCAGCAATCACTGGTCAGTAATGCATCATGGCAATAATCATGACCACAGACCAGTATCAAAGTACCCGGGTGCACTACGATATATGATCATGACTAGGCTATTGATGATACAGTGTCCAAAATGGTCAAAAGTGGCCACTTTATTTAAAGGCATCGGCAATTTTGCTTCTAGAGGCCAAATAGCCCCATGTTATTTTGCAATTTTGCTTCTAGAGGCAAAATAGTCCTAACGGCTATTTTGCCGCAAATGCCAAATTAGCCCTAAGCCTCATGCTAACCCAAACTGTGCTCTAACTAATCCAAAATCTAATCCAAACCCTAAACCAAACTCTAACTCTAATCCTAACCCTAATCCCAACCCTAGCCCAAACCCTAACTCAAACCCTTACCCAAACAAAGGAAAAACACTATTTTGCCTCTAAAGGCAAAATAGCCACTTTCAGACATGAGAAAGGTCTCTACTGTACAAAATTGATTGCTTCCAGTAGTTTATAATTTCAGCTTTCAAGAGTCAAGTCAATTGAAGTTCAAAATTGAACTTTAGCCAATTGTACCAAAACAAGAGCAAGGAAAGCCAAATTGGATTGGCTTTCTCAACTGGCTGCTAGCAACCAACTCAGATTTAACATGCCTACCCAGTACCAATTACCGGTAGTTTCAATATCTCATTTTCTCTTCTTTTCCCAAGCAGAAAAAAAAGCAATCCAGTCTGAAGTACCGCTAGGCTAGATAGACCTACCAGTATCACTGCTACTGTACACTATCTGTACTACAAAGTAGCGGTACATGACTAGACCTAGCCTACTACATACAGCTCTTAGCACTTAACATTGCCTGATGAAAGCTACTTTTCAACAAAAACCAATTATTTTTTCAAGATTTTCAGTTTTTGTGGCTCAAAGTTTGCCCCAACCACCAAAAACATGCTCGAAATCGCTAACGTTACTTACGTAAAGTTAAAATTATTTTAACTCAACGTAAGACGGATGAAATCAAGAAAATCACTTCCGTCACCGCTAAAATTTTCTGTGTGAACACCTTGACGTTAGACGTAACTGCGACGGAACGATAACGTTGACGTTGACGGCTTCTGTGTGAACCCGCCTTAACGCTGTCCGGTGACAGGAGGTTAAATATGCACTAAACAACAATAATGCTATTGAGTAAGCTAAATTTCAGCCATCTTGTTTTTTTTCCTAAAAGCAAAAAAGTGATCTGTAAGTATCGTGCAGAAAACTACTTCAAAATTCTCGCTCATCTTCAAGCCATTTATTTAATTCTTTATGGCAGCCAATTGCTATTGCGTTTGATCACCTTGGAACGCTTTCGAAGTGCATTAGCAAGCATTGCTTGTTTGCGCAATACGCATTAAACCAGTAGCGTAGCCAGGGGGGGGGCGGGGGGGGCTCGAGCCCCCCCCATTGGCTTGTGAAGGATGCAAAATCGCATGTTTTTTGTGCTTTTGAGGCCGATTTTCTGTGAAAAATGGAAAATAGCCCCCCATACGAAAAGAGCCCCCCTCATACGTTTGAACTTGCGAAATTGGGAGAAAAATCGCCGTGAATTGTGGCGAAGACCTTTTTTTTTTTTTTTTTTTTTTTTTTTTTTTTGGAGATCACCTAATTTTGGGCGGAAAAAACGTTTGAATTTTGGATTTCGGCCGAAAAATCACTTTGAATTTTGGCGAAGACCTTTTTTTTTTTTTTTTTTTTTTTTTGGATATCACCTAATTTTGGGCGGAAAAAACCTTTGAAATCCCAATCTTTCCGAGACATTTCGTCTCAAATTTCGGACAAACCGTCTGAAACTGATTCAAGGTCAATGAAAATTCGAGTCAAGGTCGTTTGCACACTTCTCACTCTTTCAAAATAGCCCCCCCCTTTTCCAAATCCTGGCTACGCGCCTGCATTAAACAGAGGTGGGTTTCTTTCTTTATTCCGTAACAAAAAACAAAACAAAAAACAATGCTATGTTCACGCATCATAATCGGAAAAAAGTAGGTAGTGTATATCAATAAACACAGCAGTCTGTACCAGAATAAAATTCAACAAAAAATGCTATGCTTTATAGCTGGACTACTTTTACATATTTTTATATGGTACTATAAGAACTAAAATGGAAAAGAACCAGCCTTGGTTGACCCGATTGAGGACGTTTTTAGTATTTTTAGCGACAAAGCGACCAGTAATATCTCCAAATTAGAAACTATTGTTCCAGTTTGCTACTTGTGGTTGTATTCTAAAAGTGATAGATGATCGATTATTTTTAGCAATCATACCTCTTGAAAATTCACAAGACTAAACCACATACAAAGAAAAAAGCGTAGATCAGTATAAAATTCTCTGGAACGACATTTCTTGGCCACCCTTGTTTGCCACTTTAGTTAAGTCTGAAAGACACGTTAAATTAATGGCTTGATAACGACGGAACTTAGCTGGAATGTTGACAGCATTGTATTGTCTAAACGTTCCAAAAAAAAAAAAAAAGAATAGAAAACATTTATAAACGGCATGCGCAACTATCAAATCAAATCTTTTATTATACTCGCTGTATTACGCCGAAGCATGTAACGAGTTTGCGGCACCTATGCTTTATTACCATCAGGCAACACAGCTCCTTTCGAAGAAAAGTCGCTGCGATGGTGAACTGATGGCAACACTGTGTCGATTTGACTGGCCCGAGACTCGAACCCAGACCTTCCACTCCAGAAACGAACGCGTTACCGCTCGACAAACTGGCCAGTTAACAGTCAGATGCTTTAGCAAATACGCAGAATGAAAAAGAAAATTACCTAGTTTTCTGGTCAAAAATTTTAAAGTGAGTGACTATTTTCTGCGGAAACTTTTTAATTAAGAAAGTACAACGAGAATGAGGAATATTCATTCGCGTATTTTTCATTTGATTTTTTAAGGGTAAAGATTAAGGTGTGAGTTTGGATTGTGGTTTGAGTTAGATTTGGACTTGGTTTTGAAGTAAGCATTGAAGATTTGAAGTTTAGATTCGATTTACATACAAAGGGTCAGAATTAATAAAAAACTAGATAGAGCTTAAATGTGATATAAAGCCTTCCAAAATAAAAACTTCGAAAACAAAATTATAGTTTTAGTTAAATTGTTAAGACCAAGAGAGCATCCAAATATTTCATTACATCTCAAGCAAGCTACTAAACTGTTCGAAAGCTATCATGTGGATGAAGAATAACCTAACTTTTATATGTCATAGAAACCCGCAATTTTTTCCGCACGACTGTTTTGTTTAATTGTTGTTCGTTTACAACGTTGACTGAGCTCTATGACTTGATTAACATTCTATTTAAATGTGGTTGATAATGGTTAGAGTTGCTAGCCAAAACGTTTCAAAAAAAAAAAAGATAGTGTTAAAAAGAGTCCCTGCTATTGCTTTTTAATAAGATTGTTATAGTAGATATCATGTGTTACATTTTTTTGTATGTAATTGACTTTTTTTTCAATTTTCGTCACGCAGCTGCTTTGTTTACCGTTAATAAAACTTGAAAATGATTGGTTACAGAATAGTGTTTGCCTTGGTACTGGTTGTAGAATTGTTTGCACATGGCTTAACCCAGCCAATTGAGGCCGGATTTGGATTGAGGGTGAACAGAGAAGGCCTGGATTATTGTAAGTTTTCAAGCAAATACTAAATAATTTAGGGTACATCACAACAGATTATCACAGTGTTAAAACAGTATTAATGTTGTGATGATCTGCTTTAATTCTGTTATTGCTCTCACTCTGTTATAGATCACTTTTTGAAACCCTAATATTAACCTCAAACTAATTTAGGCCATTTTGGTACCAATTCAAAAAATTTGATGTGAAGTGCAGAAAACAGAAGTCTGGTTCTCTGAAACGTTGGAAATTTTAAAATTTTGTGGCACCGACAAATGTTTTGTCGAAGAGAAAAAAAGCAATGTTTTTATGGCAGCAATTACGGTTCATATTCAATTAAAGGAATTAAACATAATAAAAAAGTAAATAAATAAATGAATAAATGAAGTTTTCTGGAAAATTAGGATTAAGGAAATATAATTTTGTTCAATTTGATAATTTTTCATTTGACTTGCACGCAATACCTTCTTTTTATATTTTTATCGTTAGCGTGTTTTGTGGTCTAAAGGTCTATGCCAGCGGAGCAAAAGCGGAAAAGCAAATCAAAAACATCGCAATTAAATTATTATTAACCTTCTTTTTTTATTGGAGTCCGGTCCTGTTTTACAGCATTTATCATCTTTCAAATCCACATGAAGATAATGTCACTAATGGGACGACCAACCCCTGATGCGACACAGCAGCCAGAATGAACGTCACTATTTAAAGGAGAACTGCTAGCAGGCAAAAATAATAAAGTTTTTAAAATAAGTGCAATCTTCTTGATTCAACTGTTTCAGAAATATTCCAGACCAAACACATTGTCGTGTCTGCGGACTTTAGCCCGACGAAGACAATTTTAGTGGCAACAATGACGTTAATTATCCGTCTCTGCTACCGTAAAGCATCGCTGTTTACTTCCAGTCTTCCACTGTACTGTAGTTTCTTAGTTAAGCCCAGTCCACATTGTGCGTAAAATCGTAAGCGGACTAGTGCATTATTGGTTTACTTTGATTAAACTGACCGCTTGTAAGGTGATGCACCGGCATGACAAAAATATTTCTGTTCAAAATAAACCCAAAATGCGATTGTAGCTTCATAATTTTACGTCCAGCATATACCAGGTCTTACGATGACACAGACATTAATTGACGTCAATGTTGCCCACTAAAAGTGTCAACGTTGCGCCAAAGTCAGAAAACACGATAAACCAATTGAAGACTACTATCTTTGGTGGACCAGTTGGAACCATAAAATTGGAAAATGTAATCTAAAAGAAGCACAGTATGTTCAAATGCCCCATTGATTTCGCCCGCTATCTTTCTTTTTTATTTGGCAACTGAAGAAGGATGATAATAATTTCATTTCAGTTACAAACCTCGTGATAGAAAAAATAAGAACAAAAGTAAACAGGATTACCTTTGACACGTTTGGCGATGATAGCGGATCTACAACATATTCCGTATCTGAGTATGTTTATGTTGTTGTATTTTTTGTAATTGCGTGTTCACCCAGCGTCAGACCAGAGTTGTAAGTGGGGCCGGGCTGTTCGGGTCGGGTTCGGGCCCAAATTTGACAAAAACTTCGGGCTTAATTCGGGCCTGAGACGTGCTTTTTTCTTAGGTGCACAAAAATAAAATCAAAATAACTTTGCAGCACTGCTAAATCTTTCAGACCTAACTTAACTTCTGTTTTTTTTCGGGCATGATTCGGCCTTCAAATTAGTTTTCGGGTTCGGGCCGAGTTCAGGCTTGTATTTTCGGGTTCGGGCCTGAACTAGTCGGCCCGTTTACAACTCTGCGTCAGACGTCAACTGTGATAATGATCTGCACACTTTTCATTGCAATAAGCACTCCGTATATATGGAGAAATCCGCAGTTTTATAGCATTACCGTAAATGAAGCAGATCAAACCATAAAATCATTATAAACCTAAAACCACAATCTTTCGTGATAAAATATTTACAATCCACAGTTATTTTGTGGCAAACGGCTTCTGAAAGTGGTTAAAATTCAATCATATTATTACTGAACAACCAGAGGTAAGGCAGCGCAAGTCATACAACTTGCACCGCAAGCGCACGCGCAACTACTCTAAAAATCTTGGAACGCAAGCGTTTCCGCTATAGCCCAAAAAAATAATTGCGCCGCAAGCGCAACCGCTAGCTCAAGCGCAAGTGTGACGTTTTGAAATGTATAATTTTACTTGACTCACTGCTCAAACCTTACTAGGTTACGGTACGAAACCAATACTCAAAACAAATTATGTTCGCTACCAAATTAGTTAACAAAAAATTATTGATTTCCTTAACAACATACAAGTACTTGAAAATGCGCATCGCTTAACCTTTTTGAGCGAATAACATCTGTATACCTAACGAAAAAAATTACTCTCATCACTCGCACTCAAGAAACCGCGCTATTAAAAAATTCCACAAATATAGTCTGCATGTGGCTGTAAGCGAACGATTTCAGAGTCACTGTTTAGGAAATCTTTTACAAGCTTCCAAACATATTTTGTGCTTCTGGAGCAATTAGCATCACTCTCTGACAAATGGAACACGCTAAATACTCATCCTGTTTTTGTTTAAAGAATTTGAACCATCTAAGTATTTCTTATAAGAGCTTTACCAATGCTGTCTCTCCTGTTTGCAAAATCTTTCAAGTTTTCCCGGACTAGCAAAAAAGTTGTAACCAATAGTTTTTGCTGTTTTTTGTTTTTGAATTACGGTAAAAAAGGACTGTCACGAGTAACGCAGCTAATGCCCAAAGTAAGTTTAAGATTGTTTAAAAACGACTAGTGTATTTCTGAAAAGACAATTACAAAAACAATTTTTCTGTTAAAATATTGATTTTACAACCGTTTTTTAACTTACTCAATTGGAAATTGTTATCTAAAAATTGGCAAAAAATATTTTAGAGAGAAACGTTTCAGCGAAAGATGACTCTTGCTGGAAATCTAGTAGAAGTATTGCAAGCAGTAGACAAATGGAATTTCTCATGACGACGCTTTTATGAACCTACCTCGTCATAGATGTAGCCAGGGGGGAGGGGGCCAAACAGACCCCCAATTGAAATGCCACCAATGATAAAAATAATAACAACAAAGCGTTGTTTTTTTCAATTTCAGTTTCTTTAAGCATTTTTGCGTACAACAGTATATGTGTACAACAGCCTAATATTAACGACCAGATAGGTGGCCTGGGCCCCCTCAAATCAAATTTTTGCCACGTAATTTAAATGTATAACCCGTATTCATAACAAAATAAAAATTTCCCAAGGCAAATATTCGATTGATTAAATACTGCTAAAATTATTGCAGGAGGCAATATGCTTTGCTTCACCAACCTATGCCAAGACACAAAATTTAACCCCCAAATTCAAGATTTAAAACGAGTTTTGAGTTGATCTATCTATAAGTAAAGGGAAAATTCACCGAATTGATTGTTTCAATTGGCTTTCAATTCTTGAAAATTTAGTAATTTTAAATGGTTCTAAAAACGTGCAAAATGTGATTCAAATGGCATTAAAAAACCAATTTTTTCAAAAACAAACTTTTAAAAAATCGCCCAAGACGGCCCCCAGACCCCCGTCTTTTAAACGTTTGGACCAAACTAGTTTGCTCACCACGTCTCTCAACTTAGACAATTTTGGAAATCTTTTTAATTTTAGGTTCAAGTCCTTTTTTTTAGAAAAACCCATGTTACATGCCAACCCAGTTTCCGGCTTCTCAGTTTCCATTCTAAGGTATTTTTGTCTCGTAAAAAGTCTCTCTTTTATAAAAATTTTGATGACGTCACTAGGTGTGATTTGCGGTTTCGCCTCTCCCCCAATCAAAAATCCTGGCTACGCCTATGTACCTCGTCAATGTTTTCGTGTTAACTTTAAACACACTTGATTGAAAAACAATCATTCATAATCGTATTTGACTTGCGCTGGCGCGATTGCGCTCAAAATTGCTAAAATACTTGCGGCGCAGGCGTCAACGCAACCGTTTAAAAATAATTGCGGCGCAAGCGCTATCGCAAGTGAAATAGTTGCGCTGCAAGCTTGCGCTGCAATTATTGCGGCACAAGTGCCCACCTCTGTGAACAATATTAAAACCAAAAATTTTTAAAAAGTCAAAAGGTTTTAATTGAAAGTTGAACTATACTGCAAGAAGTGTATCAGGGACCTACGTTACAGCAGAGTGAAAAGGTGTTGAACCGTGTTGAGGGAAAGTGCGCTCCAGCTTAAACTTGTCATTGTGTTAGACTTTTTCACTGGGCAATTTGCGTCTAGCTAGCTAGGCTTTTGATCAAAGAGTAAGACCTTTTGTTGGACTCATTCAACCATCGCCGTAACACAGTAGCATAAAAGTGGCACAAGATTGAGACCTGAGCTTTGTCTAAAAGCGATATAGTTTTGGTTTCCCTCTGAGCAAAATTAAATCATCCAATAAGATTTGATATTGTTGGTCAACATTACGTATTGAACAGGCTTAATAATTTAAGGACTTCGTGCTGATGTTTTTCAACAATTTAAGACTTTTAACAAGAGTTTTTAATAATTTTTTTGCTTAAGTTAAAATTTAGCGAAGTTTTTGCATACTGGCTTTGAAAAGTTGTTTTTTTCACGATTATTTCAGACTTCGCCCAACTCTGAACACAGGAAGAAACAGAGTTTCCACTATACATCCCAACCAGATCTCGTTATCTCTATCCGACGCAAGTGCTCATCTTGAAGGCAATTATATTTCCCGGAAGGTCAATTTTTTAATTCCTTCGTTTTCGTAAGTAAAGCAAATGTCATGCCAAAGGATGTAAATAAGCAGAGGATGTCCCCAACTTGATTCAAACCTACTTTACGTGGGCTATTTAATCAACGCGGTTTACACGGGGGAGCAAAAATTACATCTTGTCTAACTCCTAAACTAAAAGTCAAGGGAACACCTAAACGTTGTAAAACAATTGGTTTTAAGTTGATGACATCATCATTGTAACGTCACGGCCGTATTTTTGAAAAATGACGTCATTTTTTCAATGACGTTAATTTTATCCATAGATTTTTATACTGAATTATAAAATGCTCAAGTTAAGTTTGTTACGTCACAAAAATGTTTCATGATGCGTCATTTAAGTTAAATATTGGCCAAAAAATGCTCAGATTTTGAAAAGTGACTTCGGAAAGCATCAAAAACCAGGAAACTTTGCATTACCTTAACAACTTCAAATTTTCAGGGGTTGTTTGTAATGAAGTTTTACTCAAAGTCAATTCGATTCAAAATATAAAGCTTTTTTTTGAAGGGGTTTATCAGAAAAAACCGAGAAGGGGGCACAAAAACGCCCCCATGTAAAGCAGGGTTTAGGAAGCTCTTAAAAAAAGAAGACAAAACGTTTTTTTTTAAATGTAAACCACCAAAGGGGTCGAAATTAACTTTTTTAACAACTTGCTTGTCGGCAGTTGATATCAAATGTCTACTTACCCGAAGAAATTTCAATGTGCCGGAAAAATAAGGTAATTTATAATAAGTTTTGAGGCTGTTTACCGTCGGAAAAAAGTTTGTTCAATATACGTCTTGGCAAAAACACTGAATTTGCATGATACGTGCATCCTATTTCGAGAATCAATTTTTTGTGCGCGATTGTTCTGATAAGCTGATGTAATAAATAACTTTTTCCAAAAGCATTACGCAAAAATTGATTTTTTGATTGTAATGAATTTTTAATCGAAAATGTTTTGGAAACTACACCAGGTAGAAGGCTGAAGCTTTTTGCACAATACATAGGAGCTAAAAGGTTTCCAAAATAATCATAACAAAAAAATTACAAAATTCTTCACGTGATCTTCATGCAGCGCAGGATATGGGTTAACGCGACAAGCGTGGGAAAATTTTCTCAGAAAAAAAAAGCGTAGTATTTTGTGCCAAAAAGTTGCAAAGCGCGACTGAGTATCAAAAAATTTGCGTGCGATTAAGAAGCGTTAATTGCGATTAAGGAAGTGCTGACGATTAAACGAAGGGTCCACTGTGATGATTGCAAAGCGCTGAAATAAAGCAAGCATTAGCTTTCTCTACTTACATATTTTATTTTTTTGCAACAAAAGCGGACCTAAATTGCATCTCTAAATAATCTTGATTGATATTGTTTAATACGCTGTCTTTTGTTAGCTTGCCCGTCGAGAAAGTTAAACTAAAAAAAACTTTCCCGAGGCGATTTCAGCTTGCTTCGGGCAATCGTTAATTTCGAAGCCTGCACTAGCGTACGCAGGATTTTCGAAAGGGGGAGGGGGCCCGAAGCCAGGAGTTTGGAGTTTGAAAAGGAGATAAAAACGTTCTCGATTCCGACACGACGCAGTCGTAGACCAAAAAAGTGAAAACAAAAAAAAAGGTCTTCATTCAGATTTAGTCCTGTTTCCGCCCAAAATTAGGTGAAGACGGCAAAACAAAAACAAAAAAAGGGTCTTCACTCAGATTCTGTCCGTTTTGCTGCTCAAAGTTTCTGCCCAAGTTACAAAGGGGGGGCATGCCGCAATTTTGCATACTATTCTATGCTAATTACGATATACTGGTGACCCAAAAGGGGGCATGGTACCATGCTCCCCCCCTAAATACACCCCTGATGTAAACTATGTGCAACAGCCCGCGCCTCCGAAACAATAATTGCGATGTTATTTGTAGTTATCTAATTATATGTTTATTCACCAAGTTGCCTTGGACAAGAGACAGCGAAGGAATCACTGGTCTTTCACCCAAATTGCCACCTGTCTACCTCGCCCGATTTATAGTAGGGTTTTTCACAGTCTTGCTCAGCGTCAAGCAGAAAAGTAAGTTGTAAGAATATCAATTTTTTAAAGTGCTTGGCTTGAATTATCCGGGAATCAAGATTGAGTCTATAACGGTTTGGCAAGCTTCTTGCATCAAGCTGAGGGCATTTGCAGCGTTGCTTTTACACCAAGCATTATCAACTAGCCCAGAGGCAGCGCCAGCCCTAAATGAATATGGAGGACAAAATCAGTAAAAATCAGGCGTATTTTTTTTTGGAAGAACTTATCAAAAAGACAGTAAAATATTTGTGCAAGAGCGAAAAGTTGAGTGCCTTAATATGGTCAGTTTTCACAATCGAAAAAAAAAAGAATTCTTACGGAACCAGCTTATTTCGAAATAATTTATTAAAAGCATTCGGTATGGTAGAATGCAGCTAATTTTCAGCTATAAGAAGTCTGGGGGAGCGTTGTACGTTTGGGAGTCAGCAGGGTCCGGGGCCTAGCCCCGGAAGCTAACGCATTCTTCGGTTTTATACAGACTAAATTGTCGCAGAATAACTGCAAAGCTCTAGAAAAAACTGCCAATTTATGCAGTTATCATGCTTAAAAATGCTGGTTAGGTGAACTTTACCCAAGAATTCTTAAACACACAAACCATTAACTTTGCGTCGTAGTTGGCGCGCGAACATTTAGGCCAAAAAAAGTGTCAACTGGACAAAGGTTTGTCAATATCTGGTAACATCGAGAACAGTGGCGTAACTTGGGAGGCTAAAGGACTGAAGCTCCCTTTTAGGCTGATCTCGTAGAAAATTTAACCTATATATGCACGAATGCTTTTAAACGTGTTTTAAATTTGACTAGGAAGTAAGGAAAAAGGCGGCTGAAGGAGCTAAATTTTAATTCCGTCAAAGGGCTTCCAAATTTTGGCAATATTTAGTTTTTTTTATGGCTATACAATTGTGCGAAGTGTCATCCAAATGGCGTTAAAATAACTACCTTTTTCAAAAAATCACAACTCAAATCCCCATTTTTGAAATGCAGACAAATTTTAGCTTTGGATTCAAAACCTCCTCCTTGTTTAGCAAAACCGTGGTTATGAACCTAATTGAGACTTTTCAAATTAGATTACTGGCGAAAGCCTCGTTGCGAAACCTCTATCTGCTGGAGGCTCTTGATGGCGGTCTAAATATTAACTTCCATGGCACCCGGTGGGATTTTTGTAATTTTAGGAAAAATCAGTCAATTTTTGACGCGATTTGAATGAAAATTTTCTACGTTTTTAGAGCTAGTTGAAACAATATCTTCTAATTAATTTGTTGTAAGATAAGATTTACATTTTCATCAGAACTGCATTATATAAACTTGATTTGATTTTGGAAGACTAGGGATTGCACATTGTTTAAACATACTTTAACACAGCAAACGGTCAGTGCATTTAAACTAGACGTCTATTTTGGTGGCCATGGCTAAAGCCTTCCCACAAAAGCAGGGTTTTTGCTGAATTGTGCAAAGTCTAAGACCAAACAATGAGATGCTGTGTATAATGCGCATATTAAAATGCTTATTTTCATTTATTTACTAAATTACTGCACCGATATCTACAGTATAATACCAATGTGACACACAGACATATTTATTTTCATAAATAATACAAAATGATGCAAGCCAGCAAAGACTCATATTTGCTATATGAGGAAGCCGTGAAGGAACGTGAAGTCTTTGAGTCAAACGGTTACCTTTTGATTGCTTTCACGAGCAGAATGATGCTCACATGTAATTATTGACGCAGCTGCAACAAGTTAGCCACATACTAAAAAAAACACGGTATGTGGCTAATTATGAGAAAGAACTAGTACAGCATAAGTATCTTAAGTTTGGTATGAAGCCAATAATTCCTCTCCATATTTTTAACATAACTTTTTCAGTTTTAAACATAGTATTGCAGTATGAATTGAATTCCAAAGCTTCGAAATTGAATTCCAAATCTTCGTAAGGTGGTGATAATTTTGTTTAATGTTGTGGAGGCATACAAAGTCATCACATAGCCAACAGTTTCTTGTTCATTTTGTCGTAATATTTTGAAGTTCTTTATACATTAACAACCACTACTGGAAAGGGCTAACAAATTATGCTCTGATATAGTAGCAAATAATTTGAAAAAAAAACTTTAAATATGTTAAAAGAATGTAACCACAGCACGACTCAGTAGATAAGATTTGGGATTAGTTGAACCCAACTGTCGCAAAATTGATACTTTGCTAGAGTATCACCTTTAATCTCAAGAATAGTCCACGTCGACTGATTTTAATTGACAAATCAAAATGGTAGTTGGTATTTCCATAAGCTTCTTTAATATTATTGTAGACAGCAGCAATACCAACCTCCATAGAAACACAAATGCTCTCCGAGCAAAATCGCTCCACTAAACTTATCGCGATTGATCAATTCAGGTCGTACACTGCGGCAACTCAAACCACTCACAGAAACAGAGCAACCTCGGGTTAACTGCCTGCCCTAAGTTACAACCAACAACCACCATGAAACTAATATCTAGAACGCAACAATTATTACAATAAAAGAATAGAAAAAACCCGCCTACATACTACCGCAAAAGCTCTCGAATAACAAAAAAATCGTTATTACATCACAATAGAACAATTGTACGAGCTTATGATAACTATCTGCAACATAATTATGACGTCGTAAATTAGATATAGCAAATAAAAACTAAAAACCTAGTAAGGCACAGCAATTAATCATAACATGGGCATCAAAAATTATAATACGTGACACCAACTTATAATAACTGACGTCATCCCTCTGTAACCCCTCAAAAAAAACTCGGAATTTTTTGCGACTTAGAGAAATGACCCTAAAAGTGATTGCGAGAAAATGTCCTTCCCAGTCCTCCCATGGCGCCGCCTCTGTGCTAGTCCGCAATTAGCGAAGAAAAATGATAAATTTTGCAGCTTTTTTTCTACCATCAGAGTTTTACTTTTGTATTAGGATGCGAGATAGTGGATCAGTAAGAGCATCCATTTCCAGCATTGGATTTACTTTGAATGTTCGAATTTGTAGCAGCAACGGACAACCAACGGTAGGCCTATACCAAGTGATTTGAATTGCCAATTGATTAAGAGAACAGCCTTTTAATAGATTAGTTCAGAAATTTTCAGCAATTTTTCGCTTGTTATTACTAAATTAAAAAAAAATAATAATAGTAATAGTAGTGGGCAGGAGACCAGCTGCTGACAGGCAGTTTTTGGGCAAGATTTATGCTTAGTGGTAAATATGGGACCAAAGATAGTCGCAAATCAATAAATGACTGCTTGATGGAAGCCAATATCTAGGGATTTGGAGACAAATTAAATCATTTCAGCGCTCACTGCTCATAAAATAATTACTTAGTTTTTGAGCTACGTGTTTAGACAGAAGTTTCTGCAAATTAACATTGTATTTTGCTTTTTTTTCGCAGTTTGTGATATATAACGCAAGATATGAGAAGATTTATTGGCCATGATAATCTATGATATGTAATATTTTACTATGATTTGTAACAGTCTTTTATACTTGATATGACAGTCGAATTATGCAGTGCAAAAGAGAAAGTTGATGTAGTCTGCGGTTTGATACCAGACCTCAAAGAGCGCTCATAACATTGAATTGAAGCAAACGTTACAGAAGATTCCAAAGTACTAAAACAAGAAAAAATGAACTTTTTATAAAAATCCAACTTACTGTCAAAAATGCGGCATCAAGGGTATTGGTTTATTCAAGCCAAAAAATCGAGTTACGTATATTTTTAGTTTACTGCAACAGGATGCTCAGCATCCGTCGGTAACGTTGATTTAGACAACAGCGGCGTCCTCGGGACGTTGCTAAACATCTTCGGCGCTGTTTTTAGAAGTACAGTTCGTCGGTTTGTGGAACGAGAAGTAAGTTCTTGGAAAAGCAAGGTTTCATCTCTGAGTTATATGACGATATGCTATAAAATAAGAAGGCGGGAATAGGTTTAAAACGCGCTCGTTTTTGTAGCGGGAGGTCTGAGGTCCTAATCTTGAGCCATTCAAATCGAACACAGTGTTGCCATCGGCTCGTCACCGCTGTGGCATTTTCTCCAAAACAGCTGTGTTGCCCGGGCGGCATAATTACAAAGTTTACCATTTTTACCTAACTTTAAAGCAAGGTTCTGAGGAAAAAGAATAGAATAACGCCGCGCGAACCGAATCCGAGCACGACACTTGCCAGACGCGCGCCCTAACCCTACACCACAGAGGTGACGCCGTCGAAATGTCAAAGTGCCGTATTTAACTTGAGTTATTGAGAAAAACGCAAGAGATTGTAAACATATGGGTTCACTTTGTTAAAATGCGCCCGGGCGCTATGACGCGGAGATGGGCCCCACCAACTCGTTACACGCTTCGGCGCAATACAGCGAGAATTATAAAACTTTTGAGTTAAAGAAAATTAAGATCAACAATACATTTTCTAAATTACGCCAAAGTGGCCCATTTCTGAGTTATTGCGTCTGCGAACAACTTAGTTCTTTCGAAAACATGTTGCACCTGCGGCGAAATGTTGGCAACTGCGTCAAATTTGACATGACGGAAATTGACTCTGACACCGACCAGTAGATCGAGCGGTAACACGCTCGTCTCTGGAGCAGGAGGTCTCCGGTTCAATTATGGGGCCGGTATAATCGGACATAATGTTGCCAACGACTCGCCACCGCTGGGGCATTTCTTCGAAAGAAGTTGTGTTGGCAGGGCGCAATGACACAGAGATGGGCCCGGCGAACTCGTTACACGCTTTGGCGCAATACAGCGAGTATAATGAAGATTTGATTTTGGAATTGAATCTGGGACCTCCCGTTCTGTGGGGAACTATAGAGTGTTCATCATTGTTCCTATTGGACGCGGTACCGCATGTATAGCTAGCTGAATGAGAAGCGTTGCCCGATGTAGCAATATCACGTGCTTCAAAACATAATTTTGAAAATATTTTAGATTTGTGACGCAGCTAGAAAGGCGATACGTGATGGCGGACCAAGCACCACCTCGAGCTATCCAGGTACAGTAGGCCACAATTGTACTTTTCCGTTCGGTTGGCGTCTATGGCCTCCCAAAAATCTGGGATCATGAGAGAGATTGGAGAGATCTTTGTTTATTTATTTATTTCACGTCGAAGACGTAAGGAAGGCGCAAAAAACACATTGAGCGTTATAGCATGAGACGCGAAAACATGAAAGTGCAAACGATATACCAAAACTACTTAAGTAACACAACTACATGCGTGCACCACCTTGCAAATAAAAGTAAAATCAATGTGAGATAAGGAAAAAGTCGTCAAAAAAATGCTGATCAGTAGGCCTGCAGTACCATTTTCAATTCAAAATACATAATTTATGTACTTAAAATTGTCATGAAATTTTGGTCGTAAATAATCACGGTTTCTAGAAAATGACAAAAACTTACGGTACTAGCACGAGTGTTTACAATTGACATCAAGTTATACAATTACAAATACATTATACACATTACGTCTTTGTAATTGTACACGATTGCTTAATATAAAGCAACGAGTTATATAGAACTTTTTCGGAAAATTTCATAATTTCTGTATAACAAAAAAAAAAAAAAAAAAATTCAAGGAAAAATAAGTGACCACCAAAAACGAGTACAAGCAAACATTAGCGAAAATTCCTAAACAAAAAAATTTAGCTACACTCGTGATATCTTTTCGACTAAGCGCTCTTTCGAATCCTCTTTCATTAGTTATTATGTTATTTTGATGTTTTATTTGAGCTGCCATAAAGTGCCTTGTACATCGGACTGTTGTGCTCGATATGACTTCCAACCAACCAAACAAAAATTACGTGAATTTAAAATGCTTAAATCACCGAATAAGATTGCTTTTTGAATGTTTTGTTTATTGATTAAAAACGAGAAGGTAAAGGCGACCACCCTGATTGCATAATCTGAGTTGAACTTGCACCATGATCACGCTGCTACGTCTTTGGACAAGACGTGTTGTGATGATTATATCTGCTTGGTGGCTTCGAAAAAATAGCAAATTGACGTTGGAAGAAGTGAAAAGTCAACCGTAAAAGTTTAAAAAATGGCATTCTTTACTTAAAGAGCAACTGCTCGAAAAAGGTTTTATTTAAGAAATGAAAAGTAGTTAAGGAAATAAAGAGGTGCCCAAACCTAGTTGCACTATTTACCTTATCCGCAGAAATAGATTTAATTTGTTTGGCTTCGTACCATTGGCAAACCTAGCTGTATTTCGAACTTTCGTGACATCAGAAAAGAATAATTTGGCAAAATTTTTCGCGGAATAAGCAACTCGATGCTCGATAAACAAACATTGCGTTGATTATTTTGCAAAAAATTGCCGATTTCTAAAATTTCTCGCAGAATAAACAACGCGATGTTTGATTAAAATTGCTTTTTGCGAGAAATTTTGCAAAGTCATCCATTCTGCTGTGACGAAAATTCGAAACGTAGGATTGCTAATGCTTGTCAGTCAAACGAATTAAATCTACTTTCGCAAATAAGAGGAATAATGGTGCAAAGTTTTAGGCACCTCTTTCTTACCTTAAATAACTTTCACTCCTTCAATAAAACCGATTTTGAACAGTATCTCTCAAAGCGTGTGCGGACTCGTCCACAGAAGAGCGCCACCATCTCTTTCGCGTGACAAGAACATAAAACTGTTTGGTCATCATAATTTTACGAATAAAAAAGTCATTCCTTCGCCGATTACTGGTGATAAACTTGAAAACGGTTTTATGTTGTAATCTAAAATCACGCTCAAAATATCATTCTTTTCAGTGAGCAGGCGAGGTCCTGAAGGAACCCAGTTTAACGTGGGCTTTAGTGGATGCGTTTCGCCAAATTCTAACGGAATTTCGGCGTTTATTCGAGGCAATTTTTATTGTCCAAGTCAAAATCCATCACAAACGTAAGCATAAATAATCTAAAGTTTATATTAATGCTATAAGATTTATGAGAATAATGAGTAAATGAAGAGTACAAGGATTCTAAGAATAAAAAGTACAGCCAAATGCAAGAATACATTTGATAACTGACTTTTCGCAAAAGACTTATAGTATTTTCAAAGCTAAAAAAAGACGCAATTAATATTACTTCCTAACTCTTTCTACGAAAATTGGATTAGTGAAACCGTGCTAAATTACTGTAATAACCGGCTAGTCGTAAACAAAAATACGAAAAATTGTTGCGATGTAAAACTTATCTGTACTAATGCGACGTGAATAACTAACTGACTGCTGTGACGCGACACTCGTTTTCCCATCACAAATAGTACGAACAAAAACATCAATTTATGATGGTATAGCTACGCAGTTACGCCCCGTCAGCCACGCAGGGTCGCGCGATTGCTGCGACTCCTCCTGAAACTATGACAAAACTGATTGAACGTCACAAAGAAAAAGATAGTTATGAAGCAAAATTTTAAAGAGAATTTTACGTATTTTATACCCACTCAAATTTACTATGTGTTTTTGAGGTTGTATTTCATATTATTTTGTTGTTTCGCTGAACAAAATGCTTCTAACTGAAACTCCTTTTTATTTCTTCTATGCTTTTTAAAAGTTCGGAAATATTTGATGCATTGATAAATTGAATATATGGATCGAGCGGTAACGCGTTCGTCTCTGGAGAGGGAGGTCTCAAGTTCAAATATCGGGCCGGTCAAATCGGACACAGTGTTGCCAACGACTCGTCACCGCTGCAACATTTCAAACGAACTATGTTATCCGGGCGCAAAGGCACGGAGGTGGGCGCCGCCAACTCGTTACACGCTTCGGCGTATTACAGCGAGTATAATGAAAGATTTATTAATAACATGCGTTAATAAACGCTATAGATGCTAATATTATTTGCGTTGTAGTAAAAAGAACTTATGTGCCATAATTAAAGTGGAGCGATTAGTACTTTCACAAAATTGGTCCAAAACTTGTTTCAGTCAGTTACTGTATAGTTAATAACAAAATTTCTATGTAAAACTAAAGTCGATTTTGGTCTCAAAGGACCATCGTTAGCTTTTGGAAAAAGAGAAACAAGTTAGAGAGCTACAAAATTGTCATCCGGTATTTCTTCAGTCTGGGTTCGATCCTCTGTGTACCTCCATCGATAATATTCGTATATTTTATAATCATTCATCACTTACCAAACTAAATATTTTTTCATAGTCGCTGTATTACTCCGAAGCGGGTAACGAGTTGGCGGGGCCCATGTCCGCATCATTGCGCCCAGACAGTGCTGCTTCTTTGAAAGAATTGTCGCAACGGTGGCGAGCCGTTGGCAGCAATGTATCCATTTCGCCAACTCGAAATTTGAAGCTCAAACCTATCTCTCCAGAGACGCACGCGTTACCGCTTCACTAAGTGGCCTTTTCATTTATCAGGAAACTATAATATACACACACTTTAGATATCCATTTCCTGCTCCACCTTTACCATCGTTTTCTCCGCCAAGGAAAATGGTTCAAGCAATTCTAAGTCAGTACGCCTTGAATACATTAATATATTCCTTATGGCAAAAAGGTGCTCTGTCCAGAACGTTCTCCGAGGAAGAAGTAAGTTTTGAAAATTAGGTAAGTAAGTAAGTTTTAGGTTAAGTAAGTAAGTTTGAAAATTAAGAAGGAAGTAAGTTTTAGGTGCCATAAAAACGTAATCAAAATAACTTTGCAACACTGAATGAAGACTTCATTTAAGCATCAATTTGATCATTAGAACACAATAATTACTATTAGTATTTGCATTACAATTTATCAATGTAGAGTTTTATTTGGTCACAGCAGACTAAAGTTATTAAAAAGGAGCAATTCAGCGTATACGTTTTTTAGGCCTAATTTCACTTTTGGGTTTTTTCGGGTTTGGTTTGGGTTTTAAATTGTTTTTCGGGTTCGGGCTTATATTTTCGGGTGCAGGCTAGATTCGGGCTTGAGCTAGTCGTCCCGTTTACAACTCTTGAATGAACTGTAACTTCAACTATACTAACGTAAAGGGAAAGTACACATTTACCCATCGTAAGTTAACAAACGTAAACGCAAATTAGCGTCGAGAAGGCACAACGAAAAAACATGTGACGAACTAAGTAACGCAATTCTGCAGCAAGTATACTCCTACAAATAATGGTTTATAGATTAGCCAAATGGTAAAGCGTTAGGAACAAAATCAAGGGGTATAGGTTGATTTTCGGTCTTTTCCAAATTCAGTTAACGTTTTGCATGTCCATGTTTTAGATCTGGCTCTGGGTTCCGGTGGCTGCTTGATTGCTCAGTCATGCCAAACAATAGTGCCGAATTACAACAGAACCAAGTTAATTAGAGAGTGCATAACGTAACTTTCAAAAGAACATTCCTAACATTTAACCTTTCTGATTGGCACGGTCTTACGTAGTATGACAATTCTTTTGACGTGGCTCGGCAATAAGCAAGCACGGCTGCACCGAAACCAAAAAATGGGCTCAAAATATGGACTCGTAAAAACGCTAATAGAGTGTTGTCTACGGTTATCCATGAAAAATAGCAGTTTTCTGTGAGAAAACTAGTTGAGCAAAAGCAGTTATTAAGTGGAGTGTGGAGCTATGGAACGTGATTGGGCTCCGCCAACCTAAGATTTTAGTTGCATGTTATGTTTTTAGTTGCTATCTCTTTTTAACATCGATCAAGACACTGTCCTTGCAGTGGCAGGTGGATTGGGTGCATCCGAAGGATATGGCTCCGGTGAAACCCCCCAGAACAACGAAGGCGAAAGCCTAGGGTACGTTTTTTAGAAAAAGCAAAATTTAATTTAAACTACTATAAAATCCGAGAAGGGTTGTAATTATTGTCAAACAATTTTACACGCAGTTAGACTCTTAACTTGCATACATTGTGGTTGATGTCGTGTGTTGATCCTCCCGTTACCTGACAGCGTCAGATGCTGACTATTGGACGATATGCGCGCTTTTCATTGCAATGACTATTTCTTGTTTAGAGAAATCCGAACCTGTTCAGGAGTTTCCAGTAATCTGATGTTCCTGTGGATTTCTTCGAATTCTTGGCCACTGAATTTGCTGCTTGTTCAAAGCCACCAGGCAGAGGTAATCATTGTAAAGCGTCTTATCCAAGGACTCAACAATGTGACCAGGATGCGGGTTGACGATGATGGTTGATTTTTTGTGGTCTTTAGTACTAGTACTAGTAGTGGTAGTACTACTACTACTAGTCAGAGGTGTCCTTGGCCTCGAGGACGTCCTCGAGGACACATTTTCAAGTCCTTGGCCTCGAAGGTCAATTCTTTGGCCTTGGCCTCGAAGCCTCATGTCCTCGAAAATTGCCTTGTCCTCGGCTCGAGCACAGCACTATTTTTTGAACAGTTGAAGTTTTCTTGGAAAACGCCAGAAACATTGCAGAAAATTTGCGTGTACCTTTTTTGTTTTCCTCACTTGGAGCATAGGCGTAGCCAAGAGCAAGGGGGCTGGGGGTCCGCCCCCTTCCCAATTGAAATTTCACCAATGACAAAAATGTGACAAAAAAGCCTATAGTACAGTTTTTTCAGTTTCAGTTTCTTTTTAGCATTTTTCGCTTACAACGAAATAACTAACAACAATATTGAAGACCAGAGGCTCTGGGTCCCCCTCAATTCAATTTTTGCCAGCCAATTTAAACGTATAGCCCGAAGAAAACAGTTTTTGTCATAAAAGTTGCTATCTCAGGCCCACATCTAGCCTTTTTGTGAACATAATGCATTAATCAGGGCCGGATTCACCATAATATGACGCAGTACCAGCAGTAGCCTAGCCATGGGGTAGGTGGGAAATATAGCCCCCCCCCCATTGGCCTGTCAACCAAAATGCAGAATAAGGAAAATACCACATTTTTAGCTCTTTTGTGACTGCTTTTTGAGTTGGAATTGACTAAAAAGTGATTTAAAGCATCATTTGAAGCATATATTCAGGGGGGGGCTAATTGTCAAAAATTAAAGTCACAAATCAATGAAAACTTGAAAAAAATGCCCGAAAATAAAAAAAAATAAATTCGATCGCTAATGTAAAAACGCCTAACATAGGTTTTATCAACAAACATATCATAAACTCAGGAATTAGGGTAGGGGGGCTATTCAGTGTTAGTTAATTACCAGTCACTTCTCTCAAATATCTTTCCATTAGCCCTTTCCCAATTATTTTTTGTTATAAAACATTGACGAAATAGATTACTCCGTGTGAGTTTATTGAATAATAGGATTGCATAATTTACCAGCAAGTAAACCAGAGAACTGCAATGTTATCATTAGCCACTTCCCATATAGCCCAATAATGCAACCAGTTGAATCCTGTTTCGCTGCCAGTTTCTATGCCACGTTTTAAAAGCATTATTTTTTATTAAATAGCTCTAAAATTAAGTTATTTTTGCAAAAAAATGCAACATTTTCGAGCGCTGAAGGCTCCGCCCCCATACCCCCAGCCTCTGGCAGCTGGGGGCTTCGCCCCCTAACCCTCATTGGCCTCCGGCGACTGGGGGCCCGCCCCCAGACCCCCAAAACAGCCCTCCCCCATTGCAAATTTCTGGCTACGCGCCTGAGTACCAGCTAGGGGCTCCGAGCTAAAATCGTAAGACTTTTTTTGGTCTTCACCTATATTTGGCAGAAAGATGTTGCGAAAATCTCCAAAGTGCCAGTGGTCTAGCCCGAAGTAAATCCGGCCCGGCAATAACATGGTTGGTTGCCGTAACCATCTATTTTACCATTTTTCAATAACAATTCAGTAATTCACCTCCAACCTCGCCGGTATTTATGCACAAAATACTTTTATAAAAAATTAGCCATGGAAAATGCTGATTGAACGAATCATTAAACTTCAATTGAGGGGGCGTGGGCCCCCTGGCCGAACATGTACTCCTATAAGTGGTTATTGTCATGATAAAACAAAAATCTCAAAAGAAAATCTTCGAGTAGATTGTTATTTACTGCTAAAATGTTGCAAGAGACAATGCACCTTACTTTCTCCTACCTGGACCAGATCACTTACAATTAAATTTAACTCCAAAATGCAAGATGTTAAACGTGTTTTGGACTTAAATTGCAAGTAAAAGGAATATTAAACAATTTGATTTTTTCAATTGGCTTTCAAATGTCAAAACGTAGTGCTTTTAAATGGCTCTGAACATGTGCGAAATGTGATTCAATGGCATTAAAATAGCTTGTTTTTCCAAAAAATTACAAAAAATCGCCCAACAGTTGGGGACTTCGCCCCTAGACCCTCAAAGCCTCCGGCGGGTGGGAGCCCCGCCCCCAGACCTCCCGTTTGTGATACGTTTGAGTTACACTAGCTTTCTCAACACGTTTCTAAAGTTAAATATTTGCGTTTTTGAACTATTAGTTTAAGCCCTTTTCCTTTGCAAAATCCTGGTTACGTGCCAACAGCCAACAATTTCAGATCTTCCATCCTACAATATATTTGTCCTACAAAAACTTCCTCTTTGGAAAAATTTTGATGACTTCATTTCATGTGATTTGTGGTTTAGGCCTACCCCAATCAAAAATTCTGGGTATGCCAATGAATTGGAGATCGCCTGAAAAATATTTTTGAAGACGTTTTTTTTTTTGGAGAACACTTGCGCCTGTGTCCTTGGTCCTTGGCCTTGGCCTCGAGAATTCCTGTCCTTGGCCTCGAGAGGTTCTGTCCTCGGAAAGACTGTCCTTGGCCTTGGCCTCGGATTTTTTTTGTGTCCTTGGCCTTGGCCTCGAGCCTTGTGTCCTCGACTCCACCTCTGGTAGTAGTAGTAATAGTAGTAGTAGTTTATTAACAAGAAAGGTTTAACTGATAAGTCAGAAGTAATATTTGAAAAACAAGGAGCATCAAAAAACCCTAAGGTTTTCAAGTCGAAATGCTCCGTATTGATTTGCACAAAACGTTATAACACATGCTTGCGATAAAATAATAAAATACAGCGAACAGTACAGACCATGTTGTTTGTGGTGAAGCTCTCAGGCAGACGGCAGCTTGACTCAAAGACCACAAAGCTCCCTTTGCTGTCTTCTGACCAAGGAAACTTGAATAATAAAAGATGCAATAAATTTAAATTACAAAATTTACTGTAGATGGCTCCAGTTCACTAATGCTCTTCATTTTTTTTGCAATGAGCAATTGTGATGAATGTCTAATTTTTCTGGTTGCTTTTTTGACTTCTTTTTAAAAAAAGTTGAATTTTAGAATTGCAGTTACCGTCGGAGCTCCTCAGCCTCCTACTGTTACAATAGACGAATCTGGAATAACGTTTCAAGGAATTCTTCAGCTTTCGGCGCAACTAGGACCAAATGGGACTAACTTTGTCATAAACCTTGTGAGTGAATGCCGTTATAATTATTTTTTTCTCTACAGAAAAACATAGAACTTGAAGGAAACTTGACATCTGAGAGGTGAAGACCTTTTTGACATATCTTCATCTCAATATCTCCAACATTTTCTCTGCATTCAAAATAATTGGTATTTTTCCTTAGAAAACACCAATGTTTTTTGAGGGTTTGTGGTTGATCTGGGTTTTTTTATTGATTTGTTTTGGCAACTCAGTTACATACATAACACAGGGTGGGCCACAAAAAACTGCAGTTTTGATTAGCCATATTTCTAACAGATGATGAAATTCTTCAGCAAATTTTTTCCAGAGCTTAGGTACCACTAAAAGTTTGAGCAGGTTAGTCCAGTTTTTTTTTTCCCTCAAATCCTTAGGGATGATTGATAAAATGTTTGATCCAAGCCCCACGCTGCTGAATGACTATTGCCAGCCTAACATTGAAATTGTAAATAACTCATTCCAACATGTCGGCTGCAATTTTCTTGATTTTGCGTTTGATCTTCTTCTTAAGTGTTTCAATTGTTTGAGAATTTCGTTGTGAACCTGGTTTTTAAGTAATCCCAGAGGAAGTGATCTATGGGGTTGAGATCTGGGGATTACGGAGGCCACAAATTGTCTGTCCTTCCCAAAATTAACTTGTCCCCTGGCAGGTACTGTCTCAGGTACTCGAGAGTGCACGGATGGAGCAATGAGTAGCCGCTGCATTCTGTTAGAAAACAACTGTGTTCATGTCAACTGCCCCCTTTCTCTGTATGGCTGGAACAAAAGCATCTTCTCAGCATCATGTCAATGAATCGCTCCGAGAATGAGACTATTTGTCCGTTACCGTCTTCAAAAAAAATTATATATACAGGGTGTCCATAAAGTCCGTGCGCACTTTAAAAAAGCTGTAACTTTAATTACATTTGCTATAGAAATAATTTGTAAAAAGAATTTAAAAGAAGTAAATCGGTATTTTAGGGTTTTATTGAAATTTTATTTAAGTTTTCACATGTTCTCCATCAATAGCAATAGAAAGAGAAATACAATTTTGCAGTTCACGAAAAACATTTTCCAATTGATTTATAGTAATGCCTGAAATCACATTACTTATGTTAGCTTTCAAATCTTCTGAGGAACTAGGTTTGGTTGCATGCACAATTGTTTTCACATGTACCCATAGCAAAAAATCTAATGGAGTCAAATCTGGCGAACGTGCAAGTCAGTAAAATGGTCCTACCCTTCTGATCCATCTGTTAGGAGAATTCTGATTTAGAAACTGTCTAAATATTTTTTACTTATCTAAAAATGGTTACAAATATTGTAGTAAAGAATTATTCAATAGCTATACTTAAAACTATATACATGAAACTTTATAAAAATTTTACAGATTATTGCTATCACCAATAAAAATAACCTTATACAATTTTTAAAGTGCACGCGGACTTTATGAATACCTTGTATATTATAGGGGTCAAATTTTAAAATACACATTTTTGTGTGTCTGATTGTACCAACAACTGCCTCATACATAGTTTTGTAGCTAAATTTTGGTTTTTAGAGATGGTGCAGTGATCTCAAACTTGGCTTAACAAACACCATTATATGCACCCAAGCAGTTTTCTAATCAGTACAATACTCGTGTTTACAGAAAAGTTATTGTTGCATAAAAGTAGATTTCTTCGTACTCGGAACTATAGTCTGGTTATGTGCAACAATCTGCAAAGCATGCAGTATTTTTTTCCTTTTTACAGCGGCTTGATTGAGTGGTGGTGCTACCCAACTCCTTTCGCGAGATGGAGAAGCAACGGAACTTTGCAGGGACCCAACAGTTTAGCCACACGCTAGGGTCCAGACTGCAGAGCCAAAGATAGATTTGCATAAAGGCTCAGAGGCAAAACAGTCAAGAAGTAGATGATTAAGTTCCTGTAGAAGGTGTTCACAGGCGCTGCAGGAAGAGTTTTCTTTACGACTGACTTACGACAATTGTAAAAGGCTTTGGGAAGCGAAGGCGGAAAGCTTAAAGGATATAAGGCATGGGAGGACCATGAATTCCAACGGAGAAACTGTAGGAACGTGACAGTTGAGATGGGAAAGGTAATGTGGAAATAAGATGTCCCCATTTGTGACACTGAGTGTAACGAATTTTGGCGATAGCTGGGTAGAGGGACAAGGGACCATCGCAGTAGGAGGGTGGGAGGTTCCAGCTTTGGGAAGACAATCAACATGTTTATTTCCAGGGATACCAGCGTGACGGGGTACCGATTGCTAGTTTAAAATGGCACTGTTAGAAGGTGAGGAGACATGAAACCAGACGTTTTAGAGGGGTCTTGGCCAGAGGTATAAAGGGGCCCGTGAAAGTAGGGAAAGAAGGGATTGGGAGTCTGTAAAAGGACTCACTGAAAGGGGCAAGTTGTCTTGTGGTTGTTGCAGCAGACAAGTCTGTACTCCAGGGGATGGGTTTCTGCAGTGAAATTGGAAGCAATTGGTCCGGCAGAGAAAAAGAGTCGACGGTGTTGCATATGGATTTTTGGCATACACTACGGTGCCACCTGTCTAATGAGGGAAAGAACAGATATATCCACCCATGCATACGCGTCCAAAGGAAGAAGGAAAAGTAATCTACTCTTGGCGTATTTAAGGTGCTGGGATGAGCTAGGGTAGATGATAGGTATGAAAGTTATGATTAAGCAGTTAGGTATGGAAGATGGTAATCTAAATTTCATAGGAGTCCAAAAGGGATTGGGGAACGTATAATTAATGGCTCACCCAAGGATAGAAGGGTTTCTTGTGCGAAAAACCAATATGATCAATAGCAGGGTTTCTTGTTTAACCGGCTGATCACTGATTTTGAGCCAAGGGCACTGAGGTTAAATGATTCTGGGAGGAGGCGCAGAGCACGTTCAAAGCATGAAAGTGCTTGATGTTTTAAAGTAGTTTTCAACAGGATAAGCTGGGTTTCAATAAAAAGCAATGGGATAGGGGAGGAAGAGAGGCATTCACTAAAGACCTTGATTGGAGCTCCGTGGAGAATTTCAAATTGGTTGGTCAGACATTTCAACCTTCTACTATTTTTGGTGAAACTTTCTACACGTGTTTTGTTTTTTGTGTTGGTCATATCCACTCGAGTTTGTGACAGTGGTTCATCTTCTTTGAGGTTCTCTGAAATTTTTACCATGGCACATTTTGTAGTCAAACCTTTGTTACGATCGAACAGCCTAGCAAATTTAAATCCTCTGTAAGATACCACGGAAGACTAGTCATCTAAAGTAAAGCAGCTGGTTTTCTTGAAAAACTGGTAGATGTTGCAAACATTGAAAACTGCACATAAGTCGTAACCATAGGTGGGCACAAGTCCGTTAATCGTTGATCCGTTAATAACGAAGCTAACTTTTTCATTAACTCGTTAATCCGTTTAAAAGTTTTTTCATGTTAACGGACTAAATTAACTTCCTTTAAGTTCGGTTAACTTCCATTAAGGTTTTAGTCGTTAATATCTTGCACCATTTATTCGTCGTAGCGATACACACCCGTTTGCACTGGTACACTTGTTGTGCATTAGCACTAGTTTTATAGAAGAAAAAGCAAAGAAAGGAGTATGGGGCGCCGTTTGTGTACCCAAATTTGTGCAAAGTTTTTTTGCATATTTAATTAAATAGTCATTTTAATTAAATATGCAAAAATAAATATACAAAAAAACTAGTGCAAAAATAAATATGCAAAAATTTTTTGTGCGGACTTTTTTTGATTATTTAATTTTGCAATAAGAAAAAACTGCGCAGAATATACCGTTGCAAAACTAAATAGTCAAAAAAACTGCGCGCAAAATAAACCGTTGCAAAAATAAATCGTCAAAAAAACTGCGCACAAAATAAAGCGTTGCAAAAATGCGCTGCAGACATTGTTGTATATTTGTTAATGGAGCGTGGCAAAGCGCTCTCGGCTGCTCATAGAGCGCATTAAAGAACAGCCGATAGCGCATCAAAAAGCAGCCGAGAGCACTCTGCCATGCTCCACTAACAAATATACAAAAATGTCTGCAGCGCATTTTTGCAACGCTTTATTTTGTGCGCAGTTTTTTTGACGATTTATTTTTGCAACGGTTTATTTTGCGCGCAGTTTTTTTGACTATTTAGTTTTGCAACGGTATATTCTGCGCAGTTTTTTCTTATTGCAAAATTAAATAGTCAAAAAAAGTCCGCACAAAAAATTTTTGCATATTTATTTTTGCACTAGTTTTTTTTGTATATTTATTTTTGCATATTTAATTAAAATGACTATTTAATTAAATATGCAAAAAAACTTTGCACAAATTCGGGTACACAAACGGCGCTCCATAAAGGAGCTCTTTTTTGTGACAATTAATAAGCTGCAGCCTCATAGATCTATTATAATTATCACTGTTTGCAATTTCCTAAGATTTTCCGATCGCAGCTTCGTTAGTGCATTGGAACTTATTTTTGTCTTGAAATTAGATTGATTGGACTGTACAATATAACTTCCAAAACACAAAAAGACCACCATAGCAATAAATGTGTTCTTACAACCAGCTGAACAGTGTCATTACGTGTTGTAGAAGCAAGTGAATAAAAAGAAATGTAAATTACACATAAATATTAACGAATTCACGGACTTTATTAACTTCCGTTAATTAAAGCTGAAAATAACGGATTAACGTTAACGGAGGCGTGAAGTTTGTTAACGGACTAGTGGTTAACGAAGCTAACGTTTTGCATTAACTTGCCCACCTGTGGTCGTAACCGATATGTACTGCAGTTCCTTAGTTAACTTTCAGAAGATTTTATTAAACGCTATTGTAATGCGTGTTAAGGTCACAATGAAATAATAATACTCTGCTGTTTATAGTGGTGGTAATCTTGCATAGAAATTAAAAATACCCATCCAAATTTGAAAGACTTTGCGCGACCTCTAAACTTCATTTTGAAAGTTCAACATTTCATACATATCATTTTTTCATGAAATGAAACCATTTGAAAGGTTCAGAGGTGAAACTTTTCGAAATGTTAAATTTAGGGACACCCGACTGCTTATACATGTGTATTTATATATATTCTTAATCGCTGTACGGCCTGCCGTTTCAGGGTTTGTCCCTTTGTCAGCAGCGAACAGAGAGTATAGTGGTTGGCTGAAAGACAGAGTGTTAAAGCCTGTACGAAAATTATCACTTGTGGTAACTTTTGTACCCAGCGAGAGTGCTCGACCTGACCAAATCGCAGATCTGATCAAGGAGCTGTATGTATATACTGATAAAGGGACAAACCTCGAAACGGCAGGCCGTACAGCAATTGAGAATAAATATAAAGGACCAAAAACACCATTTTATCCTATTGCACATCCCAATCCTCCAGCAATTGGGAGACTGAAGGAGAACATTAAACGTAAAATCAAAAGCATTCCGGAAGACATGTTGAAACGCGTTATTGACAACTTCAATGTAAGCGTGACAAGAGTCATTTAGCAGCATACAGAGCTTGGATCGAATAGTGTTTTTATCAATCACTAAAAGAATTCCAGCAAAAAAATGGACATTTTACAAATGCCTTTACCCGATAAAACTTTTAGTGGTACCTCACCTCTGGAAAAAATTTTACGAGAAAATTTTATCAACTGTTGGTAATATAGTAAATCAAAACTGCACAGTTTTTTGTGGCCCACTCTGTGTAGTTGTAGTCCGAGTTTTCTTTATTAGAAGTTGATAAACTCTTTTTTTCTTTTTTTATTATTTTTCTGTTTCGTTTCCTTATTATTAGTCTAGGAGCGCTTATACGTGACGAAGCAGTCATGTGATCTAGTTCACCAATGAAAGTACAGAAAAATGTTGATTTGATTATGATGTTGCCCAGAAGTGCTCGTGCGTGACGGAGGTAGTTTACTATGGCAAGAACGAGTATTAAGTCCCCTGGAAGGATACATTAGTTTGGAAGAGAGTATTTCACCGAAAATTTTTATCAACTTTTTTGTTATTTTTGACCCAAATCTAACCTGAACTCAAACCCTTACTCTAAAATTAGCCTCAAACCTAACCCCTAATCCAAACCGTAACTCTAACTCTAATTTTAATCTTAATGCGCAGATGAATATTGCTAGTAATCATTTTATTCTCTTTAACTTAAAAAATTTAGGTGAAACAGTCACTGCAAATAAGTTTTCCTTTAAAAACACACTTTTTGCTTCAGAACCTAATTGTTACCGGGAGTGTGATGGTGAACAACGCCAGGCTGCAAGTGGCTGTTCCCTTTGTCAATGCTACTGCTACTTCAATAACGGGGATTGATGAAGAGAGCCTCTCCGCACTCAACCAAATTCTGCAAGCCTATATACCTATCCTTGTCCGTCCACTGATTGACGGTAATGGTTTTTTTTTGCGTTTTCTTCAGTTAAACTAAAATAAACTGCTTAAAAACAACAAAGCCTTATCCAAAACCGTAAAATTTTCGCTAAGGGCGCTGGCTAATTTATCAACTATTGCCGGCAGTGTTACCATAGGTGGCGGAACTGGGTGGTGGGGTCTAGGCCCTCCACTTTTTTTCAGGAAGGGTCCTGGTAGCCCTAAATTTACGCGTTTATTTTTGTAATAATACAGGTACCTTTATTTAATAATGTTGAAGCCGAAAGAAAGCGCAGACTCACACTTTTTAATTGGATGGGGTTGGCAGTGGGTCCTATGTTCTATGCACTGACTTTTAGGACTACCACTTAAAATGAATTTATTTGTAGCGTGATTTTTCGTAATGGGCCTTCCGTGGGACCAATTCCATTTCATCATGTAAGGAGTACGATGCCTTCGATTTAGGTGCAGTATAGAGGAGTCGTTTTAGATATTTACGTTATTTTCTTAGATAATGGTTGATTTTACAAATTTCGCTGTTTTTGAAGCAAAGTTATTAAAGCGGGTCAAATTTTGTTTTTGCTGCTAAAAGTGATATTCATTGTTATCATTTACAATTACACGACAAATTTACAACTACTATGCGATATCATCCACAATCACATTTGTCGAGTGATTACAAAATCGTTTAACTGGCAAGTCGTTTGTGGTGTAGCCTAAAACATCATGGAATAGTGAAAAGACACATTTTGATAAAAATGTGATCCTTTTACGAAAAGCTAGTTTAGAATTATTTTGGAACACATTTCACCGTCTATTGCAGTGGTTCTCAAACTTTTGAAAAAAATTTACTGTGCGGTCCTCTTAGAATTTTTTCGACCACTCTCGGTCCCGCGCATATTTAAAGGTAAATTCTGGTTCAGTAGCTATCTTAAATGACCTCGCGGTGTCTTTGCTGTAGGCTTTGCGCATTTATTTCTATATTTTTTATTGTGGAATTAGGCAAAAAAGAAACAAAAAAAAAACCGAAACCTAGAATAGCTGTAAGGATGTTTAACATAAAATGTTATGTGCATAAGCTAACAGCTATATATTCCAAAAAGAAAAGAAGCCAATTTCAGTCGACAAAATAATTTTAGGAAGAGTGAGCGTATATTGCTTGTCTTTTTTCAATGCTGCTGTGTTGATGGGCTGTGTGTTGGCTAGGGCAACTTTCATACTATAATGTGTCCAAATCCATGCTGTTTCGAAATTTCGTTTTAATGATAATTAGAATGGAAAACGCTTTTTCGCATTCGCAGGTGGTAGGAAATCGAATCAATAACTTTAGAGCCATTTTTGAGACAGCAGAGTATGATTTTGCCATTTGAATCCGAAAGCACTGCAACATAATTCTAGAAAAACACAGTTTGCATCCCCATTATTTACCAAATCAATAAACTTTCAGAAGTTACATAAATAAACAATAAACTTTACGTGCGGCTTATCTGAGACGTCTTCGCGGTCCCACTGAAATTGCTTTGCGGACCCCTAGGAGACTGCGGTCCCCATTTTGAGAACTCTCATGCTTTTGATTATCTTTGCTGGCTAGTGGATAGTTGGGCAAACAATTGCACAATTATCAGGCTATCTGCCATGTTTCGTGTGTGCTTTTACAATATGTTTAATATCAACGGATTATTATTATTTTTTTCGGTCTTTAAACTTGCTGCTGTGGTAACTAACAACAAATAATTCTACTACAACAGGTTCTTTAATGATAAATTCACAACAAATACAGTTTGGAATGATGCTTATAAGCGCAGTGCTACTCAATTAAATCGAGATGCATTGTTTCTAATTCTTTGAGATACTTTATTGAACTGTAATAGCTGATGCTAAAACAATGAATATCGCGCTAAGCTTATAGTTTCACGGTGTAGTGCAACCAGAGGGTGGAATAAGGGCCAAGAGGATTTCAGTCTCCCCGTAGCCGAGTTACTTACAAGATTTAACTCCAAGATGCAGGCGTTTAAACGTATTTTGGACTTGACCTGTAAGTAAAGAGAGGGTTTAATTATTGAACTGGCTTTCAAATTTTAGCCAATAAGTTGTTCCAAATGACTCTAAAAACGTGTCAAACGTGATCCAAACAGCGTTAAAATGGCAATTTTTCCCGAAAAATTACAAAATTCATCTAACAGCTGGGGGCCCTGCTCCAAACCCCCGTTTGTGATATGCTTGTTGCGCCAGTTTCCTAACACTTCAAAAATTTGAAAGATTTCTTGAACAAAGAAGTTTTAGCTTTGGATTCAAGCCTTAGTTCAGGATAGTCCTGGTTGCTCGCCGAGCCACTCAAGAATATGCGCTGTAGGCGAAAGAAAACTGGCCACTGCTTTTGCCCCCCTACCCCCGCACTTTAAATATAGCTCAGAGATGGAACCGGTTAGAATTTTCTCGACCCGACTCGATCGGTAAATTTCAAATTCTACGCCGGTTGACCGGCTGGTAGACCGGTTTCTGACCGGCCGGTCGACCAGTTTTTTCACAGAAGGTTTTAATTTACTTTTCAATGCATCTAATGAAAAATTTTCAAAAGGAGGGGGGCGCGGGTAAGGTGTTAAAATTTGTGACTTCGGACGGGAGTCTCAGAAAAAAATGCAAAAAATTTTTGCTTTTTTGCAAACATAATTCAATTTTAAGACCTTTTAAGGTTAAATTTCGGTTAGAACCATTTCGAGCAGCGCAAAACGTGCACAAAATAAGTATAAAAAAAATTGGAGGGCACATGCTAGATTAATAATTAGACGTTTGTCCAAATTATATTATGCGTAAGACCAATGAAAAAAAGTTAAAATTTTTTAGCTATTGGTGACAGATTATTTGCAATTTACCGATCAGCAAACACTAAACTGTTATGACATTGGCTAAAAAACATTCGAAATATAATGTGCCCCTATTAGTTTCTAGAAATACTGTTACTTCAGAACAAGCCATGGCTAATTAGATAAAAAAAATAAGAGCGATGTATTTCTTGCCCAGTGTAAAGTGTGGTAAATTTAAGTTGAAAAAAGCTTTCCAAAGCGGTAAGATTTTAGCATGTATTAATTAAAAAATCTGAAATCTGCGCCTCTCAAGCTGATTAAAATGATGCTAAAATGCCAGGTAGCGTAAGCCTCTTCCACATGCATGCTTTATTGTAATCTGAATACGCGATTTTAACGTATATTTTGCACTTTTTTGATTTGTGCCGTGGCCCAAAGAGAGGGGCATGGCACAATGTTTCCCCCTAAATACGCCCCTGGATGTGCATGTCTTAATTATCACAGCATATTAGTCACAGTCTGAAACCATGCAACAAGTGTTTTCAAAAGGTGTGGTTTGTTAATACTGTTTTTTTATAAAAAGTTTTATTTATAATAAAGTATATATGTATATTTCGGTTGGTGCTTAGATGTCTTTTAGATGCAAGAAAGAATTTGACCGGTGTTTCAACCGGCTTGACCGGCCGGCCGAAAAATCTCGACCCGACCGGTTTCCATCTCTGATATAGCTTAACCATCGCTGAGTGTTGCCGTCCTAAAAAATTAAGTGGTTAGGCTCTGCTTTTTTTTCCCAAATTTTTCACTTGCACATTGGTGAAGACCAAATAAAAAAATCTTCGGTACTGAGTGCACGGCAATTTAATTTGATTAAAAACACTAACCTTTTTAATCAAGCAAAAAAAGTCTTATTTGATTTTCTTTGCATTTTTAGGTGAAGACCAAAAAGAAAAAAGTCTTGACCAAAAAATCGCTCCAGAAATAGCAAGGCAAAAATAATATGAGCCTACCCGAACCTGAGCTTACTCTAACGAAAACAGTTAATAGGCCAAGCCTATTGAGTCTAGCCACGATAGCAGCACTGATTGCAGGATTTTTGTTAAAAATCAACAACCATTGCCTGCTGCACATAAAGCAAAGCTGCTGCTATCCGTGTTTCTACGAGGTAGAAAAAGGGAAGCCGCCTAACGCCCTAACCATGCCGCAGGTCATACTAGGTGACCGATTGGATATGCGTTAGCGTTGTTTTAGTGGGGAACTCACTTTGTAAGTGATGTGAAAATGGCCATTCTTATCCCGGATCACCATACCATAGCTGGCTGATATGATTAGTGATTGAGTGGGTAAAGGCGCTAATGAAACGGTAGAGTCGGGTTTGATTCCCGGTCGGGCAAAGTCAAACCAAAGACTATAAAAATTGATATTTACAGCTTCCTTGTTTTTGACGTTCTGCAATTAAAAGAGACAGTGAGAAGCCGCCACCGTTCTGTGTGGTACACAGTTGAACTTAAAGAACGAAAGGCTCTTTTGCTGTCTTATGGCCAAGGCAATTAAATTAGTGAATAAATGCGTAATTACAATTATATGGTATCAAATTCTGCAGACCATGCTTTGTTTTGTAGAAAAAGCATACAAGATAGCATTGACAAAGTGGTTATTCAGACCAATGCGTTTCAATTTCTAGCGAATCGAAAGAAATATAACTGCAGTTTTGTTGCGTTCTTGTTAAGTCTTATTACTTTTATTTGTAAGATTTTGTAAATATTTTTTCATGTCAAGTTAAGTATTGCCTCTCATCTGGTGAAAACTAGTAAGCTTGATTTTCAACAAGATAGCAATGCTGAGCACTTGTTGGTTTGAAAAGAGAAATGCTTATGCTTGTCAGTTTCTTCAGCTTTGCAAGCTTTGACGCACAAGATTGACTGCTTTGGCCCTAAGTTCAATTCGTGCTCTCTTTTCCGATTTTATCAGCTCGTGCTTTGCGTAGTACACTACGACAGTGGTAATTCAAAAAAAACACAGATTGTTTGCCTGTTTTTCCTTCATTTGTTTATTTTTGAGTTGATATTATTATTTTTTGTTAAACTTGGCAATTTTTTCCAGATTTCGTCAATGAGGGCCTAAAGATTCCAGAACCAATGGGTTATCGCGCGGTTCGTCCTGAAATTGAAATGAAACAAGTAAGAAGAATAAAACGTACTACTGCAGCTACATGCCTGATCGGGTCTAAACGTTGAGCAATAGAATCGTGAGCGTCTTTTTTCTTTCTCTTTAACAGAAATCCAGCACGCCCAGCGTACCGCCTTACTAGCGTAGAAGCTGCCAGATGGGTAAAATAAACTAAGAATAAACTCACGATTTTGCGCTCAGTATTGACCGGGCCTTAAACGAGAACTGAAGGCAAAATCAATGGGGGTATTTTAAGTTACTGCAATCGTATTAAAATCCTTCTTGACCCAGCCCTTCCAGAGATATTCTACTTCGAAAACCACGTATTGGGACATCCTTACTGATAATTTTTATTGCCAAACCTAACGTTTTAATGCAGAAGTTTAACCCACAAGAGGCCTGTATTATCTTATAATAGGTTAAAAGACCTCTGTGGCTTAGTCTAATTGCGGCGCTGCCGTAGAATAGAGCTAACATGGCGTCGCCGATATTATCAACGTCAGAGTTGCCAGGAAAAATTATGATTCAAGAGGCCTCTACATCGTCTTTGAAGTAGAATATATTTGGAATAGCATGTTTAAGAATGATAGAGACGACGTCAATATAATCTAATACATATGGCCTAACTTTACAGTAGATACTCCTATTGATTTTGCCTTCAGTTCTCGCTTAAAGACGCTTCTTTACTTTCAAGCAGGGGCGCCGCGAGCCGAACGTGGGCCCGGGGACAGCTCAAATATGACGGATTTTCGGTTTTGTGAACTCAAAAACAGATGGAGAAAATGCCGCAGTTTTTTCCGCATTTTGATGTGATCTTCAAAAAAAAAAAAGGTTTTCAACAAAATTCTAACGGTTTTTCCGGTCGAAATTAGGTGATCTCCAAAAAAAAATGGTCTTCAGGCATTACATGCTGATTTCTCAGTGTCATTTCAATGGGCCCCTCTGGAGCTCATGGGCCCTCTGCTGGGTGCTGAAGCCAACGGCCTTCCTGAAACCCATGGGCCCCCAAAAGTCCATAGGCCCTGGAGTCATTGTACACCTGCCCCCCTCTCGGTGGCCCTGCTTTTAAGCTATAGTTGAGATCACCGGTTCCCAAACTGTGATACGCGAGCTTCTTCAGGGTTCTTATAAATTTGCTTCAACTTTTAAAAGTTTTATACCTTTTAATCCGGCTGAAAGTAGTACCAATTTGCCGGGAAGATATTTTTATTTTTGGTTTTCGATCGAGTTTGAGGACAAAATCCCTTCAAATTTTGGTGAAAACCTTTAAGCCTTTTTCTCATTGCTTTTTTTGTTTTGTTTTTGGTCATCAATTGAATTCGGGGAGGACATCTGAACTCGAAGTCAAATGTAACTTACAGTGAGTGGTACACGAACTCTGTACAAAAGCTAAAATGATACGCGTGTAAAAAAAAGTTCGGAATCACTGGTTTGGATTGTGGATTAAACTTAAACATTTTGGGAAATTCTGTCAATTTTTATACAGTAGGCTATGTCTGCTTAGTTTTACTTTTCAAAACTCTTCTGCAAAATAATCCCAACGCCTGCCGAAAATGTTGATAAAATTGAAATAATGTAGTACAAAGCCAAAAACTTTTTTTTAGTAAATAAATTTTAGTCAAAGATATTTGCTCTACGTCGTATAAGGAATTTTACGCAAAGTTTGCCGGAACGATGCATTGATTCCTGAACTAACACTTTCATTAAAAATTGTTGAAAAAAGCATTGTCAAGGTAGAGTAATCAGAGAATGTTTTTGTTGCAGACCGCTTTAGAAATTTCCGCAGATATTGTGTATGGATAATCCTAGAGCCGAACTTCAAATGACGTAGGCTCTGAGGCTGATCGACCCGAAGAAATTCCACGTTTTAATAAAATCAATCATAAACGTTCATTTTAGTGTAATTAATTTCTTTATTAACTTTCTGCTGTAAATAAAATTGCAATTTCATCACAAATATCGATTTTTCAAGTTGCTTGTGAAGGCCTATAAATACAAACAGCAAAGAGCGTTTTCGGTCTTTGCCTCGATCTGTCACTTACTGGTTGGTATCCGTTTGTTTGTTACTCGCAAATCGAATCACAAAGATTAGCATAAACTGGGCGTAAAACCTGGAGCGTGCGAGCCAGGGGTGCCGAAACCCGAGGGGATGGGGGATATATCCACCCCAACATTTTGACTGCATCCCCCCAATAACTTGACTCTGGTCTACATCTGAGCGCTGGATTATGTTTTGGACCTATTTTTGGTCATCACGAGATTCCGGAAAGCAAAATTCTTGACTTTTTGGTGAAGACCTTTTTTTTTATTTTTGGTCTTCACTTAATTTGTTTACCTGAGAAAAATCGTGGTTGAGGTTTATCCCCCCAATGTTGAAAATAGGGCAAAATTGAGGTAAAATTGCTAATTATCCCCCCAATGCTCAACAAAGATCGGCACCCCTGGTGCGAGCGTATTTTTAGTTTGTTTTAACCTTATATTTTGCACTGGAAAGGAAGGCAAAAATGCTCCCTGTCGGTTTTTTCATGATATATCCCTTCAGAATTCAGCTTTTCACTTCAAAATAATTAGATTTTGAGTCAAATTTATTTGCATATAACTTCTGAAAATTTTTAGTGGCTAAGGTTAGGAAAAGTTTTCCAATTTTGAGGTTTGTCAAGTCACTTTCCAAAATCTGAGCATATTTGGGCCCATATTTAGGTTAAATGACGTCATAGGACGTTTTTGTGAAGTAACTACTTTGAGTTGGGCTTTTTATAATTTGGTTTCAAAAACAAGCCTATGTGCAAAACTTAAGCCAGATATGACGTCAAAATGAACCTGACGCCATCAAATCAGAACCAGCTTTTCTAAAAAAATCATTGAGTGTTTTTGCTCCCCCTTCGGGGTAACATGTGTTTGTTAGTCAAATCATAGACTCTTTACTAGTAGACTAGAAACTGACAGTTATGAATTTGTTTGCTTCACGGTTCATTTTTCTACAATATGCCGATTCGTCCAATCAGCGTGACTTTCAACGTGACTTTTTGCTTCTCTGTTCACTTGCACTAAGAATATGACCAATCAAATCAGTCGAATACGCGTGACCGCAAAAAAAACTTTGCATTAAGAACAAACTTTTTTCTTTAATGCTCTTCTCTTTTTCTTCGCGCGTTTGTTTCTAGTCTACTAAACAAAGAAACTAGGTCAAATAGCCAGTTAAATACAGGGTTAAACAGAAATTTGGTTCGCCCGTCGTCCCGCCTAATCAGCGTAAAAGCTGCCAGTTGGTTAAAACAAGATTTCTGATTATTTTTATTGGTAGCAACCAACAATGCACACAAACAATCATAATGCAGTCATCTGTATAGCGCCGTTTCCTGCAATGTAGCAGATCGAAGGTGCTTAACAGTACAAATTCAGTTCAACAATATGAAAAAGTAGCACACTAAGTCTCAGGCAACAGAAGTTTGGTAGTCTACACTGCAGTAGCCACTTGGCACACTTGTAAAAATGCTAAGATGGAGATAAAAGTGAAAAAGTAAGTTTTTTTTAAAGTACCGAGGCGCAAATAAAAGTGAAAAAAGTCAACACTTAAGCATGCGAAGTGTGCACAGTTAAAATTAAATCATCAAAAAATGTGTTTTAGCAAAACTTTAAATTGATTTGTAGCAGAGGTGTAGTCAAGAACACAAGGTTCGAGGCCAAGGCTAAGGACGCAAAAAAATTCTGAGGCCAAGGCCTAGGACAGACCCTTTCGAGGCCAAGGACCAAGGACACAGGCGCAAGTGTTTTCAAAAAAAGGTCTTCAAAAATTTTTTTTCAGGCGATTCCCCAAAAGGTCTTAGCAAATTTTTCTGACGTTTTCCGACAAAATTTCAACGGTTCAAAAAATAGTGCTGTCCTCTAGCCGAGGACAGGGCAATTTTTGAGGACTTGAGGCTTCGACACCAAGGCTAAGGACTTCAAAATCTGTCCTCGAGGACTTCACCTCTGATTTGTATATTCAGCGTCTTTTATGTGTGGTGGTTGAGAGATTACCAGCTGAAAGATCACGAGGAGAGATTACCAGACTATTCACAAGCACTTTGGATGATTCTGCAGTAAAAAACTTTCTGATGTTTCGTATGTTGCGAATGTGAAAAACCACTTTTTTACCACAAGTTCAATTTGGTGTTCAATTATAAGGTTACTCTCCAGAAAGAATCCCAAGCTTTTTCTGAAAAAAAAAGTCTACGTTAGAATTTTGATTGACAGTCCTGCACATTTGGACGATTTGCGACTAAAAATAATGCACTTGGTTTAGTTGCAGTTTAGCTTTAAGTAATTGATTTGAAGCCATTGTTCAGCTGCAGTTATGCCGCTCTCACACTTTGGTGACTTTGACTGCGACTCCACTTCGAATCAATGCGTAGTGGAGTCTCAGCGCAGTCTCCGCAGAGTCTCCATGGAGTCTCAGTAGAGTCGCAGAGCATGGCAAATCCTCCGCGAATGCGTTGCGAATTGATTTCTACTAATGTATTAAGTACTGCCCAGACTTACTCTCCTTTTTCTTTTTTCAAGCACTTTTGCAGCGTCCGCCCCCATTATGTTAAGTAGACCTGGGCCCACATGACAGAAATTTCCTCGTTCGCTTTAAACAACGAGTTTTTTTTAAGAAGCGCTACCGAACGAAATACTCGCTAAACGTAAGAGGTCATTTTTGCACGTGTATGTAAAGCCTTGCGAAATCCGTTTCGTCATTCTTTCTCGCTAACTTGCTTTGAGCGATTGCGGAAAGCAGTTCTAGCAAAAAACGTCACATTTTCCTCGCCAACTTAAAAAGGATTTTGAAGCACTTTTTAAGCGTACGAGAAATCTTAATGGTTCAGAAATTTAATGGCGAGACGTTAAAAACGTCTAACCAAAGCGAATTTTTTTGAAAATTGATTAAAATTGTCGCCATGTTTGCTATCAAGACCGCTAAAAAAAAGCAAATTGCATTGAGAACTTGAGAACCACTTGCTGTTTCAACTGATAGAGAAATGCTAAGTAGTGCCAGTTGACAAATATTGCAATTCACTTCTTTTATAAGAATGATTTTCTAAAACACGAGGCTCATTTTTGCTCAAAATTTCAGAAAAAATTAAAAACTCTGCCAGCCTCGACAGCAAAATAAATCAAAAACAAACAAAAAAAAAAAAAATTCAAACTAATCAAAGAAACTAAAATTTGTGCTAATTTAAAGCGATAAATTACAGTGATTTTCTAGCATTTGCAAACAAAATTGCAACTATTCAAGAATATAAAGCAACGTAGCTCTGCGCAAGCAATTGAGAAATTTTTTTGGCAGTTGTTCTACTTGAAAAAAGCTTGTTTCTTCGCTTTTGCAATTTTACGATGCTGCAAAAGCAAGAAAAAAGCCTTCACTTATGCCAGGGGTCGGCAACCTTATGATGCTGCCGGGCCAAAATCAAGCTCAATAAAAAAATAAAAAATTAAGGATCACTATTCTACGTCGTTGGACATATATAAGTATATTGGCGTGAAATAAATCATTAAAAAAAGAAGTAATAATTCCATATGTGTTTGCTTGCGCTATGCCAAGCACTTGCAGCAAATTATATGAATTATTGTATTACTTTTTTTAAATGATTTATTTCACGCCAATGTCCGTACAATTGTACAAAACACTCACTTTCCGCAGACCTTAAAGCAAATTAAGATGATTTATGAGTACCTTTTAATGCAGATTATCTCGTTTTAACAAGTAGTTCTTTCTGCAAGCGTCAGCTGCAATATCGTTGTATGAACTTATTGTTTGATGTCTTTTAGTAGCATATGCCGAAAGAGTTTTCCAAAGGCGACTGCAAGGGAAAAACAGGATTTGATAGCAGATACGCTCAAACATGCCCCGGAATAAGTGGTCAGTATTTGAAATGCTTAAAGTACTTTATATTTGAGAAATTTGCAATCATAGAATAGTAAACACTAAAGTTTTATTTTTTTGTTTCCACGCTGTGTATGGCAGAGAACAAACCCCGTTTCTTGACCATATGTGATTATACTTTGTTAAAAATTTTATGGCCAAATGCAATGTTCTGTCTGTCTAGATGATCCAAACATTTTTCGTAGCTGTACCTTGTGATACAAAGCTCTGGGATTTCATAGCGGATATTGAAGCGTAGAGTTAACCAGCCACTGTTTCATTTTTATGTGTTTGCAAAAAATTATCAGAGAAAATGAAACAACGGCAGCGGAGTGACATGACCATCTTCCCATTACTACTCAATGAACAATTCCATGTAGGGCCAATATGGGCCGCCCATGTATAGGGCCCACTTGATTCAGCTGGTTGCCCATCAATTTAGTGGGCAAGCCCACTTGCAACCCTTACTTTTGCTAATGGGATTTACCTAGGTAGCTCATTAACTTAGTGAACAAACCCACCCGCATCACATTCTTTAGCGGAGTATATATTAAATGCTTAAAAAGGTTTTTAAGGAGCACACTTAAGCCCCAGCAAAATAGCCCATGACTGGACTAAGAGTGGGAATAACGTGGGCAGTAGGGCACCCGAGATTCAAAGTGTCAAATTTTTTCGTTTTATTATGCTGCAACAAAAACTAAATCATTCTATTTGAATAAGATTGATATAATGACTTTAGTTTAAGTCGAAACGTCTCGAAATAGAATGATCCATTTTATCCTGGCTCTGGTTTTTTTGTCTAAAAACTAAATAGTTATTGTTAACACTATGACAGCCAACGGAGTTTATATTAAACGCTAAAAAAGATTTTAAAAGAGCCCACTTCGGCCAAGCTGAGCTCACTTGGCCCCCTGAAAAATAGCCCACGACTGAGCTAAGACCTCAAGCTCTGACCAGATTGCTTACCCGTTTTTGTTGCAGTTGAGTTTTCTCTGTATTCGTTTTTGTGTATGTTTGAAAGTTTTTTAATAAATTAATTTATTGAAAAAGTACAGATCATGAATTTCTGACTGTAACAACAAAACGGATACGTGGTGGTTACGTGACAATGCAACGTGAAAAATCTTGACTTAACGTTGGTATAGCAACAAAACTGCAGCGTGGTACAGTGCGTGACCACGTGAGGATCGAATTGCGTAAATGTACACCCCTTGCTTAAACGTAGTAGTTACGTGGTAATCACATGGCTACGTAAATAGTTCCGTCACTACCACGTTTGATTGCCACGTGGTCACCACATAGCTGAGTGTCTACAAAGTTACGAGGTGGTTACGTAAAACTACCACGCTACCGCCACGAAACGTAACGTTATAGCCACGTGGTGACCACGCAATATTGTTTGCTGATAATATACTGTTTTAAGAGCTTCTTTGCAAAACGCCTTATATCCACTTTTGATGTTTTTGGGAAAACCGCGAAAACCCGTATTGAAGCTTTTTTCAGCGAATATTTTGTTAATTTCACTTTCTGGGGATTGCAGACGTATACCTCTTCAAAACCAAAAAGTTTGAAAAAGTAACGATATTTAGTTATGGTTTTATTTCAATTTTAAAAAGTGGTTATAAGGCGTTTTGAAACAATAAAATTCTAGAAAATTTTGTATCATCTACAATTAATCTAAATATAAACTTAATGGTTTGTTGAAGCTTTTGTTTTAGTGTCTATTAAACCTAGTTGGTCGCTGCTTTTACCGAATATTGTACAAAAAATTGCTTTGGTGACATCACAGACGGTTGCTGTCATCTCGAAGCTTAACGCTGCGTACCATAACGTACTAGGAAAGTAATCATAGAGTAGGCTATTCGTTGTCGTGACCACCCTAAACTCTTTTTCAGAGCTGGCAGAGATGGGTTAAGCGCAATTAAAAGCGCAAATTCCGCAATCTCCGCAATTGCGGAAGCTGCTTTGCGCTTTTTTTTTTATTTTGAAACACTACCGAAGTTGCGTTGCGGACTAAATTCTTTAAAATTTGTTGCGCATTAGCTGAGTTGGGCTATTAGCTTTTTGCGGTTAATAGCGCAATTCGGTTAATAGGTTAATAACATTGAACATAATTTGTTCCATTTTAGTGGTAATATTGATAAATGTCAGTCTTCTTTGGCAAATTATTTACTATTTTTCTGTCTGAAAAGCAAAGAATGCAATATTTACATAGTGTTGTGCAAGTTCAGTTGCTGAAGTTAGGTTGCGCTTTAACTTGGTACGAAAATGCCGTTCCACAATCGCGGAATTGCGTTGCGCATCAACTGAATCAAAAAGTTAATAGCAGAAGTTGCGCTGTACTTCAGAAATTAAAAAATTAAATTGCGTCTTTTGCGTTGCGCTTTTACTGGTTGAAAAGATCGTTGCGCTTTGTTACGCAGCGCTTTTGATAAAATATCTTTTGTGCCCACCTCTTGGAACTGAGCACTTTCGCAATTTGGCCTGCGAATCCGTAATTGCGGACCACGTCATTTTTATGGACTTAAAAAACAACCGTAAGATTTTGCGGAGTTGCAAAAAATTTTTAAATTTGCCGCAAATCCGCAATCTCATCTCACCGGGCTCTAGCTATCTGTTCTCATGAAAGATTGCCATCTAAACTAGACAAAATCAAGTTCCTTCTACAGACTAATGGATATCCGGAGCACGTTATCAAGTCGTTCAAGGCGAAGAAGATGAAACAATTTCACGCTCAGCCTAAATTCGGACCGGAAAAATGCCCCATCTATCTACGTCTCCTATTACTTGCTTATGTTTCTACACTGTTTGAAAAGCAAGCAAAATCTGCTGTCAAACAGTGTTTTTCCGCTGTGGAACCACGCGTTATTGTTATACTGTAGGTGGGCACAGATTTGTTAATCATTAATTCGTTAATAACGAAGCTAAGGTTTTCATTTACTCGTTAATTCGGTAAAAAGTTTTTTCATGTTTACGGATTAAACTAACTTCCGTTAAGTTTTGTTAGCTTCCGTTAAGGTTTTCATTGTTAATCTCTTGCACTATTCATTCATCGTACCGGTACAAACCAGTTTGAACTGCTAGCACTTGTTGCGTATTAGCACGAGTTTTACAGAAAAAAAAGCGAAGAAAGGAGCTCTTTTTTGAGGCAAATAATAAGCTGCAGATTTATATGTTTATTAATTATCGCTGTTCGCAATTTCCAAAGATTTTCCGATCGCTTCTTCGCTGGTGCATTTAAACCTATTTTTATCTTGAAATTAGATTTAGACTGTAAAACGTAACTTGCAAAACACAAAAAGACCTCTATAGCAATAATTTTTCCTTACAATTACCTCAACAGTGTCATTTACGTGTTCCAGAAATGAGTGAATAAACAGAAACGTAAACTACACGCAAAATTAACGAAATAATGGACTTTATTAACTTCCGTTACTTAAACCTGAAAATAACGAATTAACTTTAACCAAAGGTTATTGTTTGCTTTTCCAACGATCATCTCTCCGCTGCTAACAAAGACGTACTGCCTGCTTTGCAAAAAAGCAACGTGATTCATGTATATTCACGCCACGTTGTAATCGGTATGTAGGCCGCACCTCCCAAAGGCTGAGTGCAGAATTAAACAACACATCCCCAAATTTATCCGTTCGTGCTCTTCTTTCCAGACACGCTTCCTTCCAGCCGGTCTGTACGTATTTTCCACTCAAACTAATACATAGTTTCTTGCTTCTGATTCGGTCATTGGACCTCATTATTTACAAAATCCTGTCTATGTTCAACGTTATGATGACAGTAGATTCTCTATTCTTGCCCAAAGCCGCTTTCCTTTCCATCCATCTGCTCTTGAAGCCATTTTCATCAAAACTTCTAACCTCGCCCTCGGCCAACAAAAAGAATTCGTGTGCAACTTCAAGATCGTGCACTAATGACGCTCTCTCATTGGTCTTTTTTTCAGCCAATCACGGCTCGGCTTTTTCCTGTAAGTAACCGCTCCTTTTACTGCGCTCTCCATTCTAACGATTCTGCTTGACAAGAGTGTCAAACAAGAAGCTTCGAAGATGTGAACGTTTCAATCAAAGCAGTTCTTGAGTTCTGTACCACCAATCAACTGATACTCGGAAGCAACCAATTTTTCGGCCGTTGAAAGAATCAATGCTTCCAAGCAGTACAGCTGTCTCTGCTGTACACAACAAACGAGAACTGGTAGCCCACCCCTTACCGGTATGTCAAACTTTGTACCTGACACTCCTGTTTAGCCGCAAAGCCATACTGGTATCCTGGATAACTGCTGCAGCGTAGTAACTATACTCAGCTCAGAAGCAAACCAATTTTCCCTCCATTAAAAAATTAGTGTTTTCAAATAATCGCTACATTATTAGCAATAGGCTACGCACAACAGCGTGGAGTTACTTCAGAAATAGCACTATCGGCTACCAGTCTGTAAAATCAATAATACAATGATTACGAAATTTTTTCCAACTAGTATTTTATCTTAAAAAGATCAAATTATTTACCGTCAAAAACTTCTCATATGCTGGAACTATATAATAAATCATTTTCTCATGGTTAACCACGGTGTTGGAAATATTGATTAGTAGTCGAAATAATTGATTCTACATTCTTTGCTTTTCTTTTATCAATTATCGCAGATTCTTTGCTTCTAATTTTTTTCATCAATTATCGCTTTTTCTAAGCTTACATGTTATTGATTCGTAGAATCTTTAAACTTTACTTTTGCTCTCGTTGAGTCTGCCTAACCTTACATTGTTTCGTTTCTCTTATGCTACTTTCTATTTTGCTGAATAAAACTATTCTAAAAGTGTATTTTTTATATCCTTTAGAGCAGGGGTCGGCAACGTTTTCTTTCCAGTGTGCCAGTTCAGAGTTGCAAACGGGTCGACTCGTTCAGGCCCGAGCCCGAAAATATGAGCCCGAACCCGGCCCAACTCCGAAAACCAGTTTGAAGCTCAAATCCTGCCAGAAAAACCCCAAAAATTAAGTTAGGTCTGAAAAATTTAGCAAGGTTGCCAAGTTATTTTGATTATATTTTTGTGTGCTTAAGACAAAAGCACGTCTCAGGCCCGAAATTGTCGTCAACTTTAAGCCCGAACCCGGCCCGAGAAGCTCGGCCCAAACCTTACCCGAAAAGCCCGACTTACAACTCTGTGCCAGTTTGTAAAAATTAATGTCAAAATATACGTTTGCGTGCCGATAAGAAATTGCGCAATCAAACCGAAATAAGAATTACCCTTATCCGGGTGAAGATCAATTAAAAAAAGGTCTTTGTAGCAAAACTGGTTCTATTTCCGTTCGAAATTTCGGCAATTAGTCCCAAATTCAGGTGAAGACCGCAAAAAAAAAACAAAAACGCCGCAACTTGGAACTACCTTCGGGCGGATTTTGGATTGAAAGCTTTAAAAGTTATGTGTCTTCGAAGTTGCTCGCGTCCCACAGTTTGGGAACCACTGTTTTAAAACGACACCGCGAGCCGTATGAAATCACGTCGCGTGCAATAACTAGCACGGGTGCTGAGGGTTGCCCACCCCTGCTTTATTGTACGGCAATTATAGTTATTCCAATCACAAGTTTCATTTAATGATCAATAAAGCAAAAGTTTTGATGCAACGGAATGAAAAATTGAATAAAATTTTTGTTGGCATTTCAGAATCGACTGGTAATCTTCAGTCTTAGCTTTTTGTTTCTGATATCGAGTATCGACAATTCTTTGCTTTGTGTGTGAATTATCAATATTGATCTGTCTTTGCTTTTAAGCAGCATCGACTTGCAAACTTGGTAGACCAATTACCATCCATAAATCAATAAATGTGACACTTGGACAAGTAGCTAACCCTCGTGTATCGCTAACAGGGCTGCGAACTCGATCGATTCTTATTCGAGTTTAAGTTCGAGTTCGACTTCAGCCTATTTTAGCAAGTGAGAGTTCAAGTTCGAGTTCTGTAATTTAATTTTTTCGAGTTCGAGTTCGGCAAAATAACCGAGTTTTTTCGAGTTCGAGTTTAAGTTCGAGTTCACAGCCCTGATATAAGGCTGCAGTTTTTTCTCCATGTCGGAAACATTCATTGGCACAACTTGACTGAGTATTTGGCATCACAAAATTAATGATAGATAAATAAATACAAAATTAATGTTGAATATTCTGTTAAAAGTAACGTATAGATTACGAATTTACCAACTACAATAAACAGCTTTACTTTTCTGACACGATTAGTCGGTTACTCAATTAGTCTGTATGTAGTATGCATAGGTTTTCCAAATACTACTGTCACAAACACCTCATACTCCTGCTTTGTGCTAACATAAAGAACACAAAATTTTGCATGAAGATTTCAATTCGAATACTGTGTCACCCAAAATTATTTTTGTTAGTAGTATAGTTAGCTAGTTCTATGGAGCACCGTTTGTGCACCCGAATTTGTGCAATGCTTTTTTGCATATTTAATTAAATAGTCATTTTAATTAAATATACAAAAATAAACATACAAAAAAAACTAGTGCAAAAATAAATTTGCCAAAATTTTTTGTGCGGACATTTTTTGACTATTTATCTTTGCAATAAGAAAAAGCTACCGCAGAATAAACCGTTGCAAAAGTAAATAGTCAATAAAACTGCGCGCAAATTAAACTGCTGCAAAATAAATCGTCAAAAAAACTGCGCACAAAATAAAGCGTTGCAAAAATGCGCTGCAAACATTTTTGTATATTTGTTAGTGGAGCGTGACAAAGCGCTATCGGCTGCTCTTTGATGCGCTCCATGAGCAACCGATAGCGCTTTGTCACGCTCCACTACCAAATATACAAAAATGTCTGCAACGCATTTTTGCAACGTTTTTTATGCGCAGTTTTTTTGACGATTTATTTTGCAGCAGTTTAATTTGCGCGCAGTTTTATCTATTTTTGCAACGGTTTAATCTGCAGCAGCTTTTTCTTATTGCGAAGATAAATCGTCAAAAAATGTCCGCACAAAAAATTTTGGCATAGTTATTTTTGCACTAGTTTTTTTTGTATGTTTATTTTTGTATATTTAAATGAAATCACTATTTAAATAAATATGCAAAAAAGCATTGCACAAATTTGGGTATGGGGCGCCGTTTGTGTACCCTAATTTGTGCAATGTTTTTTTGCATATTTAATTAAATAGTCATTTTAATTAAATGTACAAAACTATATTGTCAAAGTCGAAATAAATAGTCAAAAAAACTGCGCAAAATAAACTGTTGCAAAAATAAATAGTCAAAAAACTGCGCGAAGTAAACTGTTGCAAAAATAAATACTCAAAAAAATTGCGCACAAAATAAAGCGTTGCAAAACTGCGCTGCTGACTTTTTTGTATATTTGGTAGTGGAGCGTGACAAAGCGCTCTCGGCTGCTCTTGGAGTGCATTAAAGACCAGCCGAGAGCGCATCAAAGAGCAGCCGAGAGCGCTTTGTCACGCTCCACTACCAAATATACAAAAGTCAGCCTCGCATTTTTGCAACGTTTTTTTTTGCGCAGTTTTTTTGACTATTTATTTTTGCAACAATTTACTTTGCGCAGTTTTTTTGATAATTTTTTTCGCAACGGTGTATTTTGAGCGCAGTTTTTTTGACTATTTATTTTGACTGTGACTATATATTTTTGTACATTTAATTAAAATGACTATTTAATTAAATATGCAAAAAAACATTGCACAAATTAGAGTACACAAACGGCGCTCCATACCCAAATTTGTGCAATGCTTTTTTGCATATTTATTTAAATAGTGATTTTAATTAAATATACAAAAATAAACATACAAAAAAAACTAGTGCAAAAATAACTATGCCAAAATTTTTTGTGCGGACATTTTTTGACGATTTATCTTTGCAATAAGAAAAAGCTGCTGCAGATTAAACCGTTGCAAAAATAGATAAAACTGCGCGCAAATTAAACTGCTGCAAAATATACAAAAAAGTCAGCAGCGCAGTTTTGCAACGCTTTATTTTGTGCGCAATTTTTTTGACTATTTATTTTTGCAACAGTTTACTTCGCGCAGTTTTTTGACTATTTATTTTTGCAACGGTTTATTTTGCGCAGTTTTTTTGACTATTTATTTCGACTTTGACAATATAGTTTTGTACATTTAATTAAAATGACTATTTAATTAAATATGCAAAAAAACATTGCACAAATTAGGGTACACAAACGGCGCCCCATACTGTTAACGCATTAATTGCGTAGTTTTTGCTACGAGGCCAACTTCTTAATTTGTCACTTAATTTACTCGAGAGAAAAGAACATAGCAGCCGATCACTTCTTGTTCGTACTATTAAAAGTCTTCGCTACAAGGCAAACTTGAGTTTTTGGCTCTTGAGAGAACGTTGCATCGCTTTTCCTGTAATACCCTTTAATCGCTCTGATTTTGTACTGTATATACGTCTTGCGCTATTTTCCTAGGTCGCCACGACATAAGCAAAACAGTGAAGGATATGCACTTATGCAGCTGTTACGAAAAACGCTATCTCAATTTACACGGCTTGATCAACAACAAATATTTTCCAACAAATTTTTAATCTTAAAATTTCTTTTTAATAAACTCAAACTCAAACAATTTTATTCGAGTTCAACTTCGAGTTCGGCAAAATAACCGAGTTTTTTCGAGTTCAAGTTCAAGTTTGAGTTCGCAGCCCTGATTGCTTGTAAACTTTTTTAGTTCTTTATGATAGCTTATGAACAACTCGATGGGCAAAAGCAAAAACTCATTGGATAGAGAGCGCTTTAAAACAAACCTGACAGTGGATACATGGCGTTTTGAAAACAAACACAATACTCAGAAACGATTTTGACAAAGATAGAAAGCAATTTGGAACTAAATTGTTACATAGAACCATGCGTATGTTCAATCTCTACCTTTTTCAAAAAAAAGTCAAGTTCGAAAAGTATGGTCGCCAAGACGTTTTGGAAACAAACTCTTTAGGTATAAAATGATGGCTCCTTTTTTTTATTGATTTATTTGACGCCAATATACTGTTATAAAATTATGCTCAACGACATAGAATAGTGATTCTTAACCTTTTAATTTATGTGTTTTTTTTTGCTAAGGGGGGTTGATTTAGTCAAATTCATCTTTATCTCAACTTACGGCCGTCTGCATCTCAACTGGGCGATTTTTGAGATTTTCCAATAAAAAATAGTCATTTTTACGCCATTTGAATGACATTTCGCACGTTGGTAAAGCCATATAGAATAACTAATCGCTAAGTTTTGTAAGGTTTTTGACGGAATTAAAGAATAACTTCATCAGCCTTCTTTATTTTCTGGTCAATTTCAAAACACGTTTAAAATCACGACTACAAGTATTTAGGTTAAATTTTTCAAGCAACCTGGCTAATTGGGGCAGGAGGCCTTCATTCCTCTACGCGACCGAATTAATAACGAACGGGACTAAATTTGTGAATGCATTTTGTCGGGAATTGTATTCAAACGCACTCAGTCACTCGCTTTCCACGCATATAGTTACGCTCTTATCAAGTTATTTACATCATGTTTTGACGTTAATCCTACATTCGCAACTTGTCAGTCTGGCGTGCGGGCGCTTTTTTTCTGCAACAGAGTAAAGAAGTTGAGCGCTACAGTGCTGAGTGATTGCAACCAATTCGAAAAATGACTCAGCGTCTTTCTGTCGAAGAGAAGATTGACAATGTACTGAAAACTGTAAACAATATTTCTAGTAGATTAGGACATTTGGAGGAAAAGTTTACTGGTTTTGATAAACAATTAAAAGAAATTGATGCCAAGTTCAGGAAAGATGCACCGATTTAAATGGATTTAAAAGAGTTAGAATTTAAAAGAGCTAGAGCTTGACGTGAAGTTAATCGGCAACAGAACTTCCGACTTAGAGTCATCTACAACCGCTAAACTTAATGACTTGACAAAAGAAAATAAGATGAATCAAGAAATGAATCAAGATTTGTCAATGAGAATCAGAAGGTTAGAAAAGGACGAAGTGATGCGAGAGTCATATTCCAAACGACTCAATATATTGGTACATGGCTTAAAAGAGCAGGGAAACGATGAAACAAAGGAACAAGCAAAAGCACTATTAGAAAATTTTTTGAATGAAGCGTTGGAGATTACCTTGGATTCTATCAAGATCGTCGATCTTCACCGCTTACCTCCACGTACCATTTGCAAAGCAGGTAAAGCAATCACTCGACCTATCATTGTAAACCTTTTAGCAAAATTTGACAAAGATAAAATTTTCAAAAACATCAATAGACTTAAGCAATATAATAATCAAACAAAATCACGTCTTTTCATTACGGACCACCTGCCGAAACTATTTTACAACCAAAAAAAGAAACTAATGCCTGAACATGAGGTTGCTAAAGAAGATGGTCATTCGGTCAGGTGGGCATCATACGATGGTGATTATTGTCTGTATGTTAACGAAAAGCTCATACGACCGCCACGTTAAGGTTATTACGTGCTCTTATAACGTGCAGTATTTCTAAATAAATTTGTTAAACTTTTAGTTTTTGCATAGTTTTGCTTTATTTTATTTTTATTTTTTGGCAGCTATTAGCGGTATTACGTAATCCCGTAGCTGATCTTGCAATATACAGCTATAATGAAATTCTATATCATTATTTTGTCTTATTGTGTGTGTGCTTAATTTTCTCTGCTTTTGGAGTTCAAGTACTGTTTTGCTAATGATCTTGAGTCAGAGGCATCCCTTTCCTGCGCTGAAATTAAAATATATCGAAATGCATATCACTAAACAAAAAAACAAAAATCATTCAGAAATAACTTTATGGAAAAAAAAGGGGGAAGGCTGTAGAATCAAACCGGAAACACATGCCTTGTTCTCGGGCTCTGGCAAACCAAGTGCTCATTGCTGTATTTTTTGTTGAAAGATGAACCGCTGCAGCGTTTACCAGCTGCTAATTCCGTGCTAAAGCGCGTAATGTCTTCAAGCAAAAATGCGTTGAATGTAGGTAGCAGGAAGTTGCTTGAGATTCTCGGCGCTAGTCAAGTGGTCAGCAACACTGATGACGTAAGTCATAGCGAATTAACTAATCTGCTTTTTAACTCTTTGGTAGAAAATGTTTACGAGTGCAAATATTTTGACATTCCAATGCGATCTTCCTCTTTTGTTCAAAATCAAAACTCACTATCCGTTTTTCATGTTAATATTAGATCTCTCACCAAAATTTTTGATGCCCTGTACGAATTAATATCATCTTTGCCAGTCTCTCCCGATGTCGTATGTATAACAGAAACGCATATAAAAAGCAATCCCTTGCTTAATATTTTAATTTCTAATTATAATTTCTTTCATAAGGACTCGCCAACCAATGCAGGAGGGGTAGCTATATATGTATCAAAGAAACATCAGTTCAAATTAATTCAAGAATTCAAACTAAACTTAAAAGGCTGTGAGGAATTGTGGATAAAACTAATCAATAAATATTCGACCCACGACATTATAATTGGAGCAATTTATCGACATCCAACCCGTGATACTGAAGAATTTTCTGACGCATTGTGCCATTCAATTAGTAAGATCAACAAACACAAAAATTGTTTTATCTAGTGGGCGATTTTTAACATTGATATATCTGCAAAACCGAAAACAAAGTCAACCTAAACATATATTAATTACTTAGTAAGCTGTGGTTCGCTACCAATTATCACCTTACCCACACGCGTAACAGAAAAATCTTCAACTATTATTATCGACCACATAGTAACAAATGATACGTCCCGCACGCTTAGTCCTGGAGTAATCCCCTGCGACATCTCTGACCATTATCCAATATTTTGCTATGTCACCGGATATTCCATTAAATCTAAACCCCAATCTTCCTTTTTATTCAGAGATAAATCGCATTTTTATGTTGACTCTTATAGCGAAGAATTAAATTATACAGTAAGCAATTTTTTAGCAAACACAGAGGAATTAAACAAAAATAACTTTGATGTTAAATTTGATGCATTCGTAACACTAATACAAAACGTTATTAACAAACATGCTCCCATTAGACGTCTTTCTAGAACAAAACAAAAATTGAATAGCAAACCCTGGATTTCTAAAGATACAGGGTGTCCATAAAGTCCGTGTGCACTTTAAAAAATTTATAACTTTATTTTTGTGTACAATAGAAATAATCTGTAAAAAGGATTTGAAAGAAGTAAATCGATATTTTGTAATGTTTTGTTGAAATTTTATTTAAGTTTCCACATGTCCTCCATCATTAGAAATACAAAGAGTAATACGATTTTGCAATTCACGAAAAACCGTGGTAATTCACGAAAAACCAGACCGTAATTTATCATGAACAGAGCCTGTCTCTTTAAATTTTTTCATCCATTTAGCAATGGTGTTCCTATGAGGCGGTTCTTTATTGTATTCAATTCTAAACTTTCTTTGTACAGCAACAGTAGATTTCAGTTCAGCCAACCAAAGGACGCAGTTTACTTTTTCCTCAATTGAAGCCATGGGATTCAAATTAATTGTGAAAAACAAAAGAAAATAGTTTTACTTATAAATTTTACTTATACAAAAATTGTTATAAATTCTGTAATGAAGAATTATTCAATAGTTATACTAAAACTAGGTACATGACACTTTCAAATCCTGTTTACAGATCCTTTCTATCACAAGCGCAAATAAAATTATAAATTTTCTAAAGTGCACACGGACTTTATGGACACCCTGTATATATGAACAAATTCGTCGCAAAAGGCAAATGTACAAATCTCACTACATTAGGGGTGATGAAGCTATGAAATTAGAATACAAAAAATTTGCTAATAACGTAACAAAAATGAAGACTCTTGCTAAAAAACGATATTATGCGAATGAGCTGGAAAATAGTAGAGGAAACCCTCGAAAAACGTGGGAGCTACTTCGCACATTGCTTTTAGGAAAGTCACAATGTTCTACAACCTTACCATCTAATATCAATCTTAATCTTTGCAGCATAAGTAACAAGCAGCGAATAATTAACGAATTTAACGTTTTTTCTCAAAAGTAGGTGAAAATTTGTCTAATAACTTCAACGACAATGTCCCATACAACTTTAAACAGTTTCTCACTAATAAAGTGGATTCTTCGATCTTCAAGAAACCACCTCGTATCAACGAAGTGTTAAATCTAAATTAATTCTTTAAGTTTGCACAAGTCGGTCGGACACGATAACATTCCACCATATTTCTTGAAAGTTGCCTCTAATATTATAGCTCCAGCCTTGTGCTATTTTTTTGATAATGCATTTTTGTTGGAAATATTTCCGCAAAGTTGCAAAATAGCTAAGGTAGTTCCATTGTTTAAATCGGGTAGAACAGAAAATCTATCAAACTATCGACCTATATCCATATTAACATGTTTCTCAAAAATATTAAGTTTCAAGTTTCAAGTTTATTTAACCATACGCAAAAATACGCAGGAAGGACACAGCGAAAAGACCACCAGGTCATCTAGGTCAACTGCACCTTCATGGCAATACTTCTACACTTATGGCGGTAAACTTAATTTGAAAAAATGAAAATAAATAACACAACACATAAAGGAAACAAAAAAAAAAACAAAACACTAGACAGTGCTGCCGACTTGAAGTTGTAAATTCAGAATTAATAAGACTTGTTTGGGGTACAGTACTTTTTTAAAAAAAAATCTTAGACGCCAAAATTTTATTTCTGGAATGTGTGTATTGCTTAGTGGTATGCAAAAAAAAAAAAAATTATTATAATCTACTGATTATTATGAAAGATACACTTTAAAACTACAAGCAATTTAAGGAGAAAAGTTGTAAAAAAAGGAAATATACATAAATAGAAAAATGTTAGCACTAATAACAATAAAACTGCAAATTTTTTGTTACACCAATGAGAGAATAAGATTGAATGGCAAAAAGCGCTCAGCCAGCCAAAACAAAAGCCAACCCTCTGCAAAATCAACCCACCCACGACAAAACCGACCCCAAACCATCGCCATCCATCATATCTCACTCAAATAGATATGATAGTCTACTTGAATAAGACACGATAGCCGACGACGCCCCGAAACCAAAACCACCATAAATAAATTAATCCCACGAAAAACCGGCCCCTTCCTTCGGCCGACTACGCATCATCTACCACTCAATCTTATTCGATTTGACGAACGCGAGGTCGCCTCTTCAGTTACATTTTTTACTGGTCCTTGGCGTTGAGGATTATTGAGGATATTAGAAAAGTTGAGGATATTAGAAAAGTTAATTTACTCACGACTCTCTGCATTTTTTCAAAAACATTCCGTATTCACGAAAACACAATACGGATTTCAAAGTGATAAATTTACAATACACGCGATATTGGATGTGATTACTACTGTTAATGATCAAATAAACAATACTGAATATACTAGCTTGACGCTATTGGATTTTAAAAAAGCTTTCGATACTGTAAAACACTCAACTCTTATAAAAAAATTAGAACACTATGGAATTCGTGGAGTTACACTTGATCTTTTAACCTTATTTTTGACAAACCGAAAACAGTATGTAGCCCACAAAGATAACTTTTCGGATGCAGCAATTAATAAATTTGAAGCACGTTGTTGCAAAATTTGATAAATGACATTTTTCAAAAAATGAGTTTTTCATAGATTTCAAGCTATTTACTAAAACTAGTTTCACTGAGAAAAAAAATTAATCATTTTTCAATCATTTATCGCTAATAAACAGCGTAATGTGTTGTGCTTGACAACATAACTAAATGGAAATTTTAAACTTTAAACGCGGTTTTCTCAAAACAGCGAAATGCGACTTATCAACTTCTGCCAAAACTTGCTTTTGAGGCAATAGGTCACGTGACTTTGGTTTTAGAATCCGAAAACCGCCCCGAAAGTTTGGCGTAAAAAGCCGTCTAAGTCAAAAACGGCTTAAGTAGGGCAAAAAATATTTCATATGGTCGTATGTCTTAGTATACCCTTTCATCCTAACCAACCCACTTTTAGCCGCGATGAGGTTTATTTCTTTTTTTTCCTTTTTTTTCCCTTATTTTTCCTTTTTTTTTCCTTTTTTTTCCTTTTTTTTTCCTTTTTTGTTTCTTCCTAATTTTTGTACGCTCTTCTTCTCCTAAACCACAAAACATCGAAATCTAATTTTTGTGTAAAGTTGTTGAGCTGCAAACGCAATATTTTCAGTATGCTGTAAACGCAATATGTGCCACCCCCCCGGGTACCCTCCCAAATGGACCCCCCAAAAGTCAATTTTTGAATGGCTTAACTTAAAGTACTAGTGTTTTATGATATCAGCAGATATTTAACAGACAAATATTTTGACATAGTTTGGGGGTGCCACCCACCCCGGGCACCCCCCAAAAATCAATTTTTTGAATAGCTCAAGCTAGAGTGCCAGTGTTTTATGATATCAGTAAATATTTAACAGACAAATATTTTGACGTAGTTTGGGGGTGCCACCCCCCGGGTACCCCCAAATGGACCCCCCAAAAATCAATTTTTGAACGGCTCAAGCTAGGGTGCCAGTGTTTTATGATATCAGGAGATATTTAGCTGACAAATATTTTGACTCCACTTTTCTGGAGGTTCCATAATCTTTTGAATAATTGCTGATTTTATGGTTGACAAAAAGTACTTTTGAGCGTCACAGCATTAGCTATGCGTCGGTCGTTCACTAGGATGCTGGCAAACTCCCATCTAGTTTGGGATTGTACTTTTAAAACATATCTAGGAAAATTGTCGGTACAGGGAGGAGTCATCGACTTACGACGTTGATCCGTTCTTGAGACGCGGTGTAACCCGAATTTCAGTGTAAGTCGGAACATTATACATAAATTACTCTATGCATATCATATACATACTGAAGCTTAGTGATTATTCGTTGATAATCGTAATAGTTCGCAATTGTTCACGTCATTTACGATGCAAGTGACGAAAACCAATGAGCCCAAAGCACTGTATTTCTTAATCACAATGATCCAGTTTAAGGGCTTCGATATCACAGTACTGTATTATCATTTATATTTTTATGGAGTGCGTTCGTAACCTCGAAACAGCGTAAGTCGGGACCTTAGTAACCCGAGGACTTACTGTATTGCAAAATAAAGCGTTTAGAACTGTAGCAGGAGATAATTGGTTAGACAATGCAACTCAATATTCTGCAAAATTGAATATATTGAAATTGGATGATCTATACAAATGTGAAATTGCCAAATTAATGCACCAGCTTGTAAATAATAAATTACCACCACAATTTACCTTGTCTTTTACTCCTATAAAGGTGGTACACACGCGAACAACGAGACTGGTATCAAAGGAACATGGCTTGTACATTCCAAGATTTAGAACTAAATGATTCCAAAATAGTTTTAAATATCAAGGAGTTAAAATATGGAACTTGGTCCCAGAAAACTTACAAAAATTGCCGTTCAACCGATTTAAAATGAAATATAAAAAGTATCTGTTATCTACTTACGATTAAAAAAAAAAAAATTAAAAGTTATTTCATCAAAATTAGTAGCTTGCGCCAAACAGCACTATTTTCGAATAAAATGGTAAGCTGCTTGACTCGATGACCGAGAGGTCCCTTTGCAGCTTCCTATTTCAATAGACCAATTGCTTCCTTTGTTTGTACTATTGAACTTTACTGTGTATTTGGGCATTTGGTGAATTGTAAGTAAACCATTGAATTGAATTGAATTGAATTGGTGTTTCCCCTAAAGAAGGATGTGCCCGGATTTTGAGATGTCTTGCTTGATCCGGTTCTGGTAGCAAGGCAATAAAATATAGAGAATGTTACTGCTGTTTTACGAGTTTTCGATACGATCTATAACTGAGAATCAAAGCCAGTTTTTCAACTTCTGTGGCAAGTGTTAACCAATATCTGACTCGAATTTGGCTCAATGCAAAGGAGAGAAATTTCACGTTCAAAACAACATTGCATGTAAACGTCAGGATTTTGATTTGATTGCTTTCAACTTATCTAGAAATCCTTTTAATCCAATCATGTTTAAACCATTAATCAATCAACCAATCAAGAGTTCGGTTGTAAGGATTTTTGATTGGGGGGGGCCCAAACCACAAATCACACGCAATGACGTCATTAGAAATTTTCGAAAAAGTAATTTTTTGTGGGACGAAGATATCGTAGAATGGAAGATCTGAGGCCTTAGCCTGATGGCACTTTGCCAGGATTTTGGTAAAGGGAGAGGGCGAAAACTAATTGTTGATAAGTGTAAAAGTCTAACTTGGAAGACATGTTGAGTAAGCTAGTGTACTCAAACGTATCAGAGACGGGGGTTTGGGGGCAGAGCCCCCAGCCGCCGGTGGCTATGGGGGTCTGGGGGAAAAGCCCCCAGCCGCGAGGCGATTTTTATAAGTTTTTGGAAAAAAAAGCTATTTAAATTCCATTTGATCACATTTCGCACGAGTTCAGAGCCATTTCAAAGAACTAGATTTTTAACATTTTAAAGCCAATCGAAAAAATTTGGTTGTTCAATCCTCTTTTTGCAATTAAATCCCAAAACACGCTTAGAATCTTGCATTAAGGTGTAAAATTTTAATTGTAAGTGATTAGGTCTATAGGGGGAAGTAACGAACATTGCCTCCTGCAATACTTTAGCAGTAAATAATTAAGTTCATAATAACGTTAAACGAGGGCCTGGGGTGGCAACTTTTAGGTCAACACTCTTAGATTTCTCACAGGTTTTGCATATAAATTGTTAAAAATTTGCATTAAGGGGCCCCTGGCCCAGAAACCTTGGTCGTCAGTCAGGGGCCCTTGGGCTCCCTGGTTGCCAGTTAGAGGCTCCGTAGCCCCTTGCTTGTCGGTTAGGAGCCCAGGCCCCCTGGTTGTTAATTAGTGGCCCTGGGGCTCCCTGGTCGTGAGTTAGGGGCCCCGAGGCCCCCTGGTCGTCAGTTAGGGACTCCAGGACCCCTTGATTGTTGGTTAGGGGGCTCCTGGCCCCCTGATCGTCAGTTAGGAGGGCCCCTTGTTGTCGGTTAGGGGGCTCCTGGCCCCCTGGTTGTTGGTTAGGGGCCCCCTGGTTGTGAGTTAGGGGCCCTGGGGACTCCCTGGTTGTGAGTTAGGCACTTCGGAGCCCCCTGGTTGTTGGTTAGGAGCCCTGGGGCCCCCTGGTTGACGTTTAGAGGCCCCTTGGTCGTCGATTAGGGGCCTGGGCCCCCCTGGTTGTCAGTTAAGGGCCCCCTGGTTGTTGGTTAAGGGTCCCTTGGTTGTTAGTTAGGGGCCCCGGGGCCCCTGGTCGTCAGTTATGGGCCCCTTGGTTTTCAGTTAGGGGTCCCGGACCCCCTGGTTGTCGGTTAAGAATTCCAGGGCCCCCTAGTTGTTAGTAAGGGCCCCCTGGTTGTTAGTTGGGGGCCCCGGGACTCACTTGTTGTCATTAATATTATTGTTAAGTACTGTTATGTGCGTAATTAATGAAAAAAAACTGCAACTAAACATCGCCAGGCTATGTTGTCATAACTTTTTGTCGTTAGTGGTATTTTTATTGGGGGGGGGGGCCCTGGCCCCCTGGGCCCCCCCCTGGCTACGCCTATGGTCGTAAGTGACATTTTGATAGTTTTGAATAAATCGAGTTTAAAGATTTGATAGGCCCTGAAAAATCAGGTTTTAATGCAATTCGTTAAAATAGTTGCATATGCCACATAAACCTGAAGCTCTACGAAATAAGATGACAGAGTTGATGGTTCGAGCGCCTGTTTAGACAAAATTTCACTTACGACCTTTTGGCTCTAAGCTTTTTATTAAAAACCATTACTTTTTTCACTTACGACCTTATATCATTTTATTAAAATATTGTGTTTCATGTAATTTTTTGCACTCGACTAGTAATCAAAAGATTATTTAGAGGGAGAGTAGTGCCATTTCTATTCTTGTGCTGTAAAATAATTAGAAAATAGTGTAAGTTTAATTGCAAAAACTGAAGTGAATAAACTGATAAAGCTTCGATGTTTCAACGGTCCTCATTATTATCTACTGATAGTTACCTCAATTGCATTTCGAAGAAGAGCGGATTTCAGATGTTTTAATCCTTAAGCCAAGCTTTTTGTTACCTTGAAACTTACAAGTTTAGGCAATAAATGACAAATGTTAGCTACTCCGTATTATACATCATTTAGCGTTTTTATGGAACATTGTCACAGCGGAAATTATGTATGGCCTGATGAAAATGTTGTGCTTCCTAGTAGTACTGTAACTATATTATACATTTTCTTTGGGTAATATGAACTGTTTTGAGTAGTGCGCTACCTACAATGAGTTTGTGCTATGAAATAAGTAGCACCACTTGCCCCCCTGCTTTGTCACAAATTATTGTGCCATGCTCCTCATATTCAGGCCACTAAAAAATAAAACCTTTAACATCAATAGCCAAGCAGTTATTGAAACAGAATAAACAAACGTTGGAAAGGCCCATGGAAAGTGTCATTAACTTTTATAAAATTTTAACTTTTTAAACACATAATAAGATGAGGCAGATTGCAGGATATTTTCAGCAAAATAGGTAATGGAAGTTGCAAATGACTATAAATAGCGGAACAAAATACTCATAGAATTAGACTATAGAACCAAAAATTTTTATCTAGTTTTTTATTGATGCTGCCAAATCTAACCTAAACTCAAATCTTTACTCTTAAATCTAAAACTAACTCTAAACCTAACTCAAACCCTAATCTTAACCTTTAAAAAGGTAAATAAAAAGTGCAGGGATGAATATTTCTGATTTTTGTCTTTTAACTTCAAAAAAATTTTGGTGCAACGGTAACTCCTCCGACTTGGTTTTATAAGTAACGCAAACACAGTGATTATTTTAGAATAGAGCATGCTGCCCAGTAGTTCAATTGCATATTTGATATGTTGGTGCTTGTTTAAGACGATGTGTCCATAGCAAAAATATAGCAAAAATTTGAACAAAATAGAAATAAAATTTTAAATTGATAAAAATTTTTTTAAGGTTTTTGTTGGAATGCTGAGGGGTGGAGTAAGAAGTCCACAAAAAAGTTTTTGATGGGGTAAAGTGCTGCCCAAAGAGGTCATTCTAAGAGTTGATCCAGATCTTCAATGAGAGATTACTGGTGCTGAAAAAAAATCTTCGCATTTGGTGGTCTTTCAATCTAGTTCAATTTCAAAATCAAAGTGGTCCAACCCAAAACAGTTTGGTACCGCTCTGTCCGTTACTGCTCCCCAGGCCTTTGGCTTCACTCCCACACCTATACTTCGTACCATAACGTTATTCGATGCCACAAAGAACGGAAAATCCGATTTTTGGTTATTTGCTCTATTGATTATAATTACTCAATTTTGTTGACTTCTAATAATATTATGTTAACTTGAGCAGCCTGGCAGAACTATCTTTTCAGGAAGGGGCGTTGTTAATAAAAAAATGTTAAGGCCAAAAAACTTAGATGATTTTTTTTCGATTGCACAATTTATGCTGATATTTCACAGCTTACTTACGTAGGGGTAAGATACACTAAAAAATACAGTATGGTTGGCTGAGTTGTATTAAAAGGGGGGATTTAGTTCCCCTAGCTATCCCTCAATTTAAATCATGACGAGTTTGCAAAAAAAAAAAATACTTAACCGCAAATTCAGCTGTGAGTTGCCAAACAACGTGATTTTCCGTTCTACAAAGTGTCACTTACGACCTTTTGGTTCTCGGTCAGTGTCACTTACGACCTTTTGGCACTCAACACTTGAACCAAATTTCACTTACGACCTTTTGTCACTGATGAATATTTCAACGAATTTTCAGCCGATTGCAACCAAAGTTTGTCAGCACATGGAGACACTAAAGTTTATCCTTTTTATGCAAAAAAACGATTGTTTGAAAATTGTCACTTACGACCTTATGGTTCTCATGAGACGAATTGCACATGCGCAAAAGGTTGGCCAGCAGTTGTGATGCCATCATTTCACAAAACAAAAACAGGAATTTAACCTACAATTCCAAGTAATTCCAAAATGAAACCAAAACAGTTAAAAGCGCCATGTTAGGTCAGTTCAGAAACAAGCTCAAACAAGAATTAAAAATTGGCTACGGGTATTAAGATGAGTATACACACCGACGCAAAGCAATCAATATTTGACATCATCGACAACTTGCTTAAGGTTTCTACCATAGGTGGGCACAAGTCCATTATTCGTCAATCCGTTAATAACGAAGCTAACTTTTTCTTGAACTCGTTAATCCGTTAAAAAGTTTTTTCATGTTAACGGACTAAAATAACTTCCGTTAAGTTTAATTAACTTCTTTTAAGTTCTGTTAACTTCCGTTAAAGTTTATATCGTTAATATCTTGCACCATTCATTCATCGTACCGGTACAAACCAGTTTGCAGTGGTAACACTTGTTGCGTATTAGAACGAGTTTTATCGAAGAAAGCGAAGATAGGAGCTCTTTTTTGAGGCAAATAATAAGCTGCAGCCTCACGGGTCTATTAATTATCGCTGTTTACAATTTCCAAAAATTTTCCGATCGCGGCTTTGTTAGTGCATTTGAAGTTGTTTTTATCTTGAAATTAGATCAGACTGTAAAATGTAACTTCCAAAACACAAAAAGACTTCCATAGCAATAAATATTTCCTTACAAACAGCTTAACAGCGTCAATACGTGTTCTAAAAGCGAGAGAATAAAAAGAAATGTAAATTACATGCAAAATGTTAACGGATTAACGAACTTTATTAACTTCCGTTAATTAAAGCGGAAAATAACGGATTAACGTTTACTGAGGTGTGAAGTTTGTTAACGTAGTGGTTAACGAAGCTAACATTTTGCGTTAACTTGCCCACCTCTGGTTTCTACCGATTGTAAACTTCGAAAGCAGTTGCTTAACTTCACTTAGACAAAACTGAAGGGTCCAGGTGCGTAATGATCTAACTCCATTTTTTGCAATTTCTGTTTTTTTGCACAAAACGATGCAGTTTTTTCTGTAGTTTCATATGAAATATCGTTCCAGTGGAAAAACGATCTATATTGCTCAAAAAACGGCTTAGAAAAATGCGTATGCAGCGATAAAACGATCAAACTCCACGTTTTTTTGAAAAAACGATCAATGTTCTGCAAAATCAATGAAGTGTGAAATTTTACTTGTCTCGATTGAAATCTAGACGTTGTTCTGTGTTTATATTAAAGGCGGTGAATCATCCAGTCAATTACGGTGGTTTACAATAGCTAAAATTGAACTATAATTTTTGATATTTTTTGTTTTGATTTTGGGGCTGCGGTTGCAAAGATATTCAACAAATACAAAAAGATTTCCCCCGACAAAAAGTTTTTGGAAACTCTGAGTTTTGTTCTTCCCGCCAAAAACATAGTAGGCCTAATAGTTTAGAGAACTGTAGTTTTGGCGGGAAGAACGAAACTCAGAGTTTTCAAAAACTTTTTGTCGGGGGATATCTTTTTGTATTTGTTGAATGTCTTCGCAACCCAAAATCAGAACAAAAAATATCAAAAATTAAAGTTCAATTTTAGCTATTGTAAACCATCGCAATTGGCTGGATGATTCACCGCCTTTAAGTTGCTAGATTTAGTACGCCAAGGCTATTTAAAAACAGTAAGGTGTGTTAACATCAATAATTATCATTAAAATGGCTACAGCAGTAGGTTAGTACATAGTCACGGGCAATTTTTCACAGGGGTGCTGTCAGTCTGTAGCCTATCATAATTGTGGTGATTATTAGATCTCATTGCATTAAAACTATCAGGCTATAAAACTGAGTAATATTTTGCTCTCAGTATTTTTGCATCTTGGTTATTTACATAGATTAAAATGATATTGAGAATGGTTGATTGTCAGCCGACTATGCCAATAGAAGGCTGTATAATGTGTGGGACTGTTCAATGTAGGGTTGGAGTTGAACTCGTGTCCCGTATAGTGCACAATGAATGACGCATGGTCCGAGTTTTGTTATTGATTTTATGGATGGCTGAATTGAGTGTCAGTATGATTTTGGGTATGCGTGTTACAGTGATAATGTATTATTTTTGATGTGTTCTTTACAACATTGGTATTGAACATTAAATCTGCGGTTTTTTTAGAGGTTAAAAAAATGTTAGTAATTGATAAAGTTGAATTAGCTGTACCGCAAAAAGTACGTAGTATTGTACTAACTGCAGATCAAGTCTCTTTTGGCTATCGGCAAATGCCTCAGCCACATAATAACGAACAATAACGATCATACTCGACTTTGCTTGATAAAACCATCAAACTCCAGATTTCTGTTTATTTTTTATAATTTTTTTGATAAAGATGCAATTTTTGTAATTTATTGAAATTGCGAATTTGCATTCTCTAATAATTTTAGCACTTGAAAACACACTTTTCGAAACAATTATAGCTCTAAAATTTGAGTGATGAGGTTCAAAACTTCGTTTTTAGATTTTCTTAAAAACTTGATTTTGGTAGTTTGATCGTTTTGCACCTGGACCCTTCAACTGTTTTTGAATAGTTGGCCTATTTTGAGCTAATGCTTGAGCGACCACTCGCGAAGAATTTCAACCTTTGCTTCGCGTTGCTTTGCGGTCTAGTGTAAACGCATCTTTAAACCCTAATATTTACGAAAGTCTACTTTAAACGAGGACTAAAGGCAAAAACAGTGGGGGTATCTAAAGTTAGGCCACTCGTATTAGACCAAATCAGGCTTGACTTCATTCCTTTTGACCCATCCGTTGCGGAAATATTCTACTTCAAACTCGACGTCGATGACCCTAATGTTTTAAAATTTTAACAATTTTTATTGGCAGTTCTGCCGTTGACAAGCGATAGCGTTTCAGCGACGCCTTCACAGTTTTAACCAAAAGCAACGGTTAGGCTACTGCATTGAGTTGTTTTGCTACGCACTAATCAGTTTGATCTTATTAGCACAACAAATCTGAGCTGGTAAAAAGAGTAGCCTTTTCGGTAGCCTAGCGATTTCAGTAAAAATCAAACTGGCAGATACACTTCAGTCTAAATCCTAGCCTAGTCTAGCAATAAGTATTTTATTATAAGGCTGGCTACACAGTACAAACTCATACCCGATAATAAGACTAGCAATACTTGAGTAGCTTAGACGTAGCCAGGATTTTTGATTGGGGAAGGAGCCCATTTAAATTAGGGACTATTAAATTAAATATTGTTGTAGGGGGCCCAATTAAATTGGTTGGCAAACATTAAATTGAGGGGTCCGAGCCCTCTGAATTAATATTATTGTTGGGGGCCCATTTAAATTGGGAGCCATTTAAATATTATTGTAGGGGGCCCATTTAAATTGGTTGGCAAAAATGAAATTGAGGGGGCCCGGGCCTGCTGGATCAGTGGTATTGTTGGGAGCCCATTTAAATTGGGGGTCATTTAGATATTGTTGTAGGGGGCCCATTTAAATTGGTTGGCAAACATTACATTGAAGGGGTCCAAGCCCCATGGATCAATATTATTGTTGGGGGCACATTTAAATTGGGGGCCATTTCAATATTACTATAAAGGGCCCATTTGAATTGATTGGCAAAAATTAAATTGAAGGGGCCCGGTCCGCCTGGATCAATATTGTTGTTAATTACTGTGGTATGCATGTACTATTGTACGCGAAGATGCTAAAAGAACCTAAAACAAAAAAAAAAACAATTGCCTTTTTTGTGACATTTTTATCATTGGTAGCATTTTAATTGGGGGGGGGGCTGGGCCTCCTGGGCCCCCCCTCTGGCTACGCCTATGTTGAATAGGCATATTTTTTTGCTTACGATATTTTTTTGACCCTAGAATAAACTTTTCCATTTAAGTTGCAAACAATGGCGTACAAGCCTCTCTATAGCCTTACTTTTGCTTGTTCTAAGACGCTTGTTACCTAGGCTATCGTACAGTCTACTCTTTTCCCCCATCTCGGATCTATTCTGCTGACAAAATCAAACTGATTAGAGCATAGCGAAACGACCCAATGCAGTAGCCTAAAGGTTGCTTTAGGATAGAACTGTGAAGTCGTCGCTAAGACGCTAATGCTTATCAATGACAGGATTGCCACAGAAAATATGGAAATTTATAGCGTTAGAGTAACCGACGTCGTGTTTGAAGGAGAATATCTCAGCAACGAATGGGTCAAAAAGGATAGAATCAACGCTAATCTGGTCTAATACGATTAGCCTAGCTGTAGATATCCCCGATGTATTTGCCTTTTGTCCTCCTTTAAGTTTGTTTAATTTGAAAGAACAAGTTTCGAGTGTAGCTGCAGCCTTGACAGTTTTTTAATTGAGTAGGAAGTCCCTAATGGTCAGTTTTCAATAAACAAATTTGTGTAGCCTACTGAGCGGGGTGAGCGTCCTATCGGCGGTACTATATTGCATGTTGTTGGCAACGTTACCGAGGGGGCAAAACCGTCGTTTTTACGACAACACTGATGGCAGGAGCTGAGTTCAACCCGCACCCTTGTCACGTCCTTGGATAAAACGCTTTACGATGATTATCTCTGCTTGGTGGCTTCGAACAAGCCGCAAACTTGTGGACAAGAATTTAAAGAAATCCTCGAGATCATAGGATCACTGGAAACTCCTAAGCAAGTGCGGATTCCTCCAAACCATGAAGTGATTACTTGCAATGAAAAGTGCACGGATTGTATGAGCAGTTAGCGTCTAACGCTGTACGGTGACAGGCGGTTAAAAATGCACTAAACAACAATAATGCTATTGAGTGAGCTCGATTTCAGCCATCTCGTTTTTCTTAAGAGCAAAAAAAGTGATCGTCAAATGTTGCGCAGAAAACTTCGTCAAAATCCCTGCTCATCTTCAAGCCATTTATTTAATTCTTTATTGCAGCCAATTGCTATTGCGTTTGATCACCTTGGAACGCTTTCGAAGTGAATTAGTAAGCATAGCTTGCGTATATCAATAAATATAGCAGTCTGTACCAGAATAAAATTTAACAAAAAAATGCTATGCTTTATAGCTGGACTACTTTTAAACATAGGTGGGCAAGTTAATGCAAAACGTTAGCTTCGTTAACCATTAGTCCGTTAACAAACTTCACACCTCCGTTAACGTTAATCCGTAATTTTTTGAGCTTTAATTAACGGAAGTTAATAAAGTTCGTTAATCCGTTAACGTTTTGCGTGTAATTTATATTTCTTTTTATTCGCTCGCTTCTAGAACATGTATTAACGCTGTTAAGCTGTTTGTAAGGAAATATTTATTGCTATGGTGGTCTTTTTGTGTTTTGGAAGTTACATTTTACAGTCTAATCTAATTTCAAGATAAAAACAAGTTCAAATGCACAACGAAGCTGCGATCGGAAAATCTTAGGAAATTGTGAACAGCGATAATTAACAGACCTGTGAGGCTGCAGCTTATTATTTGCCTCAAAAAAGAGCTCCTATCTTCGCTTTCTTCGATAAAACTCGTGCTAATACGAACAGGTGTTACCAGTGCAAACTAGTTTGTACCGGTACGATGAATGAATGGTGCAAGATATTAACGATAAAAACCTTAACGGAAGTTAACAGAACGTAACGGAAGTTACTTTAGTTCGTTAACAGAACTTAACGGAAGTAATTTTAGTCCGTTAACATGAAAAAACTTTTTAACGGATTAACGAGTTCAAGAAAAAGTTAGCTTCGTTATTAACGGATTAACGATTAACGGACTTGTGCCCACCTATGCTTTTAAATATTTCTATATGGTACTGTAAGAACTAAAATGGAAAAGAGCCAGCCTTGGTTGACCCGATTGAGGGCGTTTTTAGTATTTTTAGCGACAAAACGACCAGTAAATATCTCCAAATTAGAAACTATTGTTCCAGTTTGCTACTTGTGGTTGTATCCCTAAAAGTGATAGATGATCGATTATTTCTAGCAATCATATCTCTTTAAAATTTACAAGAATAAACCACATACAAAGAAAAAAGCGTAGATCAGTATAAAATTCTGTGGAACGAAATTTCTGGTCACCCTTGTTTGCCACTTTAGTTAAGTCTGAAAAACACGTTGAATTATTGGCCTGATAACGACGGAACTTAGCTGGAATGTTGACTGCATAGTTTTGTTAAAACGTCCAAAAAAAAAAAAAAAAAGAATAGAAAACATTTATAAACGGCATGCGCAACTATCAAATCAAATCTTTCATTAAACTCGCTGTATTACGCCGAAGCATGTAACGAGTTTGCGGCGCCCATCTACGCGTCATTGCCACCAGGCAACACAGCTCCTTTCGAAGAAATGTCGCTGCGATGGCGAGCCGATGGCAACACTGTGTCGATTTGACTGGCCCGAGACTTGAATCCAGACCTCCCACTCCACAAACGAACGCGTTACCGCTCGACAAACTGGCCAGTTAACTGTCAGATGCTTTAGCGAATACGCAGAATGGAAAAGAAAATTACCTATAGTTTTCTGGTCAAAAATTTTAAAGTGAGTGACTGTTTTCTGCGGAAACTTTTTAATTAAGAGAGTACAACGAGAATGAGGAATATTCATTCGCGTATTTTTCATTTGATTTTTTAAGGGTAAAGATTAAGGTGTGAGTTTGGGTTGTGGTTCGAGTTAGATTTGGACTTGGTTTTGAAGTAAGCAATGAAGATTTGAAGTTTAGGTTCGATTTACATACAGAGGGTCAGAATTAATAAAAAACTAGATAGAACTTAAATGTGATATAAAGTCTTCCGAAATAAAAACTTCGAAAACAAAATTATAGTTTTAGTTAAATTGTTAAGACCAAGAGAGCATCCAAATATTTCATTACATCTCAAGCAAGCTACTAAACTGTTCGAAAGCTATCATGTGGATGAAGAATAGCCTAACTTTTATATGTCATAGAAACCCGCATTTTTTTCCGCACGACTGTTTTGTTTACTTGTTGTTCGTTGAAGACGTTGACTGAGCTCTATGACTTAATTAACATTCTATTGGAATGAGGTTGATAATGGTTAGAGTTGCTAGCCAAAACGTTTCAATAAATAGATTGTGTTGAAAATAGTCTTTGCTATTGCTTTTTAATAAGATTGTTATAGTAGATATCATGTGTTACATTTTTATTTAATTGACTTTTTTTCAATTTTCGTCACGCAGCTGCTTTGTTTACGGTTAATAAAACTTGAAAATGATCGGTTCCAGAACAGTGTTTGCCTTGGTACTGGTTGTAGAATTGTTTGCGCATGGCTTAACCCAGCCAATTGGGGCCGGATTTGGATTGAGGGTGAACAGAGATGGCCTGGATTATTGTAAGTATTCAAGCAAATACTAAATAATTTAGGGTACATCACAACAGATTATCACAGTGTTAAAACAGTATTAATGTTGTGATAATCTGCTGCATTTCTGTTATTGCTCTCACTCTTCGTTATAGATCACTTTTTGAAACCTTAATATTAACCACATATTAATTTAGGCCATTTTGGTACCAGTTCAAAAAATTTGATGTGAAGTGCAGAAAACTGAAACCCGGTTCTCTGAAAAATTGAAGATTTTGAAATTTTGTGGCACCGACAAATGTTTTGTCGAAGAGAAAAAAAGCAATGTTTTTATAGTAGAAATTACGGTTCATATTCAATTAAAGGAATTAAACATAACAAAAAAGTAAATAAATAAATCAATGAAGTTTTCTGGAAAATTAGGATTAAGGAAATATAATTTTGTTTAATTTGATAATTTTTGATTTGACTTGCATGCAATACCTTCTTTTTATGTTTTATCGATAGCATGTTTTGTGGTCTAAAGATCTATGCCAGCGGAGCAAAAGCGGAAAACAAATCAAAACCATCACAATTAAATTATTATTAACCTTCTTTTTTTATTCGATTCCGGTCCTGTTTTACAGCATTTATCATCTTTCAAATCCACATGAAGATAATGTCACTAATGGGACGACCAACCTCTGATGCGACACAGCAGCCAGAATGAACGTCACTATTTAAAGGAGGACTGCTAGGAGGCAAAAAATAATAAAGTTTTTAAAATAAGTGCAATCTTCTTGACTCAACTGTTTTAGAAATGTTCCAGACCAAACACATTGTCGTGTCTGCGGACTTTAGCCCGACGATGACAATTTTAGTGGCAACAATGACGTCAATTATCCGTCTCTGCTACCGTAACGCATCGCTGTTTACTTCCAGTCTTCCGCTGTACTGTAGTTTCTTAGTTAAGCCCAGTCCACATTGTGCGTAAAATCGTAAGCGCACTAGTGCATTCTTGGTTTACTTTGATTAAGCTGACGGCTTGTAAGGTGATACACCGCCATGACAAAAATATTTCTGCTCAAAATAAACCCAAAATGTGATTGTAGCCTCATAATTTTACGTCCAGCATATACCAGGTCTTACGATGACACAGACGTTATTTGACGTCAATGTTGCCCACTAAAATTGTCAACGTTGCGCCAAAGTCAGAAAACACGACAAACCGGTTGAAGACTACTATCTTTGGTGGACCAGTTGGAACAATAAAATTGGAAAATGTAACCTAAAAGAAGCACAGTACGTTCAAATGCCCCATTGATTTCACCCGCTATCTTTTTTTTAATTGGCAGCTGAAGTAGGATGATAATAATGTCATTTCAGTTACAAACCTCGTGATAGAAAAAATAAGAACAGAAGTAAACAGGATTACCCTTGATACGTTTGGCGATGATAGCGGATCTACAAGATATTCCGTATCTGGGTATGTTTATGTTATTGTATTTTTTGTAATAGCGTATTCATCCAGCGTCAGACGCCAACTGTGATTATGATCTGTACACTTTTCATTGCGATAAGCACTCCGTATATCAAGGAATCCGCAGATTTATAGCATATCCGTAAATGAAGCAGATCAAACCATAAAATCTCTATAGACCTAAATCACAATCTTTCGTGGTAAAATATTTACAACCCACGAATGTTTTGAGGCAAACGGCTTCTGAAAGTCGTTAAAATTCAATCATATCATAACTGAACAACCAGAGGTAAGGCAGCGCAAGTCGTAAAAGTTGCACCGCAAACGAACGCGCAACTACTCTAAAAATCTTGCACCGCAAGCGTTTCCGCTAGCCCAAAACAATAATTGCGCCGCAAGCGCAATTGCTAGCGCAAGTGCAAGTGTGACGTTTTGAAATAAATAATTTTGATTGACTCACTGCTCAAACCTTACTAGGTTACGGTACGAAACCAATATTCAAAACAAATTATGCTCGCTACCAAATTAGTTAACAAAAAATTATTGATTTCCTTTACAAAATACAAGCATTTGAAAATGCGCATTGCTTAACCTTTTTGAGCGAATAACATCTGTATACCTAACGAAAAAAATTACTCTCAACACTCGCACTCTTGGAACCGCGGTGTTAAAAGTTCCACAAATAAAGTCTGCATGTGCCGGTAAGCAAACGACTTCAGAGCCACTGTTTAGGAAATCCTTTACAAGCTTCCATACATATTTTGTGCTTCTGGAGCAATTAGCATCACTCTCTGACAAATGGAGCACGCTAAAAACTCATCCTGTTTTTGTTTAAAGAATTTGATCCACCTAAGTATTTCTTATAAGAGCTTTACCAATGCTGTCAATCCTGTTTGCAATATCTTTCAAGTTTTCCCGGACTAGCAAAAAAGTTGTACTCAATAGTTTTTGCTGTTTTTTGTTTTTGAATTACGGTAAAAAAGGACTGTCACGAGTAACGCAGCTAAAGCCCAAAGCAAGTTTAAGATTGTTTAAAAACGATTAGTGTATTTCTAAACTTACAATTACAAAAACAATTTTTCTGTTAAAATATTGATTTTACAACCGTTTTTAACTTACTCAATTGGAAATTTTTTACTAAAAATTGGCAAAAAATATTTTAGAGAGAAACGTTTCAGCGAAAGATGACTCTTGCTGTAAATCCAAGAGAAGTATTGCAAGCAGTAGACAAAGGGAATTTCTCATGACCATGCTTTTATGAACCTACCTCGTCATAGATGTAGCCAGGGGGGAGGGGGGCAAAACAGTCCCCCCAACTGAATTGCCACCAATGATAAAAATGATAACAACAAAGCGTTATGTTTTTTTAAATTTCAGTCTCTTTAAGCATTTTTGTGTACAACAGTATACGTGTACAACAGCCTAATATTAACGACCAGGTAGGTGGCATGGGCCCCCTCAAATCAAATTTTTGCCATGTAACTTAAATGTATAACCCGTATTCATGACAAAATAAAAATTTCCCAGGGCAAATATTTGATTGATTAATTACTGCTAAAATTATTGCAGGAGGCAATATGCTTTGCTTCACCAACCTGGGCCAAGACACTTAGAAAATTTAACCCCCAAATTCAAGATTTAAAACGAGTTTTGAGTTGATCTGTACGTAAAGGGAAAATTCACAGAATTGATTGTTTCAATTGGCTTTCAATTCTTGAAAATTTAGTTATTTTAAATGGCTCTAAAAACGTGCAAAATGTGATCCAAATGGGATTAAAAAAGCAATTTTTTTCAAAAAAAAACTTTTAAAAAATCGCCCAAGGCGGCCCCCAGACCCCCGTCTTTTATACGTTTGGACCAAACCAGTTTGCTCACCACGTCTCTCAACTAAGACAATTTTGGAAATCTTTTTAATTTTAGGTTCAAGTCCTTTTTCTTTAGCAAAACCCATGTTACATGCCAATCCAGTTTCCGGCTTCTCATTCTCCATTCTAAGGTATTTTTGCTCGTAAAAAGCCTCTCTTTGCGAAAAAATTTTGATGACGTCACTACGTGTGATTTGCGGTTCCGCCTCTTCCCCAATCAAAAATCCTGGCTACGCCTATGTACCTCGTCAATGTTTTCGTGTTAACTTTAAACACACTTGATTGAAAAACAATCATTCATAATCGTATTTGACTTGCGCTGGCGCGATTGCGCTCAAAATTGCTAAAATACTTGCGGCGCAAGCGTCAACGCAACCGTTTAAAAATAATTGCGGCGCAAGCGCTATTGCAAGTGAAATAGTTGCGCCGCAAGCTTGCGCTGCAATTATTGTGGCGCAAGTTGCCCACCTCTGTGAACAATATTAAAACCAAAAATTTTTAAAAAGTCAAAAGGTTTTAATTGAAAGTTGAACTGTACTACAAGTGGTATATCACGAATCTACGTTGCAGCAGAGTGAAAAGGTGTTGAACCGTGTTGAGAGGGAGGGCGCTCTAATTTAAACTTATCATTGTGTGGGACTTTTTCACCGTGCAATTTTTTGTCTTGCTAGGATTTTGATTAACGAGTAAGACTTTTCATCGGACTCATTCAACCATCGCCGTAACACTGTAGCATAAAAGTGGCACAAGATTATTGTGACCTAAGCTTTGTCTAAAACCGATGTAGTTTTGGTTCCCTCTGAGCAAAATTAAATCATCCAATAAGATTTGATATTGTTGGGTAACATTACGTATTGAACAGGCTTAATAATTTAAGGACTTAGTGCTGATGTTTTTCAACAATTTGAGACTTTTAACTAGAGTTTTCAATAATTTTTATTTTTAAGTTAAAAATTTAGCGAAGTTTTTGCATACTGGCTTTGAAAAGTTGTTTTTTTCACCGTTATTTCAGACTTCGCCCAACTCTGAACACAGGAAGAAACAGAGTTTCCACTATACATCCCAACCAGATCTCGTTATCTCTATCCGGAGCAAGTGCTCATGTTCAAGGCAATTATGAATTTTCCAAGAGGGTCAATTTGTTAGTTACTTCGTTTACGTAAGTAAAGCTAATGTCATGCCAAAGGATGTAAATAAGCAGAGAATATTTCCCAACTTGATTCAAACCTACTTTACACGGGCTATTTAACCGACGCGTTTTACACGTGGGAGCAAAAATTACATCTTGTCTAACTCCTAAACTAAAAGTCAAGGGAACACCAAAACGTTTTAAAACAATTGGTTTTAAGTTGATGACGTCATCATTGTAACGTCACGGCCATTTTTTTGAAAAATGAGGTCATTTTTCGATGACGTCACTTTTATTCATAGATTTTTGTACTTAATTATAAAATGCTCAAGTTAAATTCGTTACGTCTCAAAAAAGCCTAATGATGCGTCATTTAAGTTAAATATTGGCCAAAAAATGCTCAGATTTTGAAAAGTGACTTCGGAAAGCCTCAAAAACCAAGAAACTTTCCGTTACCTTAGCAACTTCAAATTTTCAGGGGTTATTTGTGATGAAGTTTCACTCAAAGTCAATTTGGTTCAAAATAAAAACCTTTTTTTTGAAAGGGTTTATCAAACAAAAAACGAGAAAGGGGCACAAAAATGCCTCCTGTGTAAAGCAGGGTTTAGGAAGCTCCTAAAAAAAAAGGCAAGACGTTTTTTCTAAAGATGTAAACCACTAAAGAGGTCGAAATTAACTTTTTTAACAACTTGCTCGTCGGCAAGAGATATCAAATGTCTACTTGCCCGAAGAAATTTCAACTTGCCTGAAAAAAAGGTAAGTTACAATAAGTTTTGAGGCTGTTTACCGTTGGAAAAAAAATTGTTTAATATACTTCTTGGCAAAAACACTGAATTTGCATAATACATGCATCCTATTTCGAGAATCAATTTTTTGTGCGCGATTGTTACAGTAAGGTGACGTAATAAATAACTTTTTCCAAAAGCATTACGCAAAAATTGATTTTTTGATTGTAATAAATTTTTAATCGCGAATATTTTGGAAACTACACCAGTTAGAAGGCTGAAACTTTTTGCAAAATGTATAGGAGCTAAAAGGTTTTCAAAATAATCATAACAAAAAAATTACAAAATTCTTGACGCGGTCTTCATGCAGCGCAGGATATGGGTTAACGCGACAAGCGTGGGAAAATTTTTCTCAGAAAAAAAAAGCGTAGTATTTTGTGCCAAAAAGTTGCAAAGCGCGTCTGAGTATCAAAAAAATTTTGTGCGATTAGGAAGTGTTAATTGCGATTAAGGATGTGCTGACGATTAAACAAAGGGTACTGTGATGATTGCAAAGCGCTGAAATAAAGCAAGCATCAGCTTTCACTACGTACAAATTTTATTTTTTTGCAACAAAAGCGGACCTAAATTGCATCTCTAAATTTCAGCTTGCTTCGGGCAAGCGTTAATTTCGAACCCTGCGCTAGCGTAAGCTGGATTTTCGAAAGGGGGGAGGGCCCGCAGCCAGGAGTTTGGAGTTTGAAAAGGGAGATAAAAACGTTCTCGATTCCGCCACAACGCAGTCGTAGACCAAAAAGGTGAAAACAAAAAAAAGGTCTTCATTCAGATTCAGTCCTGTTTCCGCCCAAAATTTGGTGAAGACGGCAAAACAAAAACAAAAAAGGTCTTCACTCAGATTCTGTCCGTTTTGCTGCTCAAAGTTTCTGCCCAAATTACAAAGAGGGGGGGCATGCCGCAATTTTGCATACTATTTTATGCTAATTATACTATACTGGCGACTCAAAGGGGGGGGGGCATGGCACCATGCTCCACCCCCCGAAATACACACCTGATGTAAACCGTGTGCAACAGCCGCGCCTCCGAAACAATGATTGCGATGGTATTTGTAGTTAACAAATTACATTTTTATTCACCAAGTTGCCTCGGACAAGAGACAGCGAAGGGATCACTGGTCTTTCACCCAAATTGCCACCTGTCTACCTCGCCCGATTTATAGTAGGGTTTTTCACAGTCTTGCTCAGCGTCAAGCAGAAAAGTAAGTTGTAAGAATATTAATTTTTTAAAGTACTTGGCTTGAATGGACCGGGAATCAAATTTGAATCTATAACGGTTTGGCAAGATTCTTGCATCAAGCTGAGGGCATTTGCAGCGTTGCTTTTACACCAAGCATTATCTACTAGTCCAGAGGCAGCGCCAGCCCAAAATGAATATGGAGGACAAAATTAATAAAAATCAGGCGTATTTTTTTGGAAAAACTTATCAAAAAGACAGTAAAATGTTTGTGCAAGAGCGAAAAGTTGCATGCCTTAATACGGTCAGTTTTCACAATCGAAAAAAAAAGGATTCATACGGAACCAGCTTATTTCGAAATAATTTATTAAAAGCATTCGGTAAGGTAGAATGCAGCTAATTTTCAGCTATAGGAAGTCTGGAGGAGCGGTGTACGTTTGGGAGACAGCAGCGTCCGGGGCGTAGCCCCGGAAGCTAACGCATTCTTCGCTTTTATACAGACTAAATTGTCGCAGAATAACTGCAAAAACTCTAGAAAAAACTGCTTATTTATGAGGTTATCACGCTAAAAAATGCTGGTTAGGTGAACTTTACCCAAGAATTCTTAAGCACACAAAACTATTAACTTTGCATTGTAGTTTGCGCGCGAACATTTAGGCCAAAAAAAGTGTCAACTGGACAAAGGTTTGTCAGTATCTGGTAACATCGAGACCAGTGGCGTAACTCGGGAGTCTAAGGACTGAAGCTCCCCTTTAGCCTGGTCACGTAGAAAATTTAACCCATATATGCACGAATGCTTTTAAACGTGTTTTAAATTTGACTAGGAAGTAAGGAGGAAGGCGGCTGAAGGAGCTAAATTTTAATTCCATCAAAGGGCTTCCAAATTTTGACAATATTTAGTTTTGTTTATGGCTCTACAGTCTACAATCGTGCGAAGTGTCATCCAAATGGCGTTAAAATGACTACTTTTTTCAAAAAATTACAACACAAAAACCCCCCTTTTTAAAATGCAGACAAATTTTAGCTTTGGGTTCAAAACCTCCTCCTTCTTTAGCAAAACCCTGGTTATGAACCTGATTGAGACTTTTCAAATTAGATTACAGGCGAAAGCCTCGTTGCGAAACCTCTATCTGCTGGAGGCTCTTGATGGCGGTCTAAATACTAACTTCCATGGCACCCGGGGGATTTTTGTAATTTTAGGAAAAATTAGTCAATTTTTGACACAATTTGAATGAAAATTTTGTACGTTTTTGGAGCTAGTTGAAACAATATCTCCTAATTAATTCGTTGTAAGATAAGATTTACATTTTCATCAGAACTGCATTACATAAACTTGATTCGGTTTTGGAAGACTAGGGATTGTACATTGTTTAAACATACTGCAACTCAGCAAAAGGTCAGCGAATTTCAATTAGACGGCTATTTCGGTGGCCACGGTTAAAGCCTTCCCACAAAAGCAGGGTTTTTGCTGAATAGTGCAAAGTCTAAGACCAAACAATGAGATGCTGTGTATAATGCGCATTTTAAAATGCTTATTTTCATTTATTTACTAAATTACTGCACCGATATCTACAGTATAATACCAATGAGACAGACAGACATATTTATTTTCGTAAATAATACAAAATGATGCAAGCCAGCTAAGACTCATATTTGCTATATGAGGAAGCCGTGAAGGAACGTGAAGTCCTTGAGTCAAACGGTTACCTTTTGGTAGCTTTCACGAGCAGCATGATGCTCACATTTAATTATTGACGCAGCAGAAACAAGTCAGCCGCATATTAAAAAAAACTCCGCATGAGGCTAATTATGAGAAAGACATAGTACAGCATAAGTATCTTAACTTTGGTATAAAGCCAATAATTGCTCGCCATATTTTTAAGATAACTTTTTCAGTTTTAAACATAGCATTGCAGTATGAATCGAATTCCAAAGCTTCGAAATTGAATTCCAAATCTTCGTAATGTGGTGATAATTTTATTTAGTGTTGTGGTGGCATACAAAGTCATCACATAGCCAACAGTTTCTTGTTCATTTTTTCATAATATTTTGAAGTTCTTTATACATAAACAGCCACAACTGGAAAGGGCTAACAAATTATGCTCTGATATAGTAGCAAATAATTTGAAAAAAAAACAACAACAGTAAATATGTAAAAAGAATGCACAGAGCTGGACAGCGCTGTTTCGAGCTTTTAGCTCTCATCGGCAGCCCTCAGCTATCTTTTCAAAGGTTTTCCCAGCTGAACAAACATCTTGGCCTAACTGGCAAACCTTATTGGCTTGCACCACAGCACGACTCAGTAGATAAGATTTGGGATGAGTTGAACCCAACTGTCGCAAAATTGATACTTTGCTAGAGTACCGCCTTTAATCTCAAGAATAGTCCGCGTCGACTGATGTTGATTGACAAATCAAAATGGTGTTGGTATTTCCATAAGCTACTTGAATATTATTGCAGACAGCAGCAATACCAACCTCCATAAAAACAAAATTGCTCTCAAAGCAAAATCGCTCCACTAAACTTATCACGATTGATCAATTCAGGTCGTACGCTACGGCAACTCAAACCACTCACAGAAACAGAGCAACCTCGGATTAACTGCCTGCGCTAAGTTACAACCAACAACCATCACGAAACTAATATCTAGAACGCTACAATTATTTAAATAAAAGAATAGAAAATCCCGCCTACATACTACCGCAAAAGCTATCGAATAACTAAAGAAATTGTTATTACGTCACAATAGAACAAGAATACGAGCTTAGGATAACTATCTGCAGCATAATTATGACGTCGTAAACTAGATATAGCAAATAAAAACTAAAAACCTAACAAGGCACAGCAAGTATTCATAGCATAGGCATTAAAAATTATAATACGTGGCACCAACTTATAACTAGATGTTCATTTTCCCGGGGGAAAATAATACGGGACTTCCGCCAGTTCCATTTCAACATCATTCTCCCCTTCATGCTTTGAAAGTTACCGATATTTCTGTAAAATTCAATCGTATGCAATGCACACAGAAGTGATTTTTTCTAATGAAGAAAATAAATGTGGATTTTAAATCATTTGTGGTTTGGGTAAAACCGATATGTGACTAAGTATTTGATGTAATTCGTAATACAGCATTGCGTGTTGCTGTAGTCTAAATGATGAATTTTTCTAATTTTGCATTTTGTCTGATCATCCGAACAAATCACTTATCAGAACCACCCCTGGTTTTAGTTAGTTCGGACAATCGGCGTTCTACTGTAATTGAATTTTGGGGTTCATTTAGGAAGGTTCCGGAGGGGTGGTACCCCCAAACTATGTCAATTTTTTGTCGCTAAAATACCTACCATTAACAAAAAAAAGAAGCCTTAGATTAAGTTGTCCAAAAATTGATTTTTGTGGGGTTCATTTGGGGATTTTCCGGAGATGGCATTTTCAAAGTATGTCCAAGTGCTAGTCTCTTCAGTATTTCATAATATCAAATAAAAAGTAGAACTCTAACAGAAGCCGTTGAAGAAATTGATCTTTAAGGGGTCCGTTTGAGGGGTTTTCGGGGAGGGTGGTACTCTCAAACTCTAACAAAATATTTGCCTCTGAAATATCTACTGATATGAAAAACACAGGCATCGTACATTTGGTCGTGCAAAAATTTAATATTTGGGAGTCCACTTTGGGGGGGGGTCCCCAGGGGGGTGGCACCCTCAAACTATGTCGAAATATTTGTCTGTTGTATCTGTTGATATCAAAAAATAAAACTGGCAGACTGGCACCCTAGTTTGAGCCAAACAAGAAATTAATATTTGGAGGGTCCGTTTTGGGGGGTCTCAGGGGGGAGTATTCCCAACTGATGTCAAAACTTTCGTCTCTTAGATATGTGCTGATATTTAAAAAAACTAGTGCCTAGTTTGAGCCAATCAAAAATTGCTTTCCAGGGGTCTGTTTGGGGGTGGTTCTCGGGGGAGCGGCACCCCCAAACTATGTCAAAATGTTTGTCTCCAAAATATCTACTTAAATCAAAAAACACTGGCAAAGTAAATGAAGTCGTTCAAAGAATTGGTTTTGGGGGGAATCCAAGAGGGGAGCGATAGCCCCAAACCACGTCAAAATATTTGTATCTGAAATATCTACTGACAGCAAAAAAAACACTGGCACCCTAGCTTGAGCCATTCAAAAAATTGGTTTTTGGGGGGTCCATTTGGAAGGGGGCCTTAGCGGGGTGGTACCCGTAAACTCTGTCAAACTATTTGTCTCTAAATATCTACTGATATGAAAAAACATTGGCTCCACAAATTAGATCATTCGTAAAATTGGTTTTTGGGGGGTCCATTTGGGGAGTCCCCGAGGGGCGGTTGGCACTCTCAAACTATGTCAAAACATTTGTCTGTTAAGTATGTGTTGATATCAAAAAAACTGGCACCTTAGTTTGAGCCAATCAAAAAGTTATATTTTGAGGGTTCCATTTTGGGGGGGTCCTTGGGGGTAATACCCCAAACGATATCAAAATATTCGTGTCTTAGAAATGTGCTGATATCAAAAACAAACTAGTGCCCAAGCTCGAGCCAATTCAAAATTAATTTATGGAGGTCCCCGAGGGGGGGGGGGGCGGTACCCCGAAACCACGTCAAAGCATTTGTCTCTTAAATATGGACTGATATCAAAAAACACTGGCACCCTATGTTAAGCCGTTCAAAAAATTGATGTTTGGGGTGGCCACTTGGGGGGTCCCCGGGAGGGTGGTGCCCCAAAACTATGTCAAAGTATTTGCCTTATTATTGTCCCTTGACATCAAACACGTAGTAGCCTAGCTTAAGCCGTCAAACCCCCCAAATTATGTCGAAATAGTTTTGTTCTAAACAGTTCTTCTGACACCCAAAAAAAGTAGCGTGCTCGCTTATGGTGTTAAGAAAGTGTTTTTTGGGACGTCTTCACAGAGAATGAAACGTGATAACCTCGGATCATACTTAGTGTCAAACAAAAACTATTCAAAGCAATTTTGTCGCAATCGAAAAAAAAAATTAATATGCTAGATTGGATATAACCTTGGTTTGATAAAAGCGATGACCAAGTAGATAATTGAACCCAGGTCTTAGGTTTCAAGCACTGGCGCGTTTAATCATTCGGCCACGGCAGCACACGAGCGTAGGTGACTACGTCCAAAGTACGTCAAAATAATCTTGTCTTTAAAATTTCGTAGTGATAGCAAAAGAAACTAGCGCGCTAGCTTGAGGTCTTTAGAAGCTGATTTTTGGGGACGTCTTCACAGGGAATAAAACCTGATACCCTCTGATCATATGTAGTGTCAAACAAAAAATAGTATGAACTATTTCGTCGTAATGGAAAAAAAAAATTAAAAATGCTAGATTCAATATAATGTTGGTTTGATAAAAGCAATGGCCAATTAGATAATTAAACCCAGGTCTTAGGTTTCAATCACTGGCACTTTTACCCAACCTGCCGCGGCAGCACGCACGAGTACGTGACTAAAATCACTTAACAAACTACGCTGTCACAAGTTTAGGGTGCATCTGCCCCAAACCACGTGACATAGCGTCTCCATAACAGTTTCATTTCACCATTATTTTCCCCTCCATACTTTGAAGGTTACCAATATTTCTGTAAAACTCAATCGCATGCAATGCAATCAAACTGATTTTGCCTCATGAAAAAATAAAGGTGGAGTCTAAATCGTTTTTGGTTTGGGCAAAACCGACGTCCGACTAAGTATTTGAATCGAGCTCAGTTCATTCACGACAATTTCAAACCCTGGCGCTTTTAATCATTATGCCAGCTCAGCATAAGAACCCAACTGACTAAAATCTCCAAATATCTACTGATATGAAAATACACAGACATCGTAAATTAGGTCGTTCAAGAAATTGGTTTTTAGGGGTCCATTTGGGGGGTCCCCGAGGGGCGGTTGGCACTCTCAAACTATGTCAAAACATTTGTCTGTTAAGTATGTGTTGATATCAAAAAAACTGGCACCTTAGTTTGAGCCTATCAAAAAATTATATTTTGGGGGATCCATTTTTTTGGGGGGTCATCGGGGATAAAACCTCAAGCGATGTTAAAATATTCGTGTCTTAGAAATGTGCTGATATCAAAAACAAACTAGTGCCCAAGCTCGAGACAATTTAAAATTGATTTATGGAGTATTTGTCTCTTCAATATTTACTGATATCAAAAAACACTGGCACCTTAAATTAGGTCGTTAAAAAAATTGATTTTTGGGGGGTCCAGTTTGGTCCCCAAGGGGGTTTGGTACCCCAAATCACGTCAAAATATTTTCCTCTTAAGCATCTACTGATATCAAAAAACACTGGCACCTTGAATAATATTAAGTCAATCAAAAAATTGATTTCTGGGGGGTCCATTTGTTCCCCAAGGGGGGGCGGTACCCTGAAACCACGTCAAAGTATTTTCCTCTTAAATATGGACTGATATCAAAAAACACTGGCACCCTATGTTGAGCCGTTCAAAAAATTGATGTTTGGGGTGGCCACTTGAGGGGTCCCCGGGAGGGTGGTGCCCCGAAATTATGTCAAAGTATTTGCCTTATTATTGTCCCTTGACATCAAACATGTAGCACCCTAGGTTAAGCGGTCAGAGAAAGTAATATTTGTTTGGGTCCATTTGGGGGTTTTGGGGGGTTGGTCGCCCCAAATTATGACGAAATAGTTTTGTTCTAAACAGTTCTTCTGACACCCAAAAAAAGTAGCGCGCTTGCTTATGGTGTTAAGAAAGTGTTTTTTGGGACGTCTTCACAGAGAATGAAACGTGATAACCTCGGATCATACTTAGTGTCAAACAAAAACTATTCAAAGCAATTTTGTCGTAATAGAAAAAAAAATTAATATGCTATATTCGATATAACCTTGGTTTGATAAAAGCGATGGCCAAGTAGATAATTGAACCCAGGTCTTAGGTTTCAAGCACTGGCGCGTGTAACCATTCGGCCAAGGTAGCACGCGCGCGTAGGTGACTACGTCCAAAGTACGTCAAAATATTTTTGTGGTTAAACTTTCTAGTGGTAGCAAAAAAAAAACTAGCGAGCTAGCTTATGGTGTTAAGAAAGTGTTTTTTGGGACGTCATCACAGAGAATGAAACCTGATATCCTCGGATCATATCTAGTATCAAACAAAAAATATTATAAACGACTTATTCGTAATCAAAAAAAATTAAAATGCTAATTCAATATTATATTAGTATGATGATAGCAATGGCCAACCAGGGAATTGAACCCAGTTCTTAGGATTCCAGCACGGGCGCTATTAACTATTCGGCCTAAGCAAAACACGCGAGCATGTGACTAAAATCACTTAATAAACTTTGCTGTCAGAAGTTTAGGGTGCATATGCCCCAAAGAAGTAATGTAGCGCCTCCAAAATTGCAGGGACGCAAGTTCATCTATAGACTTATTATCTGTCCAAATTTCAAGTTTCTAGTGTTGGTAGATTTCGATTACTGATCACCATAATGTGGATTGCAGAATAAATAAATAAATAAATAAATAAATAAATAAATAATTAAAGAAATAAAGAAATAAACTAAAAGTTCATTTTCCCGGGGGAAAATAATACGGGACTTCCTCCAGTTCCATTTCACGATCATTCTCTCCTGCATACGTTGAAGGTTACCGATATTTCTGTAAAACTCAATTGTATGCACTGCAAACAAATTGATTTTGTCCCATTAAAAAAATAAATGTGGATTTTAAATCGTTCGTGGTTTGGGTAAAACCAATGTCCGACTAAGTATTTGAATCGAGCTCAGTTCATTCACGACAATTTCAAACCCTGACGCTTTTAATCATTATGTGCCAGCTCAGCATATGAACCCAAATGATTAAAATCAATTGTTAAATTTAGCTTTCAAAAAGTGATTTTTGGGGAGGTTCATGTTGGGGGTTGGTACCCCTAAGCCATGTGAAACATTGTCTTTTAAATATCTACTGATGTCCAAAAAAACTAGCGCCATAGCTCAAGCTGTTCAAAATAACTGATTTTGGGGGGTCCATTTGGAAAAAGTTCTGTGGGAGAGTACTCAAAACTATGTCAAACATTTTGTCTCTTAAATATGTTTTGATGTAAAAAATACTAGAGTCTTAGCTTACGTTCAACAAATTGATTTTTGTGGGGTTCACGTGAGTATTTTCGGGGGTCTGGTATCTCGATATTATGTACTAAAAAACTGGAGACTTAGCTTAAGCCGTTCTACGCAATAGCGTTTAGGAGTTTATGGGGGAAGATACACCACGAACTGTGTTCAAGTATTCGTCAGTTAAATATCTACTCATCTCAAAAAAATTAGCACCCGAGCTTAAGCCGTTAAAAAAATTGATTTGGGGGGGATTTTTGTTGAGAATAAAATCGGATACCCTTTGGTCATATCTAATGTCAAAATAAACAATTTAAAAACGATTTTGTTTTAATCAAAAAATGTGCTGGCATCAATATGATTTTGGAATTAAAAAACTGATGAACAACTAGATGATTGAACCCAGGTCTAATTAGTCACAACGGTTTCCTATGCTGGCGCCTTTAACCACTACACCACTGCAGCACATGTGTATTAGGGTGGGTCAAAATTTTCTTTTCAAATCCACACTATGCAGGAAGTTTACCACCAAGTATTAATTCAAAAAATACAAAGATATCGTTTTTGCGGTTTATATCTACCTTGCTCTTACTATTCAAAGTTTTAGTGTTTTTCCGCTTTTTCGTCGATTTTTTACGATTTAAGCTTTCAATTATATCTATTTTTCCAGGTATGTTCCTATGTTTTTTTTATGAATCATGTGAGAACTCTACAACCATCTGTATTAAAGTAAATTCAATTATGTACCATGACTTTCATCTAACTACTGTTAATGCATCAATGTTTAGTAGCCTATACTGTAGTAATGCTCTAACTTGTATCTAAAACACACGTAAAACAAGTCCATTTTTGTAAAATTTCTGAGAAGAAAAAGAAATCTTATTGAATAAAAAACACACTCAGATATAATAGTAATTAAAGGATTGAAGCAGTGTGTGCAACGAATTTGACAATATCATATCAAGTCTTGGAAAAAATGTCTCATCACTGGTGCTCTATTGAGACAACCACTCTCCTTTGCTTTCAAATGTCGTTAATATTTTTCTCTGACTTCAAGCAATTCAGAATCCTTTGATGTCTACTTTGGTAACCCATTTTCAACTCTGCAGCTTGGATAACTACAGCAACCATTCGTTCAACGGCTTGGCTGTGGCAAGGAATATCATCAAACCGAAGGGGGAATAGCTCTATTTCCGTTAAGTTTACTCTTCCACTTAGTAGTGGAGGTGTTGCTTGATCATATTTCAAACTGATCATTTCCGTGTAATCTTTTGCGTTTGGGTTTACTTGTGGAAGCACAAAGTTCCTCTCTTTGTGTGGCCCAGGTACATCAGAGATCAAACTGAGAGCTCTAAGACGCACGCTTCGGCGTTCATCTGCCAACATAGCAATTAGAAGGTTGTCTGAGTGAGCAAAAAATGCGTTTTTGTTCAGATATCTCACCACAATTTCTTGTGTTCATCTTTTAACTTTTTGGAACATGACAAAATATACCAAAAGTTTCGTGCACCATCACTCACACTTGGGTGAGATTTTATTTGAAACCATCCTGGTACATACAATTGCATCACAATTTTAACCAAATCTTTTAACTTATCTGATGGATTAAACGAGCAAACATGCAAACGCAGTATCCGGTTTGCTCGAGTCAACCATCGAGCGTGATGCAATGCTCCTGGAGAACGTCTTCCCAGTTCCGCTGACACCTTGCCCATGCTAACAGCTTGAGACATTTCATATAAGTATCGCTGGTCAGTGCTCAAATCGTTTACCACTTGCGACGAAAATTGTGGTATATCACTAGAAACTGCTTGGAAAGTAATCAGCTGTAGTTGTAGTACCTTGTTTTTATTTTGTTTTCCTATTTCACCTGCAAATGTAGCGGGTCCAGTTATTTTCCCATCAATAGCATCAAAGAGGTGGCAAAAAGGAAGTTCGTTGAGATGGAGCAAGCAAACTATCCATTGCAGGGGCCTTTCAAGAAACAACTCCAAACGCTTTATGACACCACTTACCCTCCCTGTGTTTACAGTAATACCGTCACATATCACACCTTGCAGAGTATCTAAGCTATTGGTTGCTACGATGCAATTGGCGATTTCGTCTGCAATAGAACGGGCGGATCTATCATCTGGGGTGACGTGATCTACATATTGAGAGCTTGGCCCTTTAATGATAGTATAATGTTCCTCTTGAACGGTACCTTCTCTTGTTTTTGTTTGATCTTTTCTACCGTCAAATCCTACGCAAAACAAGCCAACGTTTTCCATCTTTCTACCTAAACTGTTAATTTTACCAACCCGCAGCTTCTCCCTCATCACTTTCTTGCTATCCAACTTACTTTCATCACGTAAAATCCTCATGTCTTCCAAAACGGCATTAACAATTGCTGCAGTAGCACGGCTGCTCACTCGATAACGGACAGAAACAATGGCTACTTTGGCTAGGTTATCATAGACATAACGGTTTTGAGATCTTCCATCCAAAATTGTGTGCGACAATTGATAGTCACTGCATGAACTTTCACTACTATCAATGCTTTCAACCTCAGATAAGTGTTCAGCAATTTCTACTTGCTCAGGTTCTTTCCTAAGCTTCTGCTTCTTTTCTTCTTGTTCTTTTCTTTGGGCAGTTCGTTTTCGTGCCGCTTTTGTCTTAACGTCGATTCTTCCCAACTGGCCCTTACGTAGTTTTTGATCTACAAAAGCATCCCATTCAAGAAGAGGAATACGTAGATCACATCTACAATCTGCTCTTGCAATCCCATTATCATAACGACTGCAACTACATATATCGAACATTTCTTCGTATGTGGTAAGGCATTCAAGAAAACTTTCATTGGTTCTTCTCTTAGAAAGAAGTTTGTTAAGTTTTGACGCGCTCTCCATCAATCGCTCTACTTTCAAACATATTCCTTCATAGCTGATAGTGGGAAAAGAAAAAGAAGCCATATATTTTGCAAGTCATTTGAAGCAATCCTCTGCATAGGCGTAGCCAAGGATGGGCCCACGGGGCCCGGGCCCCCCCCAATTGAAATACCACCAATGATAAAAAATTATGACAACATAGCCTAGCGATGTTTAGTGCAGTTACGGACGACGAGGGAGCCCCGGGGCCCTTAAAAAATAACCAAGGGGCCCCCTAACAAACAACCAGGGGGCCCTTAACCAACAACCAGGGGGCCCCGGGACCTAACCAACAACCAGGGAATCCCAGGGCCCCTAACTAAAAAAGGGGGCCCTGGGACCTCTACTGACAAACAGGGGGCCCCTAACTAACAACTAGGGGGCACCTAAATTACAACCAGGAGGCCCCTAACCGACAACTAGGGGGCCCCGGGGCCCCTAACTGACAAACGGGGGCCCTGGAGCCTCGAACTGACAAACAAGAGACCCTGGGGGCCCCTAATTGACGACCAGGGGCCCCCAAAGCCCCTAACTAGGGTCGACCAGAGGGTCTCGAAGTTCTTAACTGACATACGGGGGCCCTGGGACCTTCAATTGACAAACGGGGTTTCTAATTGGCAACCAGAGACCCTCAGGGCTCATAACTAACAACCAGGGGGCCCCAGAGCCCCTAACTGACAACCAGGGGGCCCCTAACCAACAATCAGGGAGCCCCGAGGTCCCTAACTAATGACCAGGGGCCCCAGGGCCCCTACCTAATGACCAAGAGAGCCCGAGGCCCCTAATCAACAACCAGGGGGCCCCGGAGCCTCTAACTGAAAAATGGGGGCTGCGGGGCCTCTAACCGACAAGCAGGGGCCCCTAATTGACGACCAGGAGCCCCCAGACCCCTAACTAATAACCAGGGGGCCCAGGCTTCCTAACTGACGACCAGGAGGACATGGGGCCCCTAACTGACGACCAAGAGTCCCGGGCCAGAGGCCCCACAATTCAATTTTTCAACAATATATACGCAAAACCTGTGAAAAATCCAAACGTTTCGTGCTAAACGTTGCAATCCCAAACCCTCGTTTAACGTAACAAACTTAATGCTATAACACTGGCGGTAATGCAAACCCCAACTGAAATACTAACAATCATAAATATAATGATAGCATAGCCAGTATGTTGTCCTTGTCCGGAAATGCAGTTTCTTTAAGATTTACACGTACAAAAGCAAGTAATAATGATGACGACCACCTGTCAACGTCACAATAATGTCGTGCAATTCCTGGAGGTTTTAAAAAAATGTCAAGTGACTTGACTCGAGTCCTCCACGTTTTGGAAAAAAAGTTTTTTTTGAATTTTGCTTTAAATGTTTTTTTAAGAAAGAACTTAAGGGCGCGATCTTATTCCAAAATCATAGGTGTAGCCCGGGGGGTTGGCCCAGTGGGCCCGGGCCCCCTCAATTGAAATGCCACCAATAACACAAATTTAACAACAAAACCTTGTTTCTTCATTTTCAGTTTCTTTTAGCATCTTTGCATACAACAATACCCGCATACAACAGTAATTAACAATAAATAATATTGACGACCAGGAGGCCCGGTGCACCCCCTTAATTCACTTTTTTCCAACCAGTTTAAATGTATAACCAGGGTGAAATTTTAAAAAAAAGAAGTTTTTCCGCACAAAATACTTAAAAAAAAGCTAGAGAATGCTCATTGAACAAATCATTGAATTTCAACTGAGGGGGCCTGGGCCCCCTGGCCGTACCGTACATGTACTCCTATAACTGGTTAACTTCATGACAAAACAAAAATCTCCAAGGAAAATATTCGAATGGATTACTATTTACTGCTAAAATATTGCAGGAGGCAATGTGCCTTACTTACCCCTACATGGACCAAATCACTTATAGTTAAAATTTTACTCCATAATGCAAAATTTTAAACGTGTTTTGGACTTTAATTGCAAGTGAAAAGAGGATTGAACAGTTAAATTTTTTCGATTGGCCTTCAAATGTTAAAAATCTAGTTATTTCAAATGGCTTTGAACAGGTGCGAAATGAGATCTAATGGGATTACAATAGCTTTTTTTTCCAAAAACTTACAAAAATTGCCTAGCGGCTGGGGGCTTTGCCTCCAGTCCCTCATAGCCACCGGCGGCTGTGGGCTCCGCTCCCTGAGACCCGTTTGCGATACGTTTGAGTACATTAGGTTACTCAACACGTCTCCTAAGTTAGACATTTGCATTTTTAACTATTAGTTTTCGCCCTCTCCCATTACCAAACGTATTTAACCAATCTCCTGGTTAAGTGCCAACAGGCTACGGCTTTAAATCTTCCATTCTGCGATATCTTTGCCCCACAAAAAGTTCCTTTTTTGAAAATTTTTGATGACGTCGCATTGCATGTGATTTGTGGTTTGGGCCCCCCCAATCAAAAATCCTGGCTACGCCTATGGGCCTGGTGGCTTTTATCCAAAATGTGAATATGCAGTACTTGGTTGTAACTTTCAATTGCTTAAGTTTAAAAATTAAACTGTTTGCAACATTAATTATTACTTGCCGTTATGTTGAGTGTGATGAAATAAGAAATGAAAATTGAATAAATCCTGATGCACCAATGTGCAAGACTAGAATTTCTCTGAAAAAAAACTCAACTAGCCTATCGTAGATAGGAATAAGCTGCAGGGCTAATGCGAATAGATCCAGAATAAACGCAGAGATACGTAGCTACTGATACAGAAAGACAGTTAAAAGCTTACAAAATGGTTTTGAGTAACATTCAATCTAGTGCCAAGGAGCTAAACTATCGATAAGTACTCCGCAAGCAAACACGGTAAAAACTGAATAAGATCTCAAAGCGCTTTGTTAACGAATAAATAGGCTACCTAACCGACGTAATCTCAAAGCGTTTCGTTTGCAAACGAATACCGATACGTAACCGAACAAAATCTTAAAAGAATTCTGTTTGCAAATGAGTGTGGTATAATCAAACATTATCTCAGGACTCGTACTGTCATAGGCTGACTTTCTAATAGGGTTTGCCATCTCTTGCTAAATTCTATCTTGACTTTCGATGAATGAGCTAAAATCATGCAGAAATTGCTTTATTTTTTGCTGAAGCATAACACATGTAATAAAACATATTTCAGCAATCAACGCAGCAATCCATTGCACAATTAGCAAAAATTCTTCTGTATAATAGATGGTGAATCCAGCTTTAATTATAATTGAATTTACTACTAGTGGTATAATAAGATGACAGCAGGCTACTAACATCTGCACAAAGTTATACCCTACCACGACGATAATGCCATAACGGCTTTTTCTGAAAAAGAAAAATCACAATGAAAAACAATTATGGTGGCCTGTGCTATGCATACCTATAGCCTAAGCAATGTCAACAACATAGATCAAAAAATCAGATATGATGGGTGATGGATGTTGTGAGAGCGTTTCAGAACTGCTGTTAAACTAGTAAACACCTTGAGCACGAAAGATTTTGGTAACTGCTTCTCACTTTTTACGTCTTCGCAATGAAACATCGACTGCAAGAAGAGACTAGTGCAAATTTTAGGTGGAAAGACCAAAGCAAAGCTTTAGTAGGCTAATATCACAAAACTTTTTTTTTTAAATAACCAATTTTCTAAATCACTGGCTATATCAACCTTTTCAAATTCTATTTCATTTGTCGCCTATACATCCATAATTTTTTTTATTTCACGTTATCTCGATGTCTAGCCTAGACTCTGTCTGCTTCCATTTACTTTCTTTGCAGTCACATGCTTAGCTGGAAGAATTCGCATATTTCATTCATGCGTGACGTGACGTAATACAGCCTTGTGTTCTCTCTGGGTTTATGTAGTTCTCTTTGGTTAAAGGTAATGTACAGTAAGTTGGTGTAGATTGTAAGTTGGTGATCAGTGGTATACGCATAGTACAAACCATCCGCAATGTACCGTGCAATCAATAGTTACAGAAAGGAAAATTGACTATCGCCAAATGTCTCCGGAAAAAAAGATAAGAATTCAAACGGTCAGTTGCACTTCTAGGATATGTAGCAAACATAGGCTACGGGTAAGCAAACTTTGCAAAAGTGAGTTGTATTTTGATTGGGATCTTGTTCAGCAGTATGAGTAATCGATCTGCAGAAACTCTGAGCTAACATAGAAACAGACTGCATTCCTCCCCCAAATCGGAATCCATTGACCAATTCTTTGATAGCTAGACTACGGAAATTTTCTGACCTTCAGATTTGCAAGAAGTGTCCATTTCCGTATAGTTCATTTAACTAGATCGATTAGTATCGGTAGCAAAACAAACTAAGCAGTGTTCTTGGCATTAGTAACGCTATTGATATCTAAGATTTTGAGTAAACTTTAGTAGCCTAGGCTATGGTACCGTTTTGGCTGTTTGGTACTGCTACTTGTGATGATTTTTTCAGAGCAGTAATACAGTCCTGGTGCATTATCGATACAGTAATCAGCGGTGCCGATCGATATTGACCATTGGGGGATGATTTAAGGAGTTTGTTTATTTTTTGATAATTTTGAACATTGGGAGGAGGGATGATACTCGAACTGGAGATTTTCGGAGCAAAGTTCAACGCTCATTTTCGCCAATACCAGCAAGGAAGTCCGCAGAAACGTTTACTAAGGTTTGGAAGGAGTGCAGGTGGCAATTAAGAATTTTCAAACCCAAAAGTTATGGTGAGACAGCCTTAAAGCCAGCTAGGGGTCTGGGGAAGCGCTGTGTGCTCCCCAGCGGAGTCCGTAATCTTTAGCTTTTTCGACGTTTTTTTGATAATAAAATGCATCGTTTACTCGTTTAGTAACGTTGCAAGTTGTAACACCAAAGTTACACACCGTATCGATGCAAACTATTGGGAGGGATGCAGCAGAAATCTTTTTGGGGGATGCCACCTCATGGATCGGTACTTTCCTGTCTTAATGAAGTTATAGGCAATGCAGAAACAGAATAGGCGTTCAAGTATAAATGCTAAACTGTTCATTTTTCTACTTTGGCATGTAATACACAATTGTATATTATTAGCTACAGTATTCATCATAGACGTACCGATATTAAACTTTGCCCATATTTTTTTCTGGAGCTTCCTGTCATCAGTCGTTTCTAGCCGTTATGCTAGCTGTAATCATGTTTACGAGCTAGTTAAATGAAAAGATTTACGCTATTTTTTCAGCAATTGTTGAGTTTGTGGCTTTTCCAATATTTCAATATGTCCAAAACAGTCTGCCTTCTGCATTTATTCAAAAATCATTCTGAGTAGTTTTTCATGCGCAGTTTTTAACTTTTCTTATTATTTAGATTAATTCTATATGTTTACCAACGCAATAGCCATAGAATATGCCAAAAATTTTTGTTGCAATTTTGTTTCTCGCTTTAAACGATGTGGTATAATAACCGATATGATCCCATGCTGTTCTTATGTAAGAGACAAAGACAATCATGCATGTCAGACAGGCATTAAATAAATATACGATTTAGTAATCGTTTCATTGCAACTTAAGTAATTAGTTTGTAAAATAAAGCTGAAAATGGTTCTATGAACTTAATCAACGCCAAATAGCTGTTTTACTCAAAGATGAAACAAAATTTACAACCCCGCCACACAAACAATCTACTTAACTCTTAAAATACTGCAATACTTTACCATCAAAACTTTGCCCCCCCCTAATCTCGCTAAGCTGGCGACGCCCCTGACTGGCACCCTAGCTTGAGCTATTCAAAAAATTGGTTTTTGGGGGGTCCATTTGGAAGGAGGCGTCAGCGAGGTGGTACCCCCAAACTTTGTCAGACTATTTGCCTCTAAATATCTACCGATATGAAAATGCACTGGCACCATAAATTAGGTCGTTCAAAAAATTGGTTTTCAGGGGGTCTATTTGGGAGGGGTCCCCAAGGGGAGGTTGGCACCCCCAAACTATGTCAAAATGTTTGTCTGTTAAGTACGCGTTGATATCAAAAAAACTGGCTCCTTAGTTTAAGCCAATCAAAAAATTAATTTTTCGGGGTCCATTTTGGAGGGGTCCTGGAGATAATACCCCAAACAATGTCGAAAGATTCGTATCTTAGATATGTGCTGATATCAAAAAAAAAAAAAAACTGCCCTAGCTTGAGCCGAATAAAATTTGATTTTTGGGGGTCCCCGAGGGGAAGCTGTATCCACAAAGCACGTCAAAGTATTTGTCTCTTAAATATCTACTGATATCAAAAAACACTGCCACCTTAAATTAAGTCGTTCAAAAAATTGATTTTTGGATGTCCATTCTGGTTCTCGATGGGGGGTTGGTACCCCCAAACCACGGCAAAATATTTGTCTCCTAAACAGCTACTGATATTAAAAATCACTGGGTCCTTAATTTGAGTCGTTAAAGAAATAGATTTTTGGGGGGACAATTTTGGTCCCCAAGGGGAGGTGGTATCCTGAAACCACGTCATAATATTTTCTAAATATCGACTAATATCAAAAAACACTGGCACCCTATGTTAAGTCATTGAAAAAAGTGATATTTGGGGTGGACGGTTGGAGGGTCCCCTAAAGGGTGGCACCACCAAACTATATCAGGGTATTTGTCTCTTTATTGTCTCTTGATATCAAACATGTAGCACCCTAGGTTAAGCCGTCAAAGAAAGTGATATTTGTTTGGGTCCATTTGGGGGTTTTGGGGGGTTGGTCCCCCCAAAGTATGTAGTTTTGTCCTACAAATTTCTATGACACCCAAAAAAAGTAGCGCGCTTGATCATGGTGTTAAGAAGGTGAGTTTTGGGGCGTCTCCACAGGAGAATGAAACCTGATACCAACTGATCATACTTAGTGTCAAACAAAAACTATTCAAAGCAATTTTGTCGCAATCGAAAAAAAAAATTAATATGCTAGATTGGATATAACCTTGGTTTGATAAAAGCGATGACCAAGTAGATAATTGAACCCAGGGCTTAGGTTTCAAGCACTGGCGCGTTTAATCATTCGGCCACGGCAGCACACGAGCGTAGGTGACTACGTCCAAAGTACGTCAAAATAATCTTGTCTTTAAAATTTCGTAGTGATAGCAAAAGAAACTAGCGCGCTAGCTTGAGGTCTTTAGAAGCTGATTTTTGGGGACGTCTTCACAGGGAATAAAACCTGATACCCTCTGATCATATGTAGTGTCAAACAAAAAATAGTATGAACTATTTCGTCGTAATGGAAAAAAAAAATTAAAAATGCTAGATTCAATATAATGTTGGTTTGATAAAAGCGATGACCAAGCTGAGTATTGAACCCTAGTCTTAGGTTTCAAGCACTGGCGACTTTAACCATTAGGCCAAGGCAGACCGCGCGTGTGCGAGAGTAAAGTCACTTAATAAAGTACGCTGTCACAAGTTTGGGGTGCGTATACTCTAAACCACGTGACGTAGCGCCTAAAAAAATTGCAGTGACGCGAGTCCATGTATAGGCCTATCATCTGTCCAAATTTCAAGTTTCTAGCTTTGGTGGTTTCGGAGTTTTTGTTCCCATAATGTGATTTTCTTAAAAAGCTAAATAAATAGATAAATAAATAAATAAATAAATAAAAAGTGTGGGAATCGTCATGGTTTATTTTTGAGAGCTGAAAGGGCATGCCCAGACGCTTCTAAATTCGAAAGTTTTAAGGCGGGTTCACACAGAAGCCGTCAACGTCAACGTTACCGTTCCGTCGCAGTTACGTCTAACGTCAAGGTGTTCACACAGAAAATTTTAGCGGTGACGGAAGTGATTTTCTTGATTTCATCCGTCTTACGTTGAGTTAAAATAATTTTAACTTTACGTAAGTAACGTAAGCGATTTCGAGCATTTTTTTGGTGGTTGGGGCAAACTTTGAGCCACAAAAACTAAAAATCTTGAAAAAATAATTGGTTTTTGTTGAAAAGTAGCTTTCAGCAGGCAATATTAAGTGCTCAGAGCTGTAGGCTATGTAGTAGGCTAGGTCTAGTCATGTACCGATACTTTGTAGTATAGGTATAGTGTACAGTAGCAGTGATACTGGTATCTAGCCTAGCGGTACTTCAAACTGGATTGCTTTTTTTTCTGCTTGGGAAAAGAAGAGAGAATGAGATATTGAAACTACCGGTAATTGGTACAGGGTAGGCATGTTAAATCTGAGATGGTTGTTAGCAGCCAGTTGAAAAAGCCAATTCAATTTGGCTTTCCTTGCTCTTGTTTTGGTACAATTAGGCCTATTGATGATACAGCGTCCAAAATGGTCAAAAGTGGCCACTTTATTTAAAGGCAGTGGCTATTTTGCTTCTAGAGGCAAAATAGCCCCATGTTATTTTGCAATTTGGAGGCAAAATAGTCCTAACAGCTATTTTGCTGCAAATGCCAAATTAACCCTAAGCCTCATGCTAACCCAAACCCTAACCCAAACAAAGGAAAAACACTATTTTCCTTTGTTTGGGTTAGGGTTTGAGTTAGGGTTAGGGCTAGGGTTGGGATTAGGGTTAGGATTAGAGTTAGACTTTGGGTTAGGGTTTGGGTTAGCATGAGGCTTAGGGTTAATTTGGCATTTGCAGCAAAATAGCTGTTAGGACTATTTTGCCTCCAAAATGCAAAATAACATGGGGCTATTTTGCCTCTAGAAGCAAAATAGCCACTGCCTTTAAATAAAGTGGCCACTTTTGACCATTTTGGACGCTGTATCATCAATAGGCCTAATCATGATCATATATCGTAGTGCACCGGTACTTTGTACCAGTACCGATACTATAAGTAATTTTGCAGAAACTGACTAAGGTTGATATATACTGGTATTGGAAATTGTACCAGTAGCCTACCTACGGTACTAATGACATATTGGCAAACAATACAAAACAAAGCAAGGAGTTTTTTTTTTCACTCCAATTGCCCACTTTAAATTCTATAAAACATAAATAAGCATTATGAACTTTATTGATTTTATTTTCTATCCAATCTGCAGTTACAGTATTTTTTTTTTTTAGTATGCTTAGAGTTAGAACAATTCTAATGTTGCCTTGCATTTTCTTTACATGTTGACTGTGAGTTTTGTGTATACACTGTACAAAGTGTACATATCTTTGCAACTCTTTGTTTTAATTTTGCATAAAATTTTTTATCATAGAAAGTAGCAGACTGAGAAAATCTAGAAGCTGCTTTTTTAACCTTAACTTGGTGAGGTGGCAGTAGACTTAGATGACCTTTCGGTTCTTCGCTGTCTCCTCTCCAAGTGACTAAATATTGCTTTGACTCTGCAAGTTTGTGTGTTGGTTTTAAAGGAATTGCATATTTCGATGCTTTGGTGATAGACCTAGAGGAAGTTGCAGTTTTTTTCTTGTGATATGACGTCACTTGGTAAATAAACAAATATGATGATGATGATGATACTGGTCTGTGGTCATGATTATTGCCATGATGCATATAAATACTGACCAGTGATTGCTTAGCTACCAATACCATAGACTCTTAACTTTTGTTTATTTTTAGGAACTCATAAGCCTATCTATTTGTTGATTTAATAATAGTCAGGTAGAGCTACTGGTAGTTGTTGTATCTGTATACTCTGCAGTTTGTTTTGTGTGAACGCTGAACAGTCACTGAAATGAAATTGTATGATGTTAGAATCATCTTGTATTCTAAGCAGTGGATCACTAGATGCCAAAAAAATAGCTGGTTTACTTACACAGTGTTGGTACAATGCACATACAAAGTTGGCTGTGGTTTTGAATTGCATTGAGCTTTATTTGTTTTAAGCTTAATGTGGTTTGGGGTTATAGCTACTTTAGAAAATCAACGAACCAGTACCATACAATCAAATTGGAGTGGAGAAAACATACTGTACACTGGTACAGTACTGTACAAATCAAGAGTTGAGTAATGATAGTTTCCGTACAGTTCAATTGTCGCTACACTTCACGCATATGCTAGTACTGTACCAGTTTGTGATAGCCTACCAGTACAGTAGACCATCACTTCGCAATATAACAGATGCCGAATACGCGAGATCGATTTCTGACAGTGCACACATACCTACGGAACATAGTGGTACTGAGCCTGGACCGCATGGGTTTGGGTTGGGTTTTTGTGCTGCTGCACTTATGATTCTGTATGTTCTAATACTAGTAGTATGCCATATGACAGATAACAAGTGTATGATATCGGTTACCGAAACAATTCGCGATACGGTAGCGAACAAAAAAATAGACTTCTTTAAGCGTACACATACTGTAATAGCAATTTTCAATTTGATTGCGCGATAACGATTTCTGATAATAAATGCGGTAATAAACTGCATGTGCTGCATTAGATATCTTTTTCCTCACTTTCTGACCTGCTAACTGTTGTTATCGATGTTAGTCAAAAATTGCAATCACATCAGATATTGAGAGTTGAAACATTTCAAAAAACTCAAACACTGATTTACCGCAATTTTGAGTATAAAAATTTCTAGTTCTGCAGGTTTTACCAGTACTTTTCAGTTTTTAAAGTAATTTCTGTCAGTACTTTCAGCTTTTTAAAGTCTTCTACTTCTTACATTACTCACTATTGCAGTAAGCCTACTGATTGACCAACCAAATCTGCCAAATTCAAATTCCACTTCAGTACCGTACCAACCTATATCTTATCTACAGATTATTTCTGAAAAACAAAATCTAGTGATTAGGCTATTTGAATTCATATCATATTGCTTACAGTAAATTTAAATTTAAGTTCTACACCACCTTAAAATTGTTCATGCAAATCTAATTTAGATGATATACAGGGTGGGCCATAAGTAGGTATACAGCCATCGCTCAAAAGTGCTTCAAATTTTTTTTTCCATTATGGTTTTTACTTGATTTTAAGTCATATTACAGTTCCTAGTGCTGAGCAAGTAATGCAAAGTCTTTTGGAATGTGCTGCTTATTAGAAGTAGAAAGAAATTTAAAGTATTTATATTGTGATTGCTGTATACCTACTTTTGGCCCACCCTGTACTCTAAATGCAATTACTTACTAATCACTTTTTTACTTTTGCAAAATAGACTTAAAATCTGTGATCATATCAGTATTTGACTGTTAAAGAAATTTAATTATTTAATAGAAATTCAACAAATATGTAAGCTGTAACTTAACAAAAAATCTCAGCAGTTTTTTAACCCAGCAGCAGTACCATGAAAAAAATTACTTGAGCAGTACCACTGTACAACTAAGTAAAGCTAAAGTTAAAACTCATCACTTGTTTCCACAATTATCACTGATACTTGATAAACGTTTGTTGATGATTTTGGCAAGCACTTCAAAACCAGCAAGTTAACCCCACAGGATAAAGTGCATTAAATAGCCTGCGCATATTATCAGTAGCTCTCAATTTAAGCATAGTTTGATGGTATAGTGATTACTGATTACAAAACCCAAACTTGATAGGCCTATTGGTTTATTAACAAAACTGCTATGCAAGCATTACAACCAGTTACAGGTTCTTCGTAATACGTAACAGTGACGGATCAGTGTGAACCTCTCACGTTCAGGTTACCGTCACCGCCAAATAACGGTAGAACGCTGAACGGTGACGAAACGGTGACGTAAACGTTGACGGCTTCTGTGTGAACCCGCCTTTATTCCCCTAGTGCGATTAGTTTTCGAGCTAGAGCTGTTTAATCCTGCATTTGGCATTTCATTTTTTGGCTTGGAAAGCCGTATCACGTAACCGATTGCCCCCAAAATTTGCACTAAGAATGATTCAAATGTGCCCCAGCTCATATCTAAATTTCAAGTTTCTACCTTGAGCCGTTTCTAAATTATAGCGTTTTTTTATTTTTGTTTACGAATTCGTAAAATATGCCGGAAAAAACTGAAGGACTGCCGACGCAAAGCGTCGCGGAAGTCCTAATAAATTAATAAATAAATATATAAAAAATAAAGAAAAAAAAGTGTCGATAAATAAATAGATAAAGAAAAAAAAAGTGTTGGAATTGTCATAAATTATTTTGAGAGCTGAAAGTTCATACCCAGACGCTTCTAAATTCGAAACTTTTATTCCCCAAGTGCAATAAGTTTTCGAACTAGAGCTGTTTAAACCTACAATTGAAGTTTCAGGTTTTGGCTCGGAAACCCGTATCACATGACCGATTGCCCCCAAAATATGCACTAAGAATGATTCATATGTGCATCAGCCAAGATCTAAATTCCCAGTTTCTACCTTTAGCCGCTTCAAAGTTATTACGCTTTTTATTTTTTTTACGAATTCGTAAAATATGCCGGAAAAAACATAAGAACTGCCGACGCAAAGCGTCGCGGAAGTCAAATAAATAAATAAATCTATACAAAAAAAGTGTCGGAATCGCCATGGTTTATTTTTGAGAGCTGAAAGGACATGCCCAGGCGTTTCTAAATTCAAAAGTTTTATTCCCTTAGTGCGATTAGTTTTCGAGCTAGAGCTGTTTAAACCTACAATTGGCATTTTATTTTTTGGCTTGGAAACCCGTATCACGTGACTGATTGCCTCCAAAATTTGCAGGAAGAAGGATTTATATGTGCCCTTTCTAAGATTTAAATTCTAAGTTTCTACCTTCAACCGTTTCAAATATATAGCGTTTTCAAACTTTGCTTTTGAATTCATAATTTTTCACAGAAAAAATATAAGGACTTCCGACGCAAAGCGTCGCGGAAATCCCAATAAATGACGTCACCCCTAAAAATAACTCGAATTTGTGCGAATTAGAGAAATGACCCTAAAAGTGATTGCGAGAAAATGTCCTTTCCAGTCCACCCATGGCGCCGCCTCAGTGTTAGCCTGCAATTAGCGAAGAAAAATGAAAAACATTGCAGCTTTTTTTCTACCATCAGAGTTTTACTTTTGTATTAGGATTCGAGATAGTGGAACAATAACAGCTTCTATTTCCAACATTGGATTTACTTTGAATGTTGAAATTTGTGGCAACAGCAACGGACAACCAACGGTAGGCCTATACCAATGATTTAAAATGCCAATTGATTAAGAGAACAGCTTTTAATAGATTACTTCAGAGGTTTCCAACATTTTTTCACTTGTAATTACTAAATTAAAAAAAAAAATAGTAGTAGTGGGCAGGAGATCAGCTGCTGACAGGCAATTTTGGGGCAAGATTTATGCACAGTGGTAAATATGGGACCAAAGATACAAATCAAAAAAGGTTGCTTGATGGAAGCCGATATCTAGGAGTTTGGAGACAAATTAAATCATTTTAGCGCTCACTGCTCATAAAATAATTTCTTAGTTTTTGAGCTACGTATTTAGATAAAAATTTCTGCAAAATTAACATTGTCTTAGCTTTTTTTCGCAATTTGTGATATATAATGCAAGATATGAGAAGGTTTATTGCCATGATAATCTATATTGTGTAATATTTTACTATGATTTGTAACAGTCTTTTAATACTTGATATGACAGTCAAATTATGCAGTGCAAAACAGAAACTTGATTAATTGGTCTTCGGATTGATACCAGAGTTCAAAGAGCGCTCATAACGTTGAATTGAAGCAAACAATACAGAAGATTACCATAGTACTAAAACAAGGAAAAGTATACTTTTTATAAAAATCCAACTTACTGTCGAAAATGGGGCATCAGGGGTATTCGTTTATTCAAGCGTAAAAAAACGAGTTAAGTATCTTTTTAGTTTACTACAACAGGATGCTCAGCATCCGTCGGTAACGTTGGTTTAGAATACAGCGGCGTCTTCGGGACGTTGCTAAACATCGTCCGCACTCTTTTAAGAAGAGAGATTCGTCAGTTTATGGAGCGAGAAGTAAGTTCTTGGAAAAACAAGGTTTCATCTCTGATTTATATGGCGATATGCTATGAAATAGGAAGGAGGAAATAGGTTTAAAACGTGCTCGTTTTTGTAGCGGGAGGTCTGAGGTCCTAATCTTGCACCGTTCAAATCGGACACAGTGTTGCCAACGGCTCGCCACCGCTGTGACATTTCTTCGAAAAGAGCTGTGTTGCCCAGGCGGCATACTTACAAAGTGTACCGTTTTTCTAGTACTTCGATTTGCTATTTCTCAGGCTGGCATCGCTGCCCGAACCCAAACTGTAGTGCAAGGTTCTGAGGAAAAAGAATAAATAACTCAGCGCGAATTGAAGCCAAGCACGAGACTTGCCAAACACGCACCCCAACCACAACACCTCAGAGGCGACGCCGTCAATATGTCAAAGTGCCGTAGTTAAATCGAGTTCTTGAGAAAAAAGCAATAGATTGTAAATATGTTGGTACACCTTGTTAAAATGCGCCCGGGCGTAATGACGCGGAGATGGGCCCAACCAACTCGTTACACGCTTCGATGCAATACAGCGATAATAATAAAACATTTGACTTGAAGAAAATTAAGATCAACTATATATTTTCTAAATTGCGTCAAAGTGGCCTATTTCTGAGTTATTGCGTCTGCGAACAACTTAGTTCTTTCGAAAATATGTTGCAGTTGCGGCAAAATGTTGGCAACTGCGTCAAATTTGACGGGAATGAAATTGACTCTGACACCGGTCAGTTGATCGAGCGATAACACGCTTGTCTCTGGAGCAGGAGGTCTCTGGTTCAATTATCGGGCCGGTATAATCGGACATAATGTTGCCAACGACTAGCCACCGCTGGGACATTTCGTCGAAAGAAGCTGTGTTGGCAGGGCGCAATGACACAGAGATGGGCCCAGCAAACTCGTTACACGCTTTGGCGCAATACAGCGAGTATAATGAAGATTTGATTTGGGAATTGAATCTGGGATCTCCGCTCAGTGGGGAACCATAGAGTGTTCATCATTGTTCCTATTGGACGCGGTACCGCATGTATAGCTAGCTAAATGTGAAGCAATGCCCGATGTAGCAATATCACGTGCTCCAAAACACAGGCTAATTTTGAAAATATTTTAGATTTGTGACGCAGCTAGAAAGGCGGTACTTGCTGACGGACCACGCACTACCTCAGAATATCTAGGTACGGTAGGCCACAATTGTACTTTTCCGTTTGGATGGCATCCATGGCCTTTCAAAAATCTTGGGATCATGAGAGAGATTGGAGAGATATTTGTTTATTTATTTCACGTCGAAGACGTAAGGAAGGCGTAAAATAACACATTGAGCGTTATAGCATGAGAAGCGAAAACATAAAAATGCAAACGATATACCAAAACTACTTAAGTAACACGATTACATGCGTGCACCACCTTGCAAATAAAAGTAAAATTAATGTGACATACCGAAAAGTCGTCAAAAAAATACTACCCAATAGGCCTGCAGTACCATTTTCAAATCAAAACACGCAATTTATGTACTTAACATTGTAATGAAATTTTGGTCATAAATAATTACGGT